>JAOXJK010000012.1:286872-301295 GCA_025774025.1 Xenus cinereus
AACTCTCTCAGCCCCCCCTCCCAGCAGAGGGGCTCCAGCCCTCCCAGCATCTCCGGGGCCTCCTCTGGCCCTGCTCCAGCAGGTCCATGTCCTTCCTGTGCTGATGTCCTGGTTTGGCAGAGGAGAAAGCAAGTGTGGGATGGAGGATGAAGAGCGTGGTGGGACCTGAAGGAGAAGCTCAACCAGCCAAACACTAATGATTTGGTTTAGGTCAAGCACATGCAGCTTCAGCTGGATTCCCAGGTGAAGATGGTGGAGACCTGGAGCTCTTCTGATCAATATTTAGTGTCTTGTTGCATGGCATTGAGCCGGGTAATAAGTTCTGTCTAAAGAAGTCCTTTCAGAGGGGCATCTGGTCTCGCTCTTCAAGTGTCAAAGGACAGACACTCGCTTCCTTATGGTTTCCTCAAGTGTTTAGTCATTCTCGCTGTTTAAAAATGTGTGTTTAGTGGCTTGTTTTGAAATTATATGGTTTTTTTTCAAGTGTTAGATGGCAGTCGCTTTCTCAGTGAGAGCCATGTGTTATGTGGTGCTTGATTTATTTTTTTTTTTTTCGATTTGGGGAGTTTTTTATTACTTTTCCCCTCCTTGTGAAAATGGCTTTTCTGTTTGTGCGAGGCCACCTCTCCGTC
The DNA here is from genome assembly GCA_025774025.1 of Xenus cinereus. Lineage (NCBI taxonomy): Eukaryota > Metazoa > Chordata > Aves > Charadriiformes > Scolopacidae > Xenus > Xenus cinereus. The sequence continues at coordinate 287,505 of JAOXJK010000012.1, forward strand.
TTTCAGATCAGAAGAAGATCAAAGCCCTCGACTGCCGTTAGAGACCATTTTCCCAGTGGCTTTCTCATTCTCTGGATTTTCAGCGTCACGTGCTCCCGGCATAGAGCTGTTCCAGCATTGGGCTCCCCACTGACACGAGTAGAAATAACATCTCTTGATATCTTGAAGTAATATATTAATCCTCTTGCCTTTGTGCAAAACCAAGTCTGTTCTGTCGATAGTTTTCCCAATTAAAGTTGTGGTCTCGAGGAATGAGATTAGGTTGGTTCGACAGGACCTTTTTTGAAGTGTTTGGTATTAATTATTTATCTATCCTTTAGGCCTTATTAAATTATCCAAAGGCATTTCATCTCATTAAGTAGTATCTGATCCGTGGGGTTTAATTGAATGCTTTTAGCAAAATCTGGATGGAAGGATCCAGACTAACTTGGCCTATCGTTACCTGCCTCTTTTCCTTGCTCTTTTCTCTATTGGAATTCCATGAAGTACCCCGCCAGCTACTTGAGTTTATCTAAAAATCTAAGACTCTTAATGGAAATTAAATATTAGAAGATGGGGGTTTTCATAATTTTCTAACTTTAGATTTTTTCAGTTCATTGTTTGTTTTTACTGTTGCCTTCCTCTGGCTTTTGAGATGAAGAGAATTTTAGCCCAAGTTGATCATCCCCGATAGTAAAAAAGCTACAATTTCATTATCAAAGAGCTCCATAAAATAAGGCTCTGTTTATATTTTTCAGTCCTTGATTTTTGCCTTGATCAATGGTTTTCTTCTGCTTTGAGAAATCCAGATGTGGTCCTGCTTTAGGCTGTCCTCGCTGTGGAACAGAATCAGGTCATCGTCATGGGTGCAGTTCAGTTTAGTGATTGATTTTTGGTTTTATCCAATTACAATAGGGACCAAAATAGGGGCAATAACTTCTGTGCAAGAAAATTGGCTTTGGTTGGGACTGAGCTAGCAATAAAGCCAAGGTTATAGATGGACAAATGTGGGTTTGCTACCACACCCCAGGTGGTGCCTCACTGAATGATGATGCTTTTGATGAATTGACCCTTTTGCTGGAAAACATGAGTATTTTTTTGCTTGTTTTAATGAGGAGGACCTCACCCAGGCGTTGAAACGGAGCCGTTAAGAGATGCTTTATTTCAAGCGGCGTGGTAGAAATGGGAACTGTGGGTCGAGAGGACCCATCGGGGCGCGCGGAGCCGTGGAGAACCCCTGAGCTCCAGGGGAAATCCGTGCTGGGACTCCAGACGTCTCACCTGAAACGCTCATCGGTGTGTTTTGTCTTGGGCAGCCATCAAGACCGATGCGAAGCCTGCGGATGCGAAGAAGACCTCTGCGAAGTCACCCTCAGGTAACTTTGCTCACTTTCCATCTACATCAAACCCTCCTTGTTCGGGGTTGGGTTTGTTTTGGAGATGTTATTAAGCGTAAATGGCGTCTGACCCGTCTCTTTCCCTCCCTTTCCTTTCAATTATCGCCATGATAATTGTAGCAGACTTGAGCCGCCCTAAGAGTGGAAATGCAGTCAAAAGTAGTGCCACCACCACGTCTACCACCGCTTCCAGCACATCTACTGTACCCGGAGTAGCCACCAGTCAGCCCAAACCCAAACCTGCCCCAACCAAACCCACCACAACCTCAACCACCACAGCGGATGCTAAAAAAACAACCCCTAAGGCTCCGACTAAACCCAGCGCTGTCTCCAAGCCGTCTCGCCCCACCAGCAGCATTTCTGCTCCCGACCTGAAAAACGTACGTTCCAAAATCGGATCAACAGATAATATTAAACATCAGCCGGGCGGAGGAAAGGTGAGTTGTTTCCTTCAGACCTCGGTAACCGTCCAACGCTTTGGACCGGTAGCTCTCAAGCGTTAGGGGTGCTCTTCGCTAATTGTGGTGGCTGTAACCTCACCGCTCCTCTCGTGTGCGCCCCGCAGAGCTCCTCTTTGGGTTCTGGGTTTACGCACGAGGCGTTAGCAAGGCAGCGACAGAGGGGATAGAGAGAAGGAATCCGCCTTAAGAGCCTGCCCGGCGTTTCCTGGCGTACGAACAGGACTTCAAAACGCGGCGGTTCTGGTTTTCTGTCGTACATCCTGATGTAGAAACGTATTGAAAGCTCAAAACCTTGTCTGTCTTCCAAAACTTTGCCTTCGAATAGAGGGACTGAATCTGCCCAGTGGTGCAGAGGGTGGAATAACACACTACGAGGCAGGAAAGCTGGATTCGGGAGCAAGTTCCTCAGCACCTTTCCCAGTTCTAGGAATGGGGACTCCATTTAAATTCTCAGGCCGAAAGCTGAAACGAAATGGGTCTATCCGTTGCTTTTCGGATAACGTCTGGTGGCTGCAAGGAAGAGGGTGGTGTTGTATGAGCTGTAAGAAAAAGCATGTACGTAGATATAACTTGAGGCTCTCAATCCATAAGGGTCTTAAATTACACTTTCACTGTGAATATCTGCCCTGGAAATGCTAAAGGCTTTGGAGCAGAGCTGTAGCCCTCCTCTGAGGGTTTAAATAATTTATTCAGAGTGTAGAGTCTCTCAAATTTGTACAATATTGTAGGACACTCCTCGGAGCTTAGAGGCCGAGAGGACAGAAACTTCCCCTCCCCAACCCGAGTCTGGGGGAAAACATAGAGGGAAGCAGGAGGGGGGCCCTTCCGTGCACAGAAGTTCTGAAATTTTTCTGCTGACTGGTCAAAAAGGACACGTGGGATCGTTCCCATATGTTTAAAATAACATTGTAAACTCTGCCAGGGTCCGAGGGTCGCAGAGCTTTGTAGCTTCCAGGGTCGTCGTGTCAGTTTGAGGGAATTGAGTTTTACATTCAATTGTACTGGCCGTTGTTTTCTAAACGTTTTCATAGAATTGTTGAATCCTGACAATTGAACTTTTAAGAAAATTGTCCTTTTCTTATTTACGCTGTGTGAGAATGCCTTAGGAGTCCTGGGGTATTTTTATTCACCATTCTGCTGCTGGTAGGTCAGTGAAATACAGGATTTATTCTGACCCCCCCAAAAATGCAAGTTCTGCCCCACTTGCCTGGATCTAGATTAGCAGAAAATGACTGTACTCAAGGAGTTGCTGATTTTTTTCCTAAAAACCTGTAAATTTTCATTGCGTTTTCTGCTTAGCTGGATTGGGTAGGTCCACCCGCCTTGGATTAGTTAAAAATTAAATCAGGTGCTGATCTCAAAGCCTGTGTCAAACCGGTCACGGTGTGCCCAGCAGAGAAAAGCAAAGGAAACCACCCAGGGGATGCCTTTGCCTCCGAGAGGTGACGGAGATGGCTCAGGGCTGCTGTTGGGTTACTTAAAAGATGGGGTGTCATTTTTTTTTGGCCAAAATACAACGTACTGGGGTCGCTCAGAGACCCGCCAGCGTCACCGCTTGGGGAAACCATGAGCTGCCCCCATTAAGGGGAGCTTTTTGAGGAAAGGGAGAACTTAATTATTGCTTTCTGACCCCAGGGTGCTTTTTTTTTCATCCCGTATCCGATGTTGCTTCCCCTCCATCCCCTCGGTTTTATAATTCCTGATTATTTTGCCGGAGGGTTACAGCATGTGGGAAGTTCCCCGGGGTTGTCGGCTCCGCCGAGTTTCTCTGGGTGGCTGGTGTTCCCGCAGCTCTCCTGCCCACGTTTTTTGCTTTTGCTGGTTGAAATCATCCGTTTGTCTCCATCTAGGGGAAAATAGAGAAAAAGCCAGAATCAACCTCTGCTGCGCGAAAGTCTGAACCCAATGCGGTCTCTAAAATGGCTACTACTAAAACAACCGTATCAAAAGAGGGTGCCCCCAAACAGCCCAATGGGAAAGTGAGTTTCTTTCAGACTTTTCTCGGTGGGAGATGGAGGAAAAAAAAATGTTTCCATTTTGAGTCACTTTCCCTTCTCTTCAGCTCTTCTGCTCTCTCCTCTCGGTGGTCACTGTTCCTTGCACAGACACTTCTCCAGTTCTTTCTCGTGAAGCCTGAGATGTTCTCGGTTGAACACCATCGGAGGTCGCCATCGTAGGGACCTTTTCCCACGCCTGCTGTAAATGTAGATGTTTTCAGAGCCCTCCATTTTCATTTTTGGATTGATAGGCTTAACTTTGAGTCGGAGGTTTCCCTCAAGAGGAGTTCTTCATACACAGCACTAGTGTGTAACTGGGAAGAGAGAGCTTTCCTTCACCTCTGCTGGTTTTAAAGTTGCAGGACATTAAGGACTTTATATTTTTCCCTGCGATATTCCCAACCCCGTCCTACCCGGACTCTCTAACCCCAGGCATTAGGTCCCTGTTTGAGGGGTTCCTCCCAGGCTGTCGTGACACGGTGTTTCAGGGATGAAACAGCACGAGGGGATGGGGGATGAGTCAGGGTTTTAATTTGGACATCGTTAATGACCAGGTGGGGTTTGTGCCTCTAGAGAAGTCAGTAAATGGTTATAAACCGCCGCGGCACGAGCACGTTTTCAGAGCTGCTGCCGCGCCGGCTCCAGTCCTTCTGAACTGGCTTCAGGAGCTCGGGGAAACCTGCTCAAGTGAGAACATTCTGGTGATGCCTTTCGCGCTTCGAATTAGGCACCTCTTTCTAGAAAGTTCTCTAGATCCAGCTTCTGCCACGTTTTGTGCTGTGTTCAATAACCCCCCGACTAAACACGTGTCGTGACTAACCCCTTGTGAACACGAGCCTGTGACTCCACCTCAGTTACTACCCTTGGGAGGAAAAACTCAGCATATATTTTGTAATTTGAAATAGTCCCGAATCATTTTAGCTTAAAGGAGAAACAGTTTAATTAACACAGGACTCGTCTGGTTAAGATCTAACGGGAGGTTTTGACAACCTTCACCAGAAGAGTTGTTTCTCTGAGCGGGCGTCACCCGGAGGTTTTAAGACGTTGCTGGAGGCTGGAGTCCATCCAGGCGAATGGGAAGGACACTGAGGAGTCCCTAGCGTTGTTGGCCATGGTGGCTTTGAGCTGGTTGTCACCAGGGAGCTCCTTTTTGGGGGGGGGGGGGACACAGGTGACCCCTTTGCAGGCAGGCGATGCTAACCCAGCCAGGATCTGGTCTTCACGTAGCGCTTCTGCTCTCGCACTAACCCTGTCTGTGCAGCCTCTCCCTTTCCTTCACCTGGTTTTTATTTTCTCACTCTCCTCCTCGGTTGCTTTTCACACCCGAATTACTAAAGTTTGGATTGAGTTTAACCCGACTCCTCGTTTCCCCACCGTGTTCGAGCACCCGCTCCAGCCTTGCCGTATGACAACTCTAACCAGTCCTCTTCCCTTGTGTTGTTTTCCATTCTGTAACGTTCCAGGTCCAGATAGTCTCCAAAAAAGCGAACTACAGCCATATTCAGTCCAAGTGTGGTTCCAAGGACAATATTAAGCATGTCCCTGGAGGTGGGAATGTAAGTATGGGCTCTGGGCAAGCTCTCTGTCTACTAACTCCTTCTCTCGGACTATGGTTTTATGTGTCGGTCTTACCAACGCTGTGTTTCAGGCAGAAAATTGTGGCAGAGTTTCAGGGCTTCTGGAGATAACCGTAGGCTGGAGGATTTATTTTAAACTGTTGGGTTTTTTTTTTTGATTGTCCCCCGTGGGGTGCCGGGTGGAACGTGTGTGTTGGGTTTCGTAGCGCTACGAACGCACCCGACCTGTTTCTGGCGTGGTTTAGGTGGTGGTCACGGTCCAAACCTAAGGACGTGCACATCGTTGACCCCAGGAGTTAATTCACCCTGGATCCCTTCCGCAGTCGATGCAGGCGCCGCATCGCCCCTCTGACCCATTTCTGGGGGTTTTTAGATTAAATCAATTATGGCTCAGAAGTGCCTGTTACCCTTCACCGCCTCATCAGGCAAGCCCAAGTCGGGACTAATTTCACTTCTTGTTTCAGGAGGAGGGAGACTTAGAGAAAGGAGGAGGAAAAGACTCTGGGACTTAATCTTTGAGCCGCGATTAATTTCTAAATTTAAAGGCTACTGGTATCTCTGGCAGCAGAGTTGAGCTCATTAAAATAGAAGGTTAATCTTGTAGCGTCTGTGTGCTTGGGTTGGGGTGTTACATCCTGAAAGTGCCCGGCAAAAAAAGCCAGGTGAACTGTGTAGATACTAAAAACTCTTGAAAAAAAATTACTGTAGTTTGTCAGGCTTGGTTCCTTGTGGGCGAATCTCTTCTTCCTTGACAAATCTGTCTGTACTCGGGATAGAAATACAAAGATCAGACGGTTTCAAAAAGACACTGAAGTAGTTAAACCCAAGGAAGTTTTTTCTGGTGTCTAAATCCGCCGGATTCCTGGGGAGCCACGTCCAGCTCTCGCCTCTCATGGTGCTTTCTCTGCGCTGGCATCGATGACAGTCTCTGCCTCTTTGCTCTGCACGGTCTTTTGGGTGCAAATACTCCTTTTCTGGGGCCAGGCTTGCTGTTCCCGTGTTCTCTTTGCCGCCCGGCTCAGCAGATATAAACGCTACCCAGGATCTGACCGTGGAGCTGCTGCAGCCCCTTTTCCAGGGAAATATCTCTGTATTTCTCTACCTGCCTCAACCTTTGCTCTGGGGTGACCGATTCTTCCTTAAATCTTTGCAAGAGGCAACCAAATCTGGCTCCTTCAACTTATTCTCTGCAGGTTGGTTGCCGAGATGGTAAGAAAGAGATTTTGAAGGCTCGGTTAAGCTTGACCCCTCCCCGTTGAGAGTCACCAGACACACGTTGTCCTCCTTGCCCTCCGGTTTGTGGATTCTCCCCCGGGGTGGGATCGGCTGTTCTTACTTGATATTCCCATGATTTACCCCCTGTTTCCAGCTGCATCCCCGTGCGTGGAGCTCCCCGTAGAGATGCTCGTGTGGGAGAATACTCTGCGCCACAGGAATCAAAACTGACCTTGAGACCATCGAGTCAGTTCGGTGCCCCCATAATGTATTTTTTTTTTAGCTCCGCGCATTTCTGTCCCTGCCCCAGCTTTCGTCGGGTTTTGTCACCCAGGTTTGGAACAGACTGGGGCTGTTTAACGGGTGTTTTGTGGCGGGAGTCCCTTTGGCTGTACCACTGAGGAGCAGCCGTTGTAGCTTAACTGTTCCTGCACTCAAAGGAGCTGGATTTTATAAACCCACTGTAATTTTGCTGCTCCTGCCTCCAGTGCACGAGTCTCACGCAATTCTTTTCCTTTTTTTGAGGCCAACAGAAATGGATTTAAACGTGGGGGATATTTTTCTCGCCTGATTAACCACACTAGTGAACTATTCTTTCTTCTAGTGAGTCTCCGAGCCTGTCCTTTCCTCTTTACTGTCCTCTCCTGGGACGTCCCCAACTCCGGGGGACGTTCCCAACTCTGGGGAACGTTGCCAACTCCAGGGGACAAGTGTGTGCCTGTTTTCTTTTTCCTCCTCTTCCACGCTCTCCTTTTGCCACTGCGCTTCTCCCTCCTTGCTCAACCGGTTAAGCTTATTCCTTTGAGAATAAAGTGCTCGTTATTTCCAGGTTGCCAGAGCCCCCAGAGCCGCGTCAGGCTGGTCCCCAGCCACCCACCGCCCCCAAGCACAGCACGGGCAGCACCGCTGTGAGTCGCCGAGGGGAAGAGGCCGGTCTGGCTTCCTAAAAAAACATTTCCTTTTATTCATTTTAGTGTCTGCTCGCTCCCTTTGGGGCACTGGAATATTAGTGTCCTCCTCCAAGGTGTTTTCTCGTCCAAACAGTGATCGCTTCTGACGGAAGAACTTTTGGGTGTTTAATTCCTGAGCCACATGGCTGATGGGAATGTCTGGAAAATCTGTTTTTCTCTTCTGTGGCTTCCCTTAAAGCTTTTAGGGATCCCGTGGCCCAGAGCTGTGCTTAGTAGTAAATTAGGGTTCAGCTTTAGGGTTGCTCTGGTAGAAGTGATGGACGTGCTGCCCCAGAGAATTGCATCCCCAAGTACCTATTTTGCCTTCTATACATGGAAATAATTTCTTGTCCCCTCCAAGATACCCAAGAAGACATGTTCAAAAGCAGTAGATGTCATTCCCACTCACATTATATTCGCCAGAAATATCTTTACACAAATACAGTTAGATTTCCTGGGTAAAAGCTTCTTATTCTTTATTCTTCCCCCCCTCTTTTTTTAAAGAAAGCAACAGTAAAAAGGTAGATTTTACAAAGTGCAGGTGCTGAAGATTGAACAAGGTGATTTGGAATGGATATACGTTTCTCCGCCCTTCGGCTTGACCTGCTTAGGTGGATTGGGAAATGGTCAGAGGTAGAAAATCTACCACGGGACGAGGATCACACTTCCCATCTGAGCCTCCGTATCAAGCTTTCCCATCTAAAGTTTGTTTCTGGCACCTGAGTCTGGGCGTTTGGCTCCATAAACACAAGCCCGAGCCGTTAAAGGTGTCTCCCCTTGCGAACGCAGAACGGCTGATGGCAGAAATCTTACAAGGAACTCACCTTCCACTTGGGTTATAATTGTTTGGATCCCCAGGTGGAATCGTGGGTCTGTCTCCCCCAGCTGAGAACAAGCAGTATTATTTCAAAATGCATCGGGTGGAATAAATCTAGTTTTATTCCAGTTCCAAGCCAACAAGTACTCATTGTAAAAGCCGCAGTGATTTTACTGGCAGCCCCCAGGAAAGCCAGATTCGGTGTTTTCGGAGTCTCTGGTGTCACTGAGTCGGGGGACGTGAAGATGGAAGAGCGTGGCAGGAGGCTGGACCGTGCTGTTCTCCTCGTTCCGAGCAAACAAGGCACGGGGGCTTTGACTCATCCCTCTTGGCGAGCGCTCGGAGGATTCGTGCTTCCCGAGGAAAACGTACTGCAAATTATCGTGATCGCTCTCAATAAGCTTTTAGAGTAGCTTGTAAGCGAGCGAATTCTTGTCACATTCAAAAAGAAAGGTTTTAATTTTCTCTGCGAGATGACGTATAGCAGAACTCTCTGTGCTGGTGGGTTCCAGCTGGTGGTTGGTGACACAACAGGGAGCAGTGATCCTTTTACTCCCCAAAACCCCCAGATTTTCCCCATGGAAAGGTACAATGTCAACTTGGTAGGGAGGTGGTTAGACCAGACGCCCAGGAGTTCCTTCCAGTATAAATTACCCCGTGTTTGTATGAAACGGACAGTTGTCCAAGAAACGAGAAGTTAATTCTGGAATAGGGGAGTGTTTCACCCACCTGAAGCTGCAGGAGGAATTTTAAAGATGCCAGAAACAGGGTTTTGTGCAATGCACCTGGCTCACATGTGGGAGATGAAATACTTTTTGAGCAAAAAGACATAAAACCTGTGACATTTTGTCTCTACCTTTGTCCTACCCCAGAGAAGACCCTTCTCCCCAGATTCAAACTGATGTCCTCAAACACCCTGCTCATTGGCTTGGAAGAAGGTCATTTGGCTCATTGACTTGGAAAGAAGGTCGTTTACTGAGTCGTGAATATCTCATGATTTCATGACTGCATCACCCAACACTTCTTCATTGAAGGTTTTGTACGCCAGTATCAAGTGACTGGTGAAACGGGGTTAAAAGAAATAACACTGGGAAAGAACTTCCCCATCCCAGTGTTTTGTCTTTGGGGAGGGACAGCTTCTTCGAGTGGTTTGTTCCATCTGGGCACCGTGATCCTTCCTGGTGTCCTGTCCTGGAGGAAGGATCACTGTGAGGAGGCTGCACACAAAGCCCAAAAGTTAGACGTGGCTCAATCCACACGGTGAAGGTGGTAGAGAGAAGATGTTGGAGCTGTGGCGTGTCTCTGGCCCTACAGCCAGAGAGTGGTTGAGTAAATCCATGAGGTGACATCTCCTGGGGACGGTCTGGAGCTGCCCAGAGGCAGAGCCAGAGCTGGGCAGAAACCATCTGGGGAACACGGCAATGGAATTGATGTTTTTTTGGTCCCTCTCCCAAATGTTTTCGTGTTCCGTGAATGTGCCACGAACGCAAGACTCCTGTTTCTGGTTGCTCTCCATCTGTTGGTTTATGTGGCCTCAATTTCTATCTGCTCACATTAACCACTTCTGGCTGGTGCGGGCCTTGAAATAACGCTAAAGCCAACGATAGCGTTGGGCACACAGTGGCTGGGAAATCAGTAGGGAAATATAATGTTGTGGAAAAGGGGGTGCAGGTTCCTTAAGCGTGACCTGACGTTTGAGGTGGGCCCTTGGCCTCCAGATTCACGGGAAATATTTCTCGGTGTTGAGTTCTTTCTCTTTTTGCCTCTTTAGGTGCAGATCCAGAACAAGAAAGTCGACCTTTCCAAAGTGTCTTCGAAGTGCGGCTCGAAAGCAAATATCAAGCATAAGCCAGGTAGGAATTTTACCGGTTCCTCACGATTTATCTGTCGATGTCGCGTGTTGGGACCGATGTCGCGTGTCGGGGTTGCAGCTGGAATAGATGAAGGGGGTTGCTGCTTTCGGGGAGTATTTCAGAAGCGCTGTCTCGGTTCTTAGCAATTCCTGGTGGTTTCATCAGCAGAGAAGGGGATTAGGAGATGTGGGATTTCATCTTGCCTGTGAAGATAATCTACTGCTTTCACTCAGTTCTCTTATTCTTCTTCCCACTTGGGAGAAAAAAAAAAAAAGTGGATATTTCCCATGACAGTTCCAGGAATTTGGAAGCTTCATCCCTGCTTGCAGAGGGCTTGGGGGCTTCCCTCCAGTTCTTCAAGGCAGATACAAGGGTCTCTTTATCCCTCAGTTCAGTAACAGCTTCTTACGTAAACCACCTTTGGCTCTTTAATGACATATTATGGGGTGAGTGGGCAGGAATTATTCGCTCCCCGCTGAGAACACAGCAATTCCTCTGGGTGAATTCCTGCCAGTTTGGGGTTTTCTGTCCAAGCCGTGACCGTCCCACCACCCAGCTGGAGCTCAGGCAGGTCTCGAGGCCGAGGTGCTGTGGTTGGAGGTGGATTGTTTGTCCCGTACCTCCGTGGCCTCCTCAAGAATGGTCAGTTCAGTGACTTCTGCTGGTCTGTGTCTGGACGGGGAAGCTCCTGGCAATCCCACATCCGTGCACGGGGGACGGAGTTCGCTGGCCGCGGCTGAAAACAAATACTACAAGGCTCCTCTTTGTCTTCTCCTGGGACTTTCCTGCACCCTTTTCTGCCAGCCTGGTGGGTTTTGGGTTGAAAGCAGTTCAACCTTACACACCGAGCACCACGCTTCAGTGCCCCAAAAGGCGCTCCCGCTTTGAGAACGTGGTGCCACAAACCATGACCTCTGTTTATTCAGCGCTCTCTAATAACAAGCTGGGAGCAACAATAACTGCTCTTATTTAATCAGCTCTTGTCCAGGGCTGATTAAAGCAGAATAATCCATCCAGAATTTATCTGCTGTCAGATGTTTTTACTGGTCTCTCTTAGGCCAACTCAGTTGGCTTCCATCGTTGGCCATGCCAGGCTTCCAAAGTGCTGAAAACCGAGGATTTAATGATGTCACTGGGAAGCGATATGTGTTTAGCAATACTTAAATAGGGATTTTTTTTGGAGAAACGTCCTGGAATATGGACCCCACGCACAGTCTTATTTATTTATGGGAGCTGCGGTCTTCTAAATCTAGAAGAATCTTGCTAGAAATCTACAGTTGTTCTTCCGACCTTTGTGTTCTCCTGAACCTGAAGTGTCCCTGCAGTCCCCTCGCTTGGCTTGTCCCTGGCTGCCTCCTGGGTCGTCCGTGTGTGTCAGGGAGGAGATGGTCCCACAGCTCCCAGTGATGGGGTGGGAACGGATAACGAGCAGAGGAAGGCAGTTAACGAAAAGGAGCAGAATGTGTCCCAGCACCGATGACTCCACAGATGGGTTGAGCTGGTGGAGACCTTGGCAGGGGACACGGACAGGGTGGGATGCTGTTATTCACCACTGGAAACCCACCAATCCCAGTATGGCATTTCACACCTCTGGGATTGATGAGGAGATCTAGCGAGGCAGTCACCGTGAGGGTGTTTGTCCGGCCTGTCTCTCCAGACATGTGGTGTTCCCCACATTGAGGGCACCTCCAGGGCTTTGCCGTCCAACCCTGCTGGCTTCTAGCCTAGCTTGGCCAGCACGGGTGGAAATCACCAGCTCTGAGCTTGCCAGTCTTTAAACTGAACCTTAACTGGAGAGAGACTTGGTCACTTCCCTCCTCCAAAGTACATTGGGTCCCCAGTGGTCCCTCGGTGGTTGTGGGAAGGGGACAGAACCCGTGTGGGACTGTTCTGGAGGCATCAACAAACTCACTCCTACACCATCTTCTTCCAGGGGGAGGAGATGTCAAAATTGAGAACCAGAAGCTGAACTTCAAGGAGAAGGCCCAGGCCAAAGTGGGTTCTCTGGACAACGTGGGACACTCGCCGGCAGGAGGAACCGTGAAGGTGGGTGCAGCAAGCTCTGGCCCATCATGGGAGGGTTTCAGTGGGGTTCTTCTTGTCCTGCCGTTGATGTAGTGGAGCTCCTCCACCCCCAGCCTTTTCTAGCCATCTGCTTATTTCCGTGGCCTCCGTTGGCAACCCCAGGAGTAAGTAGGAGTTGAAAAGGAGGGAGCTAAGCTCCGTAATGAGCTCCCTGCTGGGTGTTACTCAGGGCTGGCGCTGCCCATCTGCATCCTTCCTCTCGGAATTGGAGAGCAGGGATCGCTCTGTAAGTGAGGCATCAGAGAAGCTGCCCGTGGCCCTTTTTGCCCTGTTTTATTTTATTTTATTTTATTTTACCCCAGTAAAGCCGGTGAGAACAAGGCGCTCTGTGCCGGGAAACAGCAGTTTTCAGCCCATAACCTGTACCACAGCCCGGCCCGGGACAGGAAAGGCTTTTGCTCTCTCATCGCTGCGATTCGGCGCTTCTCCCCACGAGAGCATCAGCTGCCCCCGGCCCCGGGCTCTGCCCATCGCGGGGCTCGTGATTACGGGGAGGGAAACCGCCCCCTCTGGCCCCCCCCGGGCCACACGGATGTGTGGGCATGACCTATCACACCCGTAGGGATTAGAGAGGAGACGGGGATTAGGAAGTCACCGCGGCTTCGGAATTGCCCGGTAGCTCAGAAAACAACCTTGTGCTGCGGCGTCAGAACTGTCCAAACGTGCCTTTGCCCCTCCACGGGACGGACAGACGGAGGAGACACACACCCCCCACCCCCCCCAAACAGTGAGCTCCCTTGGCTGGCCCAGCTTTGGGGTTTTTTGGGGGGGCTCTTTTGTGTTGTGGAAGGGTTTGGGGTTCAGCCAGGGTAAGCCGTTGCGTTAAACGCCGCGTGGATTTGGGATCCCTGTCCCAAAGAGCAAGATCAGAATTCTCCGGTGGGTTTAGCACGTGCTCCGTCGTCCCCAGGAGGATGGTGACTCCAACACTGCCCTGGGCAGCCTCTTCCAGGGCTTGACAACCCTTTCCATGTAAAAATATCTCCCAGTCTCCACCCTAAACCTCCCCTGGAGCCACTTGAGGCCATTAGTATATAAACGTGTCCCCAGAGAGCGGAGCCCGCTTCACCGCCGTGTACCCAAGCCACCTCCGTGCTTCTGCCCCCGTCACGCTCTGCTGTACACTTTGCCTGGGTCACCCTCTGTCACCGGTTACAGGTGTCTTTTGGGGGCCCCAAAAGGCCAGAGAGGAACCTGATGAACTTCAATAAAGGCAAGTGTAGGGTGCTGTCCCTGGGGAGGAAGAACCCCCTGCACCAGGACAGGTTGGGGCTGACCTGCTGGAGAGCAGCTCTGTAGAGAGGGACCTTGGAGTCCTGGGGGACAACCAGTTGCCCGGGGGCCAGCAATGTGCCCTGGTGGCCAAGAAGGCCAATGGCATCCTGGGGGCATCAGGAAGAGTGTGGCCAGCAGGTGGAGGGAGGTCATCCTGCCCCTCTGCTCTGCCCTGGGGAGGCCCC
>JAOXJK010000012.1:368582-385748 GCA_025774025.1 Xenus cinereus
AACCCCTCCAGGGATGGGGCAGCCACAGCTTCTCTGGCCAACCTGGGCCAGGCTCTCACCACCCTCACACCAAAGAACTTCTTCTTGAGGTCCCATCTGAAGTCCCTGCGGTTCCTTGTGCTGCCGGGGGCTCCTGGATCGCTGAGCCCCATGCCAGGCTGCAGAGCTGCCTCCCACCATTGCCCGGTACCGCAGGAAGGTGTCACCTTGTCACTGAGAGATTTAATGGCGGGCAGCTTGATGAAGGTGAATCTGCAGCAGCCACCCCTGAACTTGAAGTAGGGACCGGTGGGGACAATGGAGGGATCAGTAGTTTCCCAAAGCACGGGTGAGGCAGGTTTTGCTGCGGAGATTTCATTCGGTTGCGTGATACGCCCGCAAAAAGGGAAAAGTTGGTTCTGGATGCCCCATCTGTGCGTAGGACAACTGAAGATAAGTAACAGCAACTTCCATCCTGGTACTGCAGAAATCTTCTTTACGGTCACTTTTCTGGCTTCATCTTGGGATGGATTTTTCTTTCTAGAGCAGCTCAGTGTTTGCTTGCGTGTTTGTAAACCAGTGCTTGTATTCTCAGAGCCAGCTCTTAGGGCAATAAAATCATTTAGCGTGTTAAAACACTTTGTTTTAATTCAAGCTTTGGATCAGAGTCTGTTCCGTCCACGCAGGACTTTGGTTTGTGAAGAATAGTCCCGAAATGTGGCTCATAAGGTGGCGAGTACCCGGCTTTGAGCTCTCTTTATTCCTCCCTGCACAGTAGGGCTCTAAACAGATGGTTGAGCAGAAGCAGTTCTGTTCTCGTTGAATGCTTATGAAGGGTCTTTTTTTATGTTGTTCTTGGACGCTGGTGTGTTTGATGTCTCCCAGAACTGCTTTGCTTTCTGCTCTAGAGCCAAGGAAGGCGATGTTTCATTCCGATCCCGTGCTACCATTTTAGCTGCCCGGCTGCAGACGGGATTTAAAACACTTGTCGGTAATGCTAGGACCATAAATTGGTGATCATTCTGTGGTAGCAAATACTCCTGAGGTGGAATATAATGGAATTTAAAGAAAATTACCTGTTCTGTTCTTAAAAGTAGGATAGAAACTAGATCAGAAACATTCCTGATGTAGAAGAGCTACAGCGGTGTCTCCAGCTTCGTGCTTTCTTTCGTCCCAGCAGAAGGTGGATTGCAGAAAGGTGCTGGTAACCAGAGCTCAGCCATTAAACAGCTCCCAAAATTCTGTTTTTTGAATGGTTTTTGTTCTTATTTTTATTGAGAAACACAAAATAGATGCATCCTGGTCTGTATGTTTAGTGTGTGAATGGAAAGGTAGTAAAGAGTTGGGTGTCTTATACTGGCTGGAGCAACTCTCCTCCAGAGTTTCCCTGGGCTTCTGTGCCCTCAGACACAGGGGTTAGGAGGAATTTAAAAAACAAAACAAAACAAAACACAAACAAAACCCAAACTTTTTTGTGGTTTAGTCAAATGAATTGATTTACCAAGAGCCATCCTCCTGCCTTCCCTTTCTAAGATGACTTTGACTATTACTTTTCCCGAGCCCATACAAACGTCCTGGCCAGAGATACTAGTAAAAGAGCAAAGATAATTCCAAACTAAAATTTTAATCGGAAATCTGTACCTTTCTGTGTAGAAAACAGTCCTGTTTTGTTAATAACCCTTTAGAGGGAGGACTTGGTGGGACTCAATAGAGCTTTTTGGTCTCCTTGAACTCCTGTTGGTGTTTCTGTTCTTGGATTCGGAGTCCCTGGTTACAAATACGTGACTCTGCTGTACTGTGGTAAAATGGATAGTGAAGAAATGGGTTGGATTTAGTATCTTTTGGGGCAGATCTGCAAAGTGACCTTTTCAGATCCTGACAGCCAGCCTGTCGCTGTGATGGAGGAGGAACGAGAACGAAGAGCTTTGGGAGCCGTAGCGAATATGGAGCCTGGGTTTTAGATGTTCGGTTTGAATGATTTGTTTTAGTCTGCTTAATACAGATGAAGAGCTTCTTAACTGGCAGCTACAATTTTTAGGTTTAATTTACTGTGAAATGGATGTTCAAAGAGCAGTTCTGATTTCTGTTTTACAGCCGTGCAAGGAATTTTTTGCAAGCTACTTGCGTAAGGGAGGACTCGGAGCTTTCAGATAGATCAGGTGCTGCTCGCAAACATGAAGAGAAACACCAGATGCATTTAATCTTCTTGAAACGTCCTTACAGGAGAACGTAGATTTCCAAAAGTGACTAATCTGAGAATTAAACGATGCATTTGATAAGTTAGATGCCTAAAAATCAACTAAGAGTGTGTATTCCTTTAAAATAATGACATAAAGGTCAGTGTCATGGTGGTTTCGCTTTTCTTTCTGGTTCTAGGCAAAGTGCTTCATGGATTTCAAAGCTGGAGGTACATTATGTCACATTCTTGGTGCTGCTTACAAATATAAGAATGAACAGGGCTGGTAAGTTTTTATTTTGATTTCCACACCTTTTGCATGAAGTTAAGCACATGAAATGCTTATGCAAATTACTTAAAATTTAATACTTTCTGGAGAATTGGGTAGGCAAGGGAGTTGGAGATGGGAAGAGGAAATTTTTTCTCCCTGTTTTGCTGATGGTAGCTTTTTCAAGACACACCCCCTACACTTCTGAATGTAACCATAAATTGTCCAAGTTTAAGGTCTTCGGAGTTAATTCCAAGCTTGAGGCTTTTTTTTTTTTTCCCCATTTATTTGCTGTGTGACTGAGCAAAGTAACCAGTATCTTAGAATCGTTGTTTCCCGTCTCTAAGATGTAAATCTTTGTTACTGTATTGAGTATAGGGATTAGTTATAATTAGGAGGACACGAAGCATTGCTTAGATACTAATAAATGCTTAGTTTTCCATTGTTTATCAACCACCATAAATGGGGAGTGTGAGTAGTTGGAAACGCTGCCCCTGGAGCTACTGACACTAGTACTAAATCCCAGTGGCATTTTGACCTGTTCCTAAGTTATAATCCTCTTCCAGAGACAGCAGTAGCACAAATTACTGTATTTGGGAGCTCTGGAAAAAAGTCTGAGGATGAAAAGTCAATAGATAAGTCAGCAGAGATTGTTCTTGTACATTAATTTGGTTTCTGATCTGATGCTGTGCAGACCCCTAACAGCATTCAGGAATTGGCCGACTTTTCTGTTAACCCACAAGAGCAAATTAAAAGGCAAAAATTAAGTTGTTTTAGTATGGTTGGCTGTTTTCAGGAGCTGTTTATACTCACATCAGCTAAATAGCTATCTAGGCTGGGTATAGCAGAAAGCTGGTATGAGGGAGCTGCTGTCCAGTTTTTTCCTACTCCAATATTGCCAACACCTGGGACGCGATACGTCTTCGTGTGGGGCATCTTTCAGGAGTGTCTTGCTACCTCTTTGCCTTAAGATAAAGGAGTGAAATGGCTCCTCCTTTATTATTTTCCAAACAAATTTCATTTTCGGTCATTGAAATTTGCTGGCAAAACTCAGCTCTGTAGTTGCCTCCTCTCCTCTCCCTCTCTTGCTGCTGCCTCCGAACTAGCGGGTAGTGCCTTGTGTTTGTGCATGTGGGATGTAGAGGGAAATAATACTTGGATTTAACTCTTGAGGATCAGATTTAGAGCTTGGAATGTACCTTCACTGACTCAACCAAATAATATGCGGTGTTTTGCCTGAAATATGATAATTTTTATTTGATTTTTTTTTTTTAATGCTATGCATTGTCGCTCTTGCTTAACCTGTTTGTGAATGATCTGTCTTATAGGAGAAGTACCTTTCCTCGTCATAATAGGTATGTCTGAAAAATGCACTTACCCAGTGCAGCTGGACATACCTTGGCTATCCCTGCAACCCGAGTAGTTGTTGGCTAAAACCTCTCAGAGGGTGTCAGTTAAACTAAGGACAGGAAGAATTAAAACTGCTATTTTATCTAAACGGGCAACTAAAGAAAGTGCTATTTCTTAATCCATTGACAATGTATTCTCAATCCATTATCTTCGGGTATGGGTTTCAAAAGGAGGCAAAAACTGGGGGGCATGTATAGCATTAAATGAATAACTAATTTAGATTTTCGGCAACCAAGTGGAAAAAATTTGGTCAGACTCAAATGCCTTCAGTATCTTTGTTTCCTGGGCACCAAGGACTTTATTAGGTGTCTCGGAAAACGGGGTAGTTTGTGTTTATTTAGCATTTGTCTTCCTCCTTTTCCTCAAAATGTTGGAGAAGCACATTTTGAATGTGGACTGTGAAGCTGTCAATGGGTAAATCCTGCAGAAGTGACTTGATCCCGGCTCTTAAAATCCTATGTATTATAGGTACAAAGTACTTTATTGTGCAGTGAGCTGAGACTTACTGATGCCTGGCCCTACTTCTAGAGGTCAGTGTAAAACTTTCAACACGCACAATGCAATTTGAAGAGGTCGTAATTTAAAATCGAAAGACGATTCTAATAAATATGCCAGGATATTATCTCTAAGTTGTTTGCCAGGTCCTTGGTGTGAAGAAAAGTGTCCATAAATACCATTTTAGGGGAGAAACTGTAATTCTTTAATAGTGAATGTGTCTAGTCCTGCTCAGCACATATTTACATGGCACGCTCTGTGGGGGCACCTTCTTTCTGAAAATACTAAAGAACCTCAAGTGAAGAAAAACACTGAATTGTCTTTGTTTAATTTCATAGTGTAATATTGATGTGCTGCTGTGATTGTGTGGTAACGGGTTTTGTGACTAAAAAAAAAATATCAATTTTGGCTTTGGTTTACCTTCATTGTATATTTGTAAACTTGAAAAAAGGGTTTGGTGTGTTACCAGAAACAAGTGTGTGTTTAAAAGAGACTGGCGTTAGTTATGGGTGCCGGAATAAATTCTTATATTTGAAGTTGGGGCGTAACTTAAAGCGTACGGGTCACCCCATGGTAATGATGCACGTGGCTTTTCCACCCTGTTTATTTTACACACTGAAACCCCTTCTGCCAAAATTGCCACTCCTGAACAGCCAGCGCCCCAGTTAAGAGCGTTTTCGGACTCCAACACCAGCTTTTTCCAAACCTTGGGAGGTACATGGAGCACCAGGCGGTGTTTTACAGCTGAGAGTCAACAACCTGATGGTCTAAACGTATCGTCGTGCTTTGGAAAAGGCTGAATTGTTCAGGGTCGGGCCCAAATCCGTTCCAGAGGCTCCTGGTGGTGAGGAGCCCGGGTGACAGAGCCAGCGCGGTCCCCTGTGGGTGAGGGACTGGCGTTGGGGCTGACACTGTCCCCCCTCTCTGGCTCTGGGGGGGGGGTCACCATTCCCATTCCTCATTTCACTTGATTCATCCCCAACTTGTGAAGTACGTGTGTGGTTCGGGGGGGGATGCAGCAGAATGGAAGCCTTTGGCGGCTCTTCTGGTTTTCCCTAGTAGAAAGTCTCAGGTTTTCTGTTATTCCCACCCGTTCCTGATAGACACTTAATTCTGCACTGTTATTTCAAGAATTTTAATTACTTTGTCAATGAAGTAGCAAACTTTACAGCTACCCATATGCTGGGGGGGAATGGCTTGTTCTCAAATAGATAAATAGGTAGAAATAGATAGAAAATAAAAAATAATAGATAGAAATAGTTAAAAAATGTCAGGCAAACAAATCGCAGTGTTTTTCCTGGATTAGAATCTGGGACTGGTGGGTGGTACAACTAGAAGTAAAGAGAAACGTGAGAGTTTGTTCATGGATTTTTCTCATCTAGTTGTTGAAAACCATCATGAGCGTTTGATTATTATTATTTTTGGTTTCTGTTTAATTGTCCTTTGTGACTGTAGTGGAATGCACAACCCTGCTATGGGGGGGTGTTGGACAATGTCACCCTTCGTTTCATAAATCAGTCGCATTTTGTTGGTTTGGTTCATTGTGATTTTTCTTGTTTGCGAGGGCTGCGAGTGAAGTCAAAATATTTGTGATTGTGCTTTAAGTGTTCCAATGTAGCTACCACAATATGCTGTTTGGTTTTTTTTATGTGGAAAACATGAAAATATTCTTGACTGCTGAACGGCGGGGAGCAGAATTTAATATTTTTGAATCATTTTCCTTAACAGGCGGAGGTTTGACCTGCAGAATCCATCCCGAATGGATCGAAACGTGGAGATGTTCATGAACATTGAGAAAACACTAGTGCAGGCAAGAGACTCGTGTACAGACCTGTATGTGGTCGCGTGCTCAGGGCGGGGGGAATTCACCACCTTTTTAGGTACCCCCTTGTGACACACCGAAGAGTTTCACCCTGGGCTTCTGTAGGAATATTATACTCCCCCCTCCCTCTCCTACCCAGTTTAGTGACAATTCCATGTTACCACTTGCAAAGTTCAGGTTGTTTTCACTGATATTCGGTGGATATAATTTCTTTTTAACTGCTGCGTGTGAATAACAGAATATTTTTTATCAAACTCTTAAACCCAAGCTCAGCGTGTAACATAGCCCAGGTGTAACTTCCAGGTGCTTGTCAAAAATGGAACTTGGAGGCACAGCAAAAAGAAACAATACTCTTATTATAAAAACACCCTATTGCTGTTGTATGGCGGTTTCAGTATAGAATAAGAGTACAAGTTAAAATCCAAAATAAAACACATTTAACTTCAAAGAGCATAGAAATGGATGAATCCGCACGTTTGTGCGACAGGACAGGTTCAGATTTGGAAGTTGACACACAGGAGACTTAAATTCCCTTTCAAGTGAAGTCTTCCAAAGCCTGTCAGAAATTCTTTGAAAAATCAGGGGTGGTTTCCATTAAAGATGCTGTTGTGAAAGCAGGAAGGTGAGAACAGCGACGTTTTATCCCTGATAATGTCTCCGACGGAGCCAACAGTAGCTCCGCGGGAAGAAACCCAGGATAGGAATTTTTTGGGGAGGTTGGCAAAGGCACTGCTGCTGCCGTAGGGGTTTCTGGAGCTAGAGTTAGTGTGCTGTGCCATGAGCTGATACACATTGGAGATTTTTTTCAAGCATTGGTGATCTTAATAGGATTTTTTTTTTATTTATGTCCCACCTGGCCTAATAATTTCTTATTTAACTTCTTATTCTCTCCACCAGAACAATTGTCTGAGCAGACCGACCATCTACCTCATTCCAGATATAGAATTGAAGTTGGCTAATAAATTGAAGGATATTGTCAAACGTCACCAGGTAACTGTTAAATAACATATCTTAAGATAAATGTTTCATCAATTGTAAGATAAAATGTATTTGCCTGCCTTTAGCCTACCAGTTGCGTCAGGGTTGTGTCTGACACCACCGGCCGGCAGCAGAAAGTCACTTAAGACCAGAAGGTTGTCATTTGTGAAATGCCATTGGTGGTTTTCCTCACCTGGAGAGTGAATTATAACTCTCTTCTAAAAGTAAATCTGAAATTGCCATTGAAGTGAGAAGCAGTTGTGGCGTCTCAGCCCGGGCCTCCAGCCAAGTCACGAATTTCAAGTTAAATACCTGCTTATATAAAGCAGAAGCTCATCATTTGCCCAAATCTGAGACCAAAGAAGGTAGTGTGTGATAAAACCATTCTGGATACGTGGGGACACCATAAGGAAGCTTTAATCTTGAAGTAATTGCTACCTTTTTTGCTTTATTTTACTTACGTTTTTTCTTGCCTGTGCTGAACAGGACACGAGCAACAACAGTCTCTGCCTTGTGAGGTAGTCGGCGTGTTTCTGAGGGAGTCAACGTCTTGCCATTGTCATTTAAAATACTCAGTGATGAATTGAACAAGATTAATAGCTGCATCTCTTAAAAATGTAAACAGTCTTTTCACTTGTCTTGAGAGAAATGTTCTGGAATGTGAACTCTAGATGGTCTGATGGCCTTTTGTGCTGTGATAATTCACCACTGTAGCCAAAGTAAACCCTTTCTTTTCCAGATTAAATGTATTTCCTGTGGTGTGATTATGAACCATCGTCTCAACTTCAGTTGTGCAGTTTTTCACAAGTTACTCTTAACTATTCAGCTGACTCAGGATCTTTGCTATTGCTTAAATTAGAGTTAACAATTCAATTTTCCTTTCATAAAGGAATTCTGTAGTGCACTCAGTGTGCTATATCCATGAGTGATTGATGAAAGATGCTGTTTCTGATAGTTACAATTCTCCTGCTTTTCTTTATAAAAGTTGAGGATTCTTCCGAGAAGAGCCACACTAATAATTTAGGAACTTGAAAGCAGGTAATGAGTGAGATCTAGCGTTTATTTATCTGCTTCAAGAGAAGTGTTTTGTGGGTAGAGAACTCTTCCATCTCCTTATGTCTTTAGCTTCCGATCACCTTCCGTTTAGCAGAGGTGGGGAATAAGCCTTACAATCTGCTTCCATCTTTCAGAAAAGCTGTTTTAATGTAAAGTTATCCATCCCTTTGTTTTTGATTGAGATGGCATCTAAGGGGGAATTCCTGATCGTCTGTTGTGTATTGGGTTTTTTAAAGCTCCATAGGAAATAGATGAAACGTTCTGATCTGACTCACAAAGCTCAAATTAAATACCTGGAGCAGTGTCTTTAGCTCATGGGGAGCGAAGGGAGAATTTCCATTAATGTTCCTTAAACACTTTGCAGCTTCTTCATTAACGCCTGGGCTCTTTCCTTTCCCTTCCCTTTGAACACTTTTAAATCCTTTTTACTTTCCAGCTTTGGTTTTTGCTGTTGCTCAGGGCACCTCCTCTCCCTTTACCCAGTTCCACAAACTCTTGTTGGTGTAGGAACTCCTGGCCTTCAGCCCCTGATGTCAGAGTAGCCTCCAAATACCGCTACCGTAATGCAGTGCATCTTCAAAATTTTAAAATTTCCTTCCTTTTGATACTGTCTTCTAAACAAGTTGTTCCCATATTGTTGGCTGTAACCGATCCCATGTGCTCTTAAGTCCTTTAAATAAATCTGTCGAGTATTTATGGAACATAAATTTTGACTAACGTTTTCATACAAACTGTTCCAAAACACAACTCCTCTGCAGCAGAGCCTGCAGACTGTGAGTTTCTGCTGTCCTTGGAAAGGACTCTTCGTGTACGGATTCTGGAGGTGTCTCTGCGGCACGTGGGAGAATCCTTATGGCTCCCCAGGGGAGGGAAGGACAGAGGTTTCTTGACTGACCACACTAAGCAGTGTTGGGTATTTATTTATCAGAGAATCCCAGGTTGGAAGGGAACTCAAGTATCATCTGGTCCAGCTTTTCTTGGCAAAAGCATGGTCTAGACAAGATGGCCCAGCACCCTGTCCATCTGCATCTTAAAAATTCCTCAAAAATGAGGAATCCACCACTTTTTTGGGGAGATTATTCCAGTGGCTGATTGTTCTCATGGTGAAAAACTTTCCTCTTGTGTCCAATCAGAATCTCCCCTGGAGTAACTTGTACCCATCACCCCTTGTGTTTTCCATGTAAAATGGGAGTCTCCATCTTCTTCGTAGCCACCCTTGAAATACGGGAACATGGTGATAAGGTCTCCCCTAAGCCCTCTTTTCTCAAGGCTGAACAAACTCAGTCCTTCCATCGTCTTGGTGGCCCTTCCCTGGACCCTCTCCAGCCTGGCCACAGCTTTTTTGCATAGTGGGGACCAAAACTGAACACGGGATTCCAGATGTGTGGGAGAATGACTTCTTTATCTCTGCAGTGATGCCCTTGTTGATGCAGCCCAGCATCCCTTTGGCTTTCTTTGCCACAGCAACACACAGTTCACTCCTCTTGAGCTTGTTGTCCACCAGAACCCCCAGCGGTTCCGTGGAGCTGCTCCCCGGCTGGTAGATCCCAGTCTGTGCTGGGATTATGTTTTCCCAGGTGCGAGACCTTACGCTTGTCCTTGTTGAACTCCATAAGGTTCTTGATAGCCTACTCCTCCAGCCCATCCAGGCCTTCCTGAGGGGTGTTTCTCCCTTCCCGAGTGTCCATGTGCCCACACAGTTTGGTGTCATCAGCAAACGTCCTCAGGGAACACTTGGTCCCATCATCCAGATCACTTATAACAATATTAAAGAGCGTTGGGCCCAGTATCGATCCCTGCGGGACCCGGCTTGTGACATGCTTCAAGTTTAAGAGATTTAACAGATACGTGATTATGTGGGAGAATTTTGTGCACGATGAGGTAGATCCAATAGGAATATAATTATGGCCTGGACCCACATGTAGAGAAATTGCTTCATGTACCACTGTTTGTGGCATCTTCGTAAGCGTGAGAAGTATCTGTTGCTTCTCATATGTCAAGAAAATTATGTCCTAAACCAGCAAGAAGAAAAAGTATTTTCATATTTGAATTTTTGACATATAATGGTATCATGTTAGCGTATTTCTGATTAATTCCCTTTGTTCTATGATTTAGGAGGCTTTTTTGAAACAACAGGTGTTTGTTCTGTCTCTTGACGTACAGTCTTTCTTGAACACTAAGGATGCTCTATTTGAGGCAGCCATTTCTAGTTAAATTGCTTATAGACTTTGTCTTCTGTAAATGGTCATATTTAGAAATTGTTTTGGACCAAACTGTATATAGTGGAAAAATGTTACAGATGGTTTCTTACAAAATATTCACCAGTAGGTTGGTATGGATTGATAATTGAACAATTTACAATGAAAATTGGGGCAGAAGGAACTGGGAAGGATTTGAGATGAAAAAGCAAGAGTTGATGAAGTAGTTTGGCAGCAACCTCTTAAAATAATTGCCTTTTTCTGGCATTTCTTAGAGGGGATGTTCTTCGTAGTTCCACTGAAGTCAGCCGTGGATATTTCCAGGCTGCAGGGAGTGTCGGTAAAAAGAAGCAACCAAGAAGTTTGGGGTAGGAGGTTTCTCACACAGCTTCTTCTTTTCTTTCACCTTTCCCTCAGGGAACAGTAACCGAAGAGAAATCAAAGGCTACACACCATGTTTATCCAAGTCCTACCTCAATGGATGATGGTAAAGTTGCTTTCCTGTTTTTAAGTGGAAATAATCTTGTTGCTAAATTCTATTAGCATTTGTGGGAGCTTTCACACCGAATCTTCCTAACCTGCTCCTGAGAGCTGCTGGAAAAATCTTTCTAGGATTAAGAACTCCAAATAAAATCACTGTGAACTGCTTCTAATTACTGGGCTGTAACATTCCCATTTTTTAATTGATAACATTTTCAGTTTAAGTTGCGTAACGCTGACTGCTCTGCAGTGATTGCTTTGGAAATTGAGCTATTATTTATTGCTAAATTCAGATAGACATTTTTTTTTTTTTTTTGTTCCAAATAACATGGGGGCTGAAGGGGAGCAAAGCTGAGGGTCTGGAGGAACTTAAACAAGAAATTAGCTTAGATTAAAAATTAAAAGGAAGGATAGTGAAAGCAGGGGGCTTAAAACTAAAGTTTCCATTAGGTTTTTTTTTTTTTATTTTGTTGCTTCCTTGGTGTCCTCCAGTGTGTGAGTGTAGGTCAAAATGCTGAGTGAAATGTTACTAGGAATCAACTAGATGTAGGAAAAGTAGCAGAGATGATGAAGTAGATGAGAATTGAAAAGCTTTTTGCCGTGTTCTCCTCTTTCCAGGTGACAGGTTGGGAATGCTGATAGATATCAGGGCGTGTGGTTTGGTGAGGTGAATACAGTAATAAGGAGACCTGATAAATAGAGATTATTAGATTTATTATAATGCAGTCTGACTCTATAGGAAGCACACAGGCTCCACAAAAGCAATTCTTCAGTAAAGAGCAAAAAAAAAAAAAGAAAGCTTTTAATTTTATTATACGTGTAATTGCCTCGTGGATCATTGTTGTTGAGTCTGAGCTTCATTGACATGAAGTTTTTCTGATGCTCCCTGGCATCTGCTGGCCACTAGATGGAAGTGTTCACTCCTGTACAGCAACAGTTCTGGCTCATGTGGCCTCTGGTCCTTGCCTGTGTCCCTGCTTCTGGTAACATCCTGCCTGGCCACAGGTTAATATCTATTTTGAACCCCTTCAGGTTCTCAGGAAAGGGCTCAGCTTTGTAGGTTCCATCTGTCTTGCAGTCAGTGAAGGTGCAGATGTGCCAGACAGAGCTCTCGGCCCCTGCTCGTACTGAGATGGGGGAACGGCCATGGGTTCAAGCAGTGTAACTTCATACAGGCTCAAATCCTCAGGGATTCTCTTTTCATCCTGCTCTGGGCCATATCCTCAATATTTGGCTTGCAGAGGGGAGCTTATTACCTTGTGCCACATGTGCAGTTTAAAAGAAAAAACAATTTTTCTTGCAAAATCAGCAAAGTATTAGTGTTGCTCAGTAAGTCTGTACTAACCTGAAGTCCTTATTAGTGCTGTTGTGAAAGAAGTTTAAAAAAACTTGGATTTCAACTCTCTTGGAAGTTTTTTTTATTAAAATCTATTTCAGTCTCTGCCCTGACGTTCTTCCTCCAAAACTCAGTTGTTTTTTTAAATACCTGTTGAGAGTAGAATATAATACTGGGAAATAAGGTCTTTTGAAAGAAATATAAATCAATAGAAATTAACGAGAGGATTCAGATATCTAACAAAGATACAAAAGAGACAGAAGGGAAATATTTGCCATTTGACAAAAGGGCATTTTGGAAGAAATTTAATCTTTTATTTATACAGACATTGAAAAATGACAGATTGGAGTGTGTCTGTCTCCGCGTTATTTCTGCTGACTTTACTGGGTGCCCTCTCGGGGGCTTTGCTCGATCCCATTCTGAGTTCCCGGCCCAACCGGGCACGGAGTTTGGGAGATGAGATGGGATGAGAGGAGCTGGTGGAGGACAGAGCTCCCACCCATCAGGCAGAAACACCTCTTGCTTCTCTCAAGACACAGATGATTGTTTCAAACCTCACTGGGTCTTAATCTTGTGTTGAGGGTATGAATGCCAGGGAAGGAAACGTAATAATTCTTGTCATTAAAACGACTCTTTCCCCTTTGCAGATGAATGGTTGAGACCTGTGATGAAAAAAGACAAGCAGGTGCTGGTGCACTGGGGCTATTTTCCAGACAGGTAAGAAAGGGTGGGGGGAGAAAGCCCAGCCCAAACCTTACTGACTTTATTGAAGGAAAAGTGATGATTAAAACTTGCAAATAGGAAAATCCATGTCCTCAAACAAGCTGTTCCTTCAGCTCACTGAGTCTTCCCTCTCCAGTGCTCCGTGGTTATCAGTGCGGAACCTGCATGAGGAACGTCCCAAATGTGTGGGCTACAGCCATGCTCTGCTTTTGTTTGCAGAATATGACCTGCTCAGACTTACCTCATGCTGGCTGTTGTAAGAATTTAACCCAAATATACAGTACTGCATCCCTGATGGTGTGATTCTGAATGATTCCACGCCGTTATTCATCCTGAGACAAGCAGTCCTTGTCTTATGGAGTATAACCACCCAGTAATTTATCATTGCTGCCGTTTCCATCAGCGTCCAAGGCCTGAAAAGATTTAATCAGTGATTTAAAACAGAAATATGTGTCCCCATTTGTCAAAGCGGCAAGTGGGCGAGGGTAGAAAAGGAGAGTCTATTTTTCTGCAGAGCAACTAGTAAGGTTGTGAAGCGAAGCAGATTTTCAAGGGGTGGAGTGAGCCTTTCCAGAAAGTCAGAAGATTTTAGTTAAAGCCAAAAGGGAGAACTTCTCATCACCTACTTGGCCTTTCTTCCACAAAGAGAGAGATTCACTCCGTGGGTTGCCTTTAGTCAACTGTTGAAAGCGTCATTTTGAGAAATCTGCCCTGGGTTGTTAGAAAACGTTAAAAGGCAGCGTATGTACTGTTAGGAGCTTAAATGCATTTGTAATAACTGGTTTCTGAGTCCACGTTATGGAAAACTCAAAAGATTGATAACCCAGCGTTGACTTCTGTTTAAATAACATTCTCAGGGTACTCAAATCTGCTCTGCACCCACAGAATTCTCAGGAATTATATTCGTATTTCAGTGGAAGAGAGCGAACAACAATCCCATCTGAGTTTCTTTCTTCGTACAGATGAAGAACCTTTATATATTTTTATATTTATATTGTGTTGACTCTGGGTGTGCGTAAATGTATTTATAAATATCAGTATAAAGCTGAGGAACGCTATAGACACATCTTTTCATGTGATTTATCCCAGTTGCTCAGTACGTGCCTGGTGTCGATGACAAAGTATTTTGGCTTTTGCGGTTACTGAGTGCAGTTTCTTAGTATTTTTATAAATAGGCTTTTGAGGGAATAGCACATGGAAAAGTGTATGTGAGTAATAGCTGGATTCTACAGCAGTAGGGATTGGAGGAGAGGATGCGCACTCCTTTCTTCTAGGAATTAGGTATCTCTTGCTTCAAACTCATAACAACAGAAACAAGTTAATTAAGTTAATGCCAGGCTTTGAATAGGTGACTCAGAAACTGCATTTATACCCCTGAATCTAGAGAGCAGATCTGCAATTTTAAGCTGGAGCTGCCTTCCCTGAGATGGCTTTTAAATTCAGAAAGTGAAAAACGTGCAGGAAGATGCCTTGGAGCCCTCCCTTTTCAGTGTGCCCTGTTCCTGTAGCAGAAAACAGTGATTATTCCTTTCACTTTTAATTGTGTGGAAAATATTTTGCTGTTCTATCCCAGTGATACAATTTGCACGTGTCAGAATTGCTGAATTAAATATTCCTGCTGGTGATCTTTGGGGGATGAACAGCCCAGGGGGAACCAATTCTGTTTTCTCTTGACTCCTCTCCTTAGCTACGACACTTGGGTTCACGCCAACGAAATAGATGCTGAAATTGAGGATCCTCCCATTCCCGAAAAGCCGTGGAAGGTGAGTCTCTCTCAAACAGTTTCCCGAATTACTGTGTTGGTAGAGTTTGTCTGGGTGCTACTAAATACGTGTTTTAATGAGGTGCTGAGTAACAGTAGCTGTATTTCTATATATATGGAAAAGCAGAGTGGTATTTCTGGGGCCATAATGACAATGTCTAAAACACTTCTTTGGTCCGGGGGGAGAAGCTTTTTGAAAAAGTACTTTATTTTGTGTTAAAGGGAAGTCCTTCCACTGCTGCTGAAGCGCAGCCATCTCTGGGATGAAACCTGGCAACTCCTTAAAAGGCGTAATGTCACTGTACGGTGTTGAAGAAGAGAAAGTGGGGAAAATCCTATATCTTCGTGATGTTTTTTGGAAGAATATTGTTAGACAAAAGCACCATCAGGTTAAAAACCTGAGGCTTCCACACCTGTTTTACAGGGCTTAATTTTTTGTGTGTGTGTGCAGAAAGTTCCTCAGTTTCTAGAATATAGAAATAGTCAAAAATATCAGGAGCTGGATAATACAGAAATTAAGAAGCTTGTCTAGGAGAACAAATCTGAATTTTCAAAGTCTGTGGTACCATCGAAATCTTGTCCCTTCTCTTTGAGTTATTGTAAGGGCAACTTTATTTCTGGAGGTTTCAGGTGTTGGGAGCAAAATAGAGCTGTGGTAGTGAATGAAAAAAGCAGTAGGTGTTTCAAGGTTCCCTGAGGGTCGTTATCTCACCTTTCTTTAGGGAAAGGTTCCATTTAATGGGAACTCAGCTCTTAACTGATGTCCTAGCGATGTGAAAAGTCAGTGCTTCTCAATTGTTGAGCATCGTGAGCATTCAGGCCAACAGCAGCAGCCTTATTTAGGCTCTTAATTAGTTTTCTTTCTACAGAAACAATTTGTCTTTCTGATTTAGCTCGTTGGGAGTGAACAATACAGAGCGGCTGTAATCAGGCAGTAGTAAATCTACTTTATTGTCCTTTTATTGGACTTACTCTTTTATACATAACACGCAGCGGTGTTCCGTGTGGATGCTGTTGGTCTGAACAGCGGAGTTGGAGCAGCTGAGGCCAGAAAATAGCTTGGTATCTGTTCAAACACTACTTGTTCCAAGCAGTGACCTGTAACTTTGGTGTAAATCATACCAAAGCTCAGGAATTTATTTCCAGCTGTGTAAACTAGGACTTCATTTGAAGATGGATATTGTAAGTTAAGATACTCAATGTTTTCTTTCCAAGATACGGCCAACTTTTAAATTTTATTGATCTTTTGTGGCACATCTGCTGAGCTGATCTTTGTATTTAGAAGGTTTTGATGGCAATTTTCAGCATCCAAAGTACATTTTTAATACAGAGCCATTGTCCCAGCTTTGAGAACTGACTTCAGGCTTCAGAAGGCTTAAAAATGGCTGAGGAACAGACGTGGTGTTCAGTAGCCTTGTGGGCATGTTCGTCCTCTATTGTATTGCCTCATGGAACCATTACGAGATACTTGGATGTTCAGACCCTGATAACAAAATATTTCCTTAATCCTATGAGGTATTTTTTTCAAAAAACATCACGTCTCTTTGTCGTTCTGTTCTCTAGGTTCACGCCAAGTGGATTTTGGACACGGATGTATTCAATGAATGGATGAATGAGGAGGATTATGAGGTGGATGAGAACAGGAAAACAGTGAGTTTTCGACAGAGAATCTCCATGAAAAATGAAGAGGTGGGTGGTTCTCCGCTTAGTGAGTGACCTCTTGGTACATTAATACACTCTATCTCTGCATAAGTCACGTTTTTTGGCACTTAGATTTGCTAAGATTAAGCAATTAAACATTTAGAGGTAACAAAGTCTAGTTTAACTCTTTTTCTGATGTATGTCCTTTATCCAGAAGTGTAAGTGGGCCCTTTGATTTTGATGTTTCCCCTCTCCTAGAGGGTGGGAAGAGATAGGACCCGCTCTGCTCTCTCGTAACTGAAACCGTGGATATGTTAAAGAGCATCAGTTAATATTCAATGTTCAAATTCTCTGTATCAAAAGACTCGCTAACTAATATTTTATGCTTCCCGATGCAAGAAGTTAGTGAGGACTCTGAAAACACATTCATTCAACCTTGAGGCCGGGCTGGGAAACCTCTCCTGATGGACAGAGTTTATAGAACAAGTCACACATTAGAATCCTACTTTGTTTTAAAAGTGGAGTGTTTTACTACTGTGTTTTATGGAGCGTCTGGGGGATGGCTGTAGAAAATTCAGGGCTTTTCCCAGTGACACATTAAGGTTTTCTGGAGCTGGATGTGGCGTGTGTTGCGATATTATTGCTTTTAGCCTCTCTGTTGTAGGGTGTATTCCAGAAGAGCATAGCTCACAGCATTTCAATACCTGTAGTGTTTGGGATGAGCTAATTACTTCACTTCTCTAACAGCCTGTGCGGAGCCCAGAGAGGAGAGACAGGAAAGCAGCTGCCAGTACGAGGAAGAGGAAGCATTCTCCTTCTCCACCCCCCACTCCCGTGGAGTC
>JAOXJK010000012.1:388891-401508 GCA_025774025.1 Xenus cinereus
CCTGGGCCAGGCTCTCACCACCCTCACACCAAACAAGTTCTTCCCCACATCTCAGCTCCATCTCCCCTCTTTCAGTTCAAAGCCATCGCCCCATGTCCTGTCAACATCTTCATCTCACCTTCAGTGACAGCCTGTAATGTTTTTCAAATGATACATAAGATCAAATTAGTTACTGATAGGAATGGTATTTTGCTATTACAAAAATTCTACAAACGCTGCGAGATTATTTTGTATTTTTAAATCTAGTGTATTAAAAATAAGAATGAGGAGACAGATGCAAAATATTTTCAAAGAAGCATTTTTCAGATGCAAGATTTTTCAAAGGTTATGCTTTTTCTTTAGGTTTCAGTACTAAAACTAAACCCAGGGTAGGCTTCCTGATCATTCTAATAGAGTTGCCAGGGTAGTTTCTGTGTTGAATTGCTTTGTTGGTGTGGCAGGCGCTATTTTTAACAGCTTGCCTGGTGTAAGAACGCTGCCTGATCCTGCAGGTAAGGAAGGCTCACGTCTGTGTTAGGTTCATGCTGTTGCACACACACAGATGTTTGGATGTGTCCTTAGTTATACACATAATTAAGAAAATCTGACTTTCTGTACTGATGTATTTCTGGTTTTACCGTATCTCAGTTGATACATCCAACTGTATATGTGTGTTAAGGAAAAAAAAGTCCTCAAAAAATCCTTTACCATATTTTAAAAGTGGAAAGACGACAACTCGAGGTATGCAAACCACTGCCCAGCTAGAAAGCAACTTTTTTTTTTAGATTTTAGGCACAGATATCTCTCTAAGGAGTAGAGGGTTTATCTAGATAAATATCTAGATACAGACATGTGAGCAAAGACTGCCAAAATTCTTACCAAGAGCTGTTTTCCCCATGAGGGACACCAGCTCAGAAGGAACATGCCATCAGGCTTTTCCAGTGTGGGAAATGCTCTTTATTTTTTTTCCTTCTGTAACTTTTCCATCCCTGGGTGTAGAGTGACCTGGAACTGCGGGACTCGTGCAGTAGTATTTGTTCCATGTGTAATTGGAAGAAGTTTGCTTTTTATCCATCCTGTTTTGAACGATGGTTTTTTGAGGGGCCGTGGTCTGTTCCTCTGGGTAGTGAATGCGTTTTGAGAGGAGAAGGGCATTGGCAGCTGAGGGGATGATGAGAGGAAGGACTTCTCTTCCAAGTAGCTATTGTCACATCATTAAATATATTTAGAGTGATACCTTGTTGTCTTGGGAGGAATTTAGTGCCAGAAGAAGATTGATCATTGATGCCAAGGACTCTTTAAGATCTTGCTTTAGGGACTTTGTTATTTTTAAGTCTGGATGAGTAATTCAGGTAAAAAAAAAATAAGAAATTAATGTTGAGTTGCCTGTGGGCTCTTCAAACAGCACCTGAGAGCTGTTAGATATGGCTCTCACAGCCTGTTAACCGTTGTGTTCCCTCCGCGGTACAGGAAGATGAGGATCCGAACAAAGGCGATCAGAGTCGGTCGATTGATCCGGGTGAAGACAACGTCACCGAACAAACCAACCACATCATCATTCCAAGCTACGCGTCCTGGTTTGACTACAACTGGTAAGAGAGTCACTGGGATCTGGGGGAGGACTTGGTTTAATGGTTCTTTCTCATAAATCAAGCTGAGAGTTGGAAGAAATTACTTGTATGTGGGAACAAGCCCTAAAGAGAAGTACATCTTTTCCATTTCAAAATCTGCCTGAGCTGTCACCTGGCAGTTTTCAGGGGTTGGGAATGAGGAAGAGAATTTCAAACAGCATTAGAGCTTCAATCTGCCTCCTCAGCAGTTTTTGCTTTACATTGATTTTATTACTTTTTTTTCCTCCCATGGGAAGACAATTCCTTTCTCTTTCCTCCTTCTCAAGTCCTTGTATGATCTTTCTGTGTTTGTATCTACTTCTGAACGCCGGTGGCTTTTTATTTTGCTTCAGGTCTTGACCTTGAGGATAAGTCACCGATTATACAGGGAGAAAACTTATTTCATTTTGGAATCCTCCCTGGAGCCGGAGGTTCGTGGTGCGCTATGGCCACGTAACTCGCTATAGAAACCCTGATGTTCTCTGTATACTCACGTTTTTGTGGCGTGGGAAGAGGGAAGTGATTGGGAGTGAAAGTCCCTCTTATGTTGTAGCCAAACACTTGGTTAAAAACTCTTGAGCAGAGCATTTGCAGCAGCAGCCCCAGTTCTACCGATGCTCCCGGGAGGTCAATCACTGGGAAACGCAGCAAATGCCGTATTTTCGAAGAAATAGAATAAACTGGGATCAGGTGTCCTTGTTCTGACCTTGCAAAAGGCAAACTTTGAAGCATCTCTGATGGGACCAGCGGATGTCCACGAGGAGCAGGGTGGTGTGAAAAGAAGCTTTGATATTTTTTTTTAATTTATTTTATTTTATTTGGATTCTGGTGCTCCAGAAACAGCACGTTAAGCTGATTTGGATTTAGGGCTGAAATAACAGCACAGCTGCGAGAGAGACATTTTTTTCTGTCTCTGAGCACTTTCTTTTCATTCTGAGGTGGGTTTTTAGATTCTGGAGAAGCCAAGACCTGTCGGTCGCACTGTCCCACCTCTGTCTGCGGGTGTTCCTGCTGCTGTGCCAGCAAATCCTTCTTGGGTTATAGCAATATTTAAACAAACCGCTGTCTGCAGCCCTCCCAAACTGCAAATACTCCTTTAGTGTGTCCAGTCACAACTAATTTAAAGTAAACCGAAGAATCGTTCTATTTCTCTCAAAATGTTTTATAAACTGCCTTTTTAGAATAACCCTCCCTAAAATTAATTTTCTAGTAAAAAGATACATTTTCTTTAATACTCAATTCAGTTTCAGCGTGCCATGGAAACTTCACCTGGAACAGCTATGGAAGGGAAAAAAATAAGTATCTGTCAGATAACTAAAGCTGAATTTTCTGTGATCTTTACCATAGTTTATTTTATATAATGCACAGCATCTCATGGGTCATTAGTTCTGCTCTTCCAGACGGGGTCAGGTTTTGCCCCGTATTTCTTCCTCGCAGTGCAAAGGGGAAGAATTCTTTATCAGACGGTGTTTAAGTCACTCCAAAATATCCATACTCTGGAGTTTATTTTCCCAATTGACCAGGGAGGTACGAGCTACGTTCTTGAAGGCAGTCTTCTGCTTGATTTGTGAGCTCTTGGAATTTCTGTAGAGCCAACTTGGGAGTTGGAATCAAAGCACTTGCACACATGTCTTCTAAGAGCGTGTGTGTATGTATATATTGGTGCTTTGCTGAATATTCACACTAAGTAGGTTGGAGAATAAAGGTGTTTCTGTCAGAACTTGTGAAGGTGGAGTGGAAAACGGGCGGCTACTCTGCGCTTCTCCAAGTTTGATCAGGGCAGCGTTGGGTGCATAAGTTCTGCTTTGATCAGTGACTGATTTTTGTGATGCTTTTTTTTAATGCAGCTTTGCTTATTTGATGGAATAAGCAAATTTTAAAAGGTCATGCTGGAATGCTAGGGCTTCTGAAAAAGAATAAAAATAAAATATATTCCATGCTATAAATGCTCTCCCTCAAAAGATGTGCAGAGCACTCCAATATTATTTAATATTTCCCATTACAGTATTCATGTGATTGAACGTCGTGCTCTTCCTGAATTCTTCAATGGAAAAAACAAGTCCAAGACTCCAGAAATGTAAGTAAAACGTGTGAATATAGACGTATAAGAGAGTGGCAGGGTAAAGTTCTGGTTTCCTGAATCCTGTGGTCATGTGTTAAATGGATGTGTTGTCTCTGGGGGTATGAAAGGAGCAATGAGTGGTCGTACGACCACTTCTTGTAGTTTGGTAATGTCTCTGCATTATTGCAGTAGAGCTAAAAGTTTAAATATCAAAGTAATAGTTAATAGTGGTTATCCAGGAAAAATAAAACTGGTTTCTCCCAAGTAATACTGGAACAAATTCTTGACTTTCCTTGTGTGGTACAAGACGTGATTATCTTCCCAAGAAGCCTGAAAAAATTCATGATACTGTAGAAACTTGATAATCCTCTTTATTTGTCTCTCCCTTCTCATGCCACGCTGTATTTTTGAGACTGGGGAGTTCCATGTGTAAGCCCTGATGAGCGAGTTTGTTTGTAGGATGCTGTGTCAGAGCGTGGAATGGATTTTGCACAGTTATCTGTGGTGATTTCACAGCTCCCTGAGCAGCTGATGGGTAATTCTGAAAGTGCAGGTGAGGGTTGGAAAACGAATCTTCCACAGGCCTGAGATGTAACCGTGTCTTCAAATACTAGATCCTCTGATTTAAATCACAGAGCTGGAGTCCTGCATTGCAAGAAGAATAATACTTTTTTTTTTTTCTTATATAGTTGTTCCAAACCCTTTGGTGGCATTTTTATTCTGGACGTGGCTATTAAATCTAGGAGGAGTTTTTAGATCCAGTTTGTACCAGTCTCATCTCTTTGTGGGATCTGGTGTCTGCTGCGAAACTTAGTTGCTCTTAATTCAAAATTATATGCACTCGGTTGTTTAAATAGCTTAGACAGCTTCCCTCAAGCTGTTTAAAATGGGGGGGGGAAAGCTGATTATTGTCTTGAGGTATTGTAGGTTTTTTCATACATGAAATGATTTAACTTCTGAGCTGACTTAGCATTTAACAAGAGAAGCTGCTGATTTTGCATCAAATTCTTCTTGAGAATCTTCCACAAGGCTTGTTATGTGCGTTAGTTAAAGAGAACTTGTTGTTATAACAGTAAATTTAGTTATTTAGAGCAATCTTCAAAGGTGATTGATTAGAGGAAAGTGATCAACGTCAGGCTTTTGAACAATGTGCTTGTTTCTATTAAAGTTACAATCCTAAAACCTGAGAGTTCACACAAAAACCCCTAAATTTGAACACTATTATATGCTTGTTGTCTTGGACGGTGGAACTAGGCCTGTTGTGTTCCTTTTATCTTGATATCAATTATTGGTCTAGTTGCAAAGCTTTTGGGGATGTTAAACTTTTTTTTTTTTTAAATTAACTACTAAATGAAGCATTTGAGGTGTCTTCTCAGTACATTGCCTTAACATCAGCAAAGCCACGCATTTTTCGTAGACAACATTTCTTCAAAGTGACTTTTTTTCCCGCGTTTTCTTGGGCATGACGGATATTTTGTGAGGCTTCTGATCTAACGTTGAGGTAGAAATTAGAAACTAGAGGGTTTTAGCCTCGAGAAGAGAAGGATTGGGAGACCTTGTAGCAGTTGCCCAATACTGAGAAGAGGGAGCCAGTCTCATTGCTGAGGTTTGTGGCAGCAGAAAGTCAGTCAAACTGAAGCAGAGCAAGTTCTATCTTGATATAAGAGGAAATTTTGAACTCTGAAGAAGATAAAGCACTCGGATGGGGCCCTCAGAAGTTGGGAATGTTCTTGGAGTCTTTCAGGCCTTGCTGGAGAAAGCCTGAAGCAACTTGGTCAAAAATGCAGTGTTTTTGAGTAGGAGATGGGCTTAGGGACCTCCTGAGGTCCCTGGAACCCTGAGTGATCTTCAGTCTCTAGTCTTTACACACAACTTCTCTACAAGTCTGAGTTGCAGAGGTGACTATCATAGAAATATAAAATGGTTTGGGTTGGAAGGAACCATAAAGACCATCCAGTTCGATCCTCTGCCCTGGGCAGGGACACCTCCCACCACACCAGGTTGCTCCAACCCCCTCCAACCTGGCCTTGAACCCCTCCAGGGATGGGGCAGCCACAGCTTCTCTGGGCAACCTGGGCCAGGCTCTCACCACCTTCACAGCCAAGAAGTTCTTCCTAATATCTAACACCTAAATTCCCCCTCTTTCTGTTTAAAACCATTACTCCTCGTCCTATCTCTCCCCTCCCTGATCAAGAGTCCCTCCTTATCTCTCCTGTAGGCCCCGTACGCACACAAGGGAGACCCCACCTGAGCTCGGGGTGGTCAACGTCGATGGTCACAGTGTGCTGGATGCCGTAGGGGTTCTTCAGGGTGAACTCAAAGAACTCGGCGGTGCCCAGCACGGCGTGGACAGTGCGGGTGGCGGTGATGGCCTGGCTGAGCATCCGGGAGATGCTCTCACCCTTGACATGCTCCCGGTAGGCGTCGATGATCTGCAGGTCCCGCACGTGCCGGGCGCGCTGC
This sequence comes from Xenus cinereus, assembly GCA_025774025.1. NCBI lineage: Eukaryota > Metazoa > Chordata > Aves > Charadriiformes > Scolopacidae > Xenus > Xenus cinereus. The sequence continues at coordinate 395,006 of JAOXJK010000012.1, forward strand.
TCCTGCCAGCCCTGCCGGGAGGGAGGGGACCATAAGCCAGAGTCACCGCGGTGTCCCCAGCCCCCAGTGCCCCTCTCCTCACCGAGACCTGGGGTGTCCTCCCACCGCTGGCACCCTCCTGCTGCCGCACCAGCGCCATGCGCCGCAGCTTGCGCCGTCGGGCGGCCGTGGCCTCGCTGGGGATGGCCGGGGGGACCAGCCTCGCCTCCGTCCGGCGGCCACACAGCGCGGCTGCCAGCTCGCCGTCCACCTCAGCCAGCCTCCGGGCCCGCGACACCCGCCTGCCTGTGGGGACAGCACCGTGGCACCGGGAGGGCACCCCAATTGCCACGGCCACCACGATGCTGCGGGGCTGGGAAGGGGCAGCCACCCCACCACCCGAGGTATGGCACCGGCGCCGCGGTGGCAGAGACTGGCCCAGAACCCGGGCAGTTGGAGAGGCTGAGCCTCAGCCCGGCAGGACTCACCACCGGCGGCGCTGATGGAGAGCCGGCTGCCGGCCAGGATGCTGCCAGGGCCATCCGGCACGGGGACGAGGCGGGAGCGGGATGGCAGCGGGGACGGCGGCTGCACCGGGGTCTCCTCACACAGGTGACCTGCCAGGAGCAGAGAGAGGATGAGCAGAAACTGCTTTTCATTATTATAAAAATCTACTGCAAATTTTTATCCCCACTGCAGCTCTTTACAGACAATTTAAAAGAGTAAATATCTGGTTGGTACCGATGCTCTGGGAGCCCTGCGGCGCTCCCGCCAGAGCCCGTTGCAGTTGTCACCGTACGGCTCCACTCGGAGACTGAGCAGCATCAAAAGCACAGCACCATCCCAAAGGATTCACCACCGAGCCCATAACCAGCTCCCGTTTTCGTTTCACTTCATTTCCCCGGGCTGCGGTGCTGCCACCGGCACAGCCACGTGCCACCGCGTCTCCTGCTCCCACACGGCCATGCCCAGAGCACCCAACGAGGTCATAAACCCACCGTGACCTCCTCAGCCTAGAAATCCCATTCCCATCCCTCTGGCAGGGGCACCAAGATTTTCAATACTGCTTTTAACCGTGGTATTTTGAAGTTTAAAAAAAAAAAAAAAAAAAAAGAGGATGGAGGGAAAGAAGACAACAAAAGGGCGGGTGTTGTCCTGGTGCAGTGTCCCCGCTTCCCCTCTCTCCCCTTTCACAGGGTGCGAGTTAAACCTCTCCCGGGGTTGTGAATCTCCAACTCTCCTTCCCAGGAGCTTATCGTCCCTTTGCAGGCAAAGTATGGAAGCAACGATTTAAGATATCTTATAATGGAGCTAATCTTTCTTCTGAAGATAAGATTTTAAAACCTGGAGTCACCGCACATTTGTAGGACGGGAAATTAAATATATAAAATAGAAGCACCCAGAGGGTTCTGGGAAGAATACTGTTCTCACAAGTGTGGTTTTCTTTCGGGTACAGCCCCGTGCTGTTCGCTGGCACCAAGCCCCATGGCACTGGCCCCACAGCGCCGGGGCCGAGAGCAGCAGCTCTTACCGACGTTGGCCAGGCAGAGGTGGAGGCGTCCCCTCACGGCCACGCGGACGCCGAGGGGCCGCAGGGCTCCGTGCCGCAGTGCCTCCCGGCCCAGCACCGTCACCTCCGGCTCGTACTCCGTGGTGGCCACCTCCAGCTCGTGGTGGGTCCTGATGGCCGCCCGGCCCTGGCGCAGCAGGGACTGGGGACAAGGCAAGGGGTAGCGAGTTACCAAGGAGTCCGGTCTGGGGGGGTAAGGGGTCTAGGAAAGGATCTCTCTGGATGTCCCAGGTCTGGGGGGTTTAGCCCTGGAATACTGCAGGAGTTCCAGGGAAGCAGAAGGAAGTTAACGTTTTGCCATCACTTTTGAGGAGGAGATGACAAACCCCACAATGAGGGACTCGTCAGGCTGAGATGGGTCTCGGCTGCGCAGAGGGGCTGACAGCAACTCGATTGCTAAAGACACGAGGGCAAGGCAACAGCATCCCCACACGGGACCAGGGGGACAGTCAGGCTCCTCCTGACACCCCCGCACGCTAAGCTGGGGGTCCCCATCCTTACCAGTCCCCAGGGGTTAAGGGGAAAGACCTTCAATTTAACCGATACCTCCAGTTTGAGGGCAGCAGACCCGACGAGGAGCAGGGAGTCCCCGTCCCAGACGTCGATCTGGAGGCTGTGCTCAGCCAGGTACCGCACAAACCAGCGCTGCTCCCCGGCCCGCAGGAAAGCGGGATCCACCAGGTACCTCAGCTGCAAGCCCGGCGGTCCTGCGAGACACGCGGCATCCTCATGGAAATGGAGCTTCTGCTGGCACCGGGACCCTTCTGCTCTGGAGAAGCCTGCCTGCTCAGAGGCTCCTCCTCCCCTTAACGAGCCCATCAGTCAATTAGTAAGGTCGAGGTCCCCCAGAACTGGCAGCCTCCCTTAGAAACACTGGGTCTGTACAGATCCCCCCTCTCCTTTCCATTAACAGCTCCACATGGAGAAGGAATTTCATCAACCACCAGTGCTTGGTGCCCCTTGGGACCAGAACTTAATAAGGCACAGAAGGAAACAGTGAAAAGCACCCAGCAAGGAGGGTCAGAGCCCCTCACCCCGCGGGCTGCGCTCCCACGTGTTGCCTTTCTCTTCAAAGGCACTTTTAGCTGCAGCAGGAGCCTCGACAGGCAAATTGTGCCACCAACACTTACCGGTGTTTTACTTCAAATGTTGGATGTTTTGAATGTTCCTTATATTATGCCATGCAAACTAGAGGAGGTTTGCCATTAAAGCAGACACCGGCCCGTTCCTCAGCCCAGAGACAAGCCCAAATCTGACTGATGGAAGAGGAACAGCCACACCAGGATGCCAAAATCAGAGCTTACCGGTGCTGAGGGTCCCATCCTTGTTCACCCGGACAAGGAGCTGCGCTGGCACAGCCCCCCCGGCTGCCGGGCCCCCGTCCGTGCTGACCAGCTGCAGCCGCGGCGTGGTGACCGGTGGGAATCGGTAGAACTGGAAGGTGAGGAAGATGGTCCTTGGCCACGTCCCCTCCGCGCTGTCCCGGGCATCCCTTGAGGGAGAGAGAGAGGTTAGGGTTGGCTCATGGCACGGTGCTGCCTCCCCTTCACGAGCTCCTCGTGCGCTTGGCATGCACCGAGAGGCAGAAGAACAAGAGAAGATCGGCAGCATCACAAGTATTTGGACTTTTCTGAAGACAGCAGGCATATGGTTTGCCTTGGCTTTCCAAAAAACTTCATAATTCCAGCTGTCCCCCACCATATGCTGCGAAGAGGAGCCCAGCAAAGGCAACGTTCTACCTTCGCACACTGCCATCCACGGGGGAAAAAAACACAAGTGGGGCCTCATCCAGCCAAAGCCACCCCCACAGGTGCCAACTTTCTCAACTCCATATGCATTTATGGAGAAACTCTGCATTAACCAGCTTTGACATCCCATCGTGGCTAATCAGGACAACAAAAAAAATATTGGAAGATGATTTAAGGGTGCCCAGAAAGGACAAGAGCATTGTTGTAAAACCCTCCGGGGCTCTGCCTCTACAGCAGGCACTGGAAGAAGCACCTTTGCCGGGACTTCTCCTGCTCAAGCAGAGAAGTGTGTTGGGGGGGATTTCGGGAAAGGACCCTCCCGTAGGAGACTGCCAGGATCTGCCTGCAGAAGGCACCACAAAGAGCTGCCATCTCACCTGCCAAAAGCCAGGAACTGCAGGATTATCTCGTTGCTTTGCAGAGGGTCGGCCTCCTCCAGCCGCAGGCTGAAAGTGGCCGGGTCCATCGGCTCCGAGATTCCCACCGGCTCCTGGTTGTGGTCCAGGATCTCCGGGAAGCCGGCGGCGTGCAGGCGTGCCAGGGAGGCGCGGGAGAGCTGCGTGTGGGAACTGATGGAGAAAAGGGGGTGAGCCCTGCAGAAGGGGCCGGGCGATGGGGACGCGGGAGCCCGGGGAAGGGCAGCCGAGCATCACCTGCCTGCCTGCAGCCCCACGGCGGCGATGGGCACCTGCAGCGGGGCGAAGGGCAGCGCCCGCAGCTGGTCGTCGGCGCACGGCTCCGGGTCCGGCGAGCCCAGGGCGGCCTCCAGATGAGTGATCCCCCCGTCCTGCCGAGGGCTGTGGCCACGCAGCACCGGGGACTGGCCCCTGCCCCGCGGCGGGACCGACAGCTGGGACACCGATAACTGGGGGAGAGCAGCGAGTGTGAGCCCCTGCAGCCCCCCCTGAGGACCCCCATGGGTTCACACCTCTGCCTCCTATTTCACTGCTGCGCTTTCCCCGGCAAAGGGAGGATGAGAAAATGCAGCAGGAAGATCCAAACTGCTTAATGCGGTCTTATGAAGCATTTTATTTCATCAAAAATGTTTGTGTGCATTGATCCCTGCATCAAGACATAAAAAAGCATAAAGAGGGATCTCTGTATTCATAGCTCTCCTTAAATCCCAGTAGCTCTGCATGAAGAAGCCATGCATCACTGTCAGCACGTACCGGGGACAATAGTAGCCAGCAAATCTGGGCTGTCAAAAACCAGAACTGCCCTTACAAATACATCTGGGGTGTTAAAATTGCTCAGGGAATCTTGCCCAGCACATTATAGGCAGGATCCAGGTTGCTGCCCTGGAGGAGGTGGATTCGAGGATGCTCGGAGCCTCTTGGCCACAGCTGCCAGAAAAACCAGCAGAGGAGGGGACCGGGATCCATCCCCCGGGAATGCCGCTGCCCACCCACCGCCCGCATCCACAGCACTTACCCCCGGACCCCGCGGGGAGGCTGCCATCCGCAGCGGGGCTGACGGACCTGTGGAGAGGGACAGGAGAGATGTTCTACCAGAGCCACTGCCCCTCCTCTAAGCTCCCACCGGCCCTTTTACTTTTGGGGTAGGACCAGCTTATCGAGGTGCCTTACCATCTCTCAACCACTTATTTAGCTTATTTTCCCAATAAGACTGTTGCCTGGGGGCAGGGCAGGGGGAAGAAATGTAGCACATCTCCAGATGCATCCATTATTTTCCCGGGAATCAGGCTAACTCTGCCATGAAAGGCAGCCCCTCCATCCCCAGCCAGCGCCGTGGTTCCCCTGCGGCCACGCGGCGCTGCTTAAGTGGGATGCTTAATGAGACGTGAAAGTTTTAGGATACTTAAGGTTTTCGTCGCTCCTCCGTTATTTCTTGTCACTCCCTTCATCTGTTCATGCGCTCATGCCCCGAAACGGTACGAGCTTGATGGTGTTTATATTTGGCTGCTCGGCTCGCGCGCCGGCACAGCTGAGCTCGCTGAGCCCCGGGTCCTTCGGAGCAGACCAGGGGCACAGATGTTCCATCTCAGCATCCACGTGATGCTGAGACCTTATTTTGCTTTCACCGCCACGTATATTCCAGCTATTTCGTGCCAACTGCTGTGCAAAGCAAACCACCCCGGCTCCTTTATGTCTAAAACACTGTTTTCTCTCACTGAGGATGGCTTTGGTCGGTGCTAAGGAGATTGAGCCGACAGAAGATGCTTGGCCTCCCCTGGCCAAAAGGCCCAGATGGTGGCATGTTTTCCAAGGGAGCTCTACAAAACGTTAACCAAACACTCCTCTCAGCAGCTCGGGGTGCGGGCTGGCGCCGGTGTGTGGCTGCTCACCTCCCAGCACAGCTCCAGGACCACTGTGACTCTTCCCAAGCTCCCCAGCCCCTGGAGCCAGGGAAATGTCACACAGCTCATCCCCCAGAATGACCCTGCTGGGGCATCTCCCCATGCCAGGCACCCCACCAGCACCCCAGGACGCTCTCCCCAAGGCAGAGCTCATCAGCCCAGCACCGGGCTGGAAGCTCACCATCAGCACACGCTCACTTCTCCCTTCACCCCTCAATGTCCCAGCCACCAACAGCTGAAGAGCATCCAGAAAAACCTCTCGGGCAGCTGCAGGAACGTTCCAGCAGCAATGCTGAGCAGAGACTCACCCAGCGCAGCCCCAGCACTGCCAGACCCCAAACATCTCTGCTCGGAAGCCCCGTAGACCAGCAAACCCGGCTCCTCCCCGGCAGAGAGCGGGGACTTGTGCGGCAAAGCTGTGGTGCCACTGCCATCTCCTGGAAGGCACAGCAGCACTGGAGCTGGCGGGGGAACGGGTGTCCACGGCACCCGGCATCACCCTGACCCACGGGCTGGCAGCTCCTGGCTCACCAGAGCAGCTGGGTAAGCTCATAAAAAGTATTTAAACACTGTCAGGTACCTGGAGCATCGCAGTGAGACCAGCATGGGAACTGGAGCGACGCTGCAGAGGAAAGGGGAGCTTGGTCCCCACTGATCGATCATGAAAGAGGGACCGGACAAACAAGCCAGAGAGACCTTCGAGCCCCTTCCAGTCCCTCAAGGGGCTCCAGGGAAGCTGGGGAGGGACTCTGGATCAGGGAGGGGAGCCATAGGGCAAGGGGTAAGGGTTTGACACTGAAAGAGGGGAGATTGAAATTCTTGGCTGTGAGGGTGGTGAGAGCCTGGCCCAGGTTGCCCAGAGAAGCTGTGGCTGCCCCATCCCTGGAGG
>JAOXJK010000012.1:401608-415759 GCA_025774025.1 Xenus cinereus
CTGTGGGACCTGCTCTGGGTGACCCTGCTCTGGCAGGGGGTTGGACTAGATGATCTCCAGAGGTCCCTTCCAACCCCTACAGTTCTGTGAGCCCAAGTAGAACTTGATTTAATGGACACCTTGAAACAGGGACATGCAAGGACTATATTTTGATGAAAGTTTTCATCTGACACTGTTTCTGCATTTCTGTTTATTTATTTATCATGGTCTTACCCTGGCCATTCATTCCTGCCTTAGGCTTGCCTGCTCTGTTGTGCTGGAATTTTTATTTAATCTCTTTCATTCCAAAGAGAATTCAGCTTATTAAAGCAGCAAGAAAAATTTTCAGCAGAGGATTAGAGGCTCAGGAGCCGTCTGTGGGGGTGTGTATACTCTGCTTGTGTGTGTGTGTTGGTGAGAAAGAGGGAAGAGGAAGTGACCAAAATAAAGAAGTTCCCTTATGTCTTCTCACATAGAAAGTAGTATGTTTTTGTATTTTGGTTTCTTTCTCCAGTTGCCACTTCTCAGAGTATCTGTCTGTCTGTCTCTCTCAGGGAATGGCAAACCTAGTCCTTAAAATTGGTATTCATTTTAAAGTTTCACTCCATCTCAGGCATCAGTGAAGCTTTTTGAGCTTCTTTTCATTAAATCAATTATGATAAACAACTGGAACTGCTTTAAAAAAGCTTTACAATCAAGATGACTAACCACTTCCGTGGTTTCTACTTCTTTCCACAGAATCACTGCAAGAGATCTGGAAATGCACACTTTAAGACGTAATTGTTTGTATCAGTAGTTTCTATTTTTTTTAAGTTTAAAAGATTTCTTTTTAATTGAATTTGTCCCCTCCCACCGCAGACTTTTTTATTTTAGCCTAAGTTTGGTTAGTTGACGTGAGGTAGGACATGAGGATAGATTAAAGTTTTCCATTAGCTTAAATTGTTTAGGCTTGTTATAGGTGATCTTTACTGGGACCAAGGATTGAATAATTTCTCCTTCCACTTTAGCCATTGCTTCCATGAAGAAATATTATAGCTATAAATCGAAGGATCCCAAGCATCCATCTTGCTTTACCTTTGCTTGCTACACCTTCTGATGGGGTCTTTTGAAAACTCAAGTAGGCAGGGACAGACTTTGTGTGTGACTTGAATATCCCTGTACGTAGAAGCATGAAAAATTCTGTTTGTTGAAGGAATAAGCAAAAAATGTTGACAAATTAAAAAAAACACACTATATAAACAAACACCAAAATCCAACAGATGAGATTGTTCTCTTCATCCTTCGGTTAGAACTCAAGTGTATTAGGAATACAAAAAGCTGGAAACCTTACCATGACATCTTGACTTTGGTTTCATCCTACCAAAACTGGGACAACTGAATTATAAATCCACTCACACAAGGTTTTGCCTCCAGTTGACAATCTTTCAAAATTACTGAAAAGGCAGATATTCTCCACTGACTCTAAGTACAGTACTTAGTGATTTTAGGCAAATTTCTGAAATTAGATAAGATGAATCCAGACCTTTAGATGTCAAAAGATGTTTCAGAGGAGATCTTTCAACTGCTGTTTTCTACCAGAAAAAAGAACTGGTTAAACATATTAACAATAATAAAAAAGTGATACATAAAGCTTTTAACCTATAGCAATCCAATCAAGAGTGCAATTTGACCTTTAATTATCTGTAGTTTGAAGATGGAATTGGAAACAGAGCCAAACCCACGGAAGCCTGTGGCTTCCAGGTTACACTTGGAAGTGTTCAAGGCCTGTTCAATGGAACTTTGAGCAACCTGGTCTAGTGGGAGGTGTCCCTGCCCATGGCTGGGGGTTGGAACTCGATGATCCCTTCCAACCCAAACCATTCTATGATTCTGTGCTTCCTCCCTGTAGAGGTAAAAACCCAGCCTGCTCCAATGCAACTCCTGTAAATGTTGCAGGATTTCTGGTTTGTAGCTGGCAAGCAGATGATGATTTTATTGAAACAAAATAGCATGTCTTCTTTGTTTTCGATTCCCATATGCCACTTAAGCTGGTTCTTAGCTGAAAATGAGAAACATTTTACAGCTGAGGAACCCTGGCCTCAATAGGTAGAACATCCCTTTCTGAAATACCAGTACTGGGTGTTTGATTTGTGATCAGCCATCTGACGATCCTCTGCTTTCTTCTGGGGTGATGGATTTTGGATGTTTGACTCTTCCTGTGTGATCTTCTTAATGTTTTTTTCCTGGGATTTAGAATATATTAATTTCTTATCCACTGGCAGGCTATTGAAAACATTATTCTTTAATTACTGAATAAAAAATTAGCAAGTCCTTGCTCACAATTTTTTTTATTGGAAGGCTTCCTGGCATAAAAATGTTTTAATCCTCTCAGTAGGAAGTCCTTTCTTTTTTTAATGATAAAAAATGTATACTCACACTATGATCTCTTCAATAATGATTTCTAAAAGTAGTATTTGATAAGTACTGTGATGTTGGAATGAATTCAGGTACAGGAATTTGTTTCTAAGTTTAATTTTAAGGTAAATTATGATACCATATGTAGTGTGTGATAGTAACAAGGTATCCAAAATAACAGTAGTAATCACTGAAATTTTCACTGTGTATGTATGTACTTAAAACTTATGAATGAATGTGTGCATGCATATACCTTTTAAAAATATTAGAGTGTTAGTACAGATATTTTATATTAAATTTCAATATATGTGTGTGTATATATAGGTTTGGGGATTTTTTTTTCCATGTGGAGAATGTCAATTATTAAGGTTTCCTCAGTCAGGCTCATTCAGATGGCTCTTTTCTCTTCCTGTTTTCTTTTTTATGACCCTCCCTGGCCAATATGTTTAAAAGAGGAAGATCGTTTAAGAGTCGTTTAGATGTGGTGTTGGGGGATGTGGTGTAGGGGAGAACTTTGTAGAGTAGGGTTGATTGTTGGACTCTATGATCTCAAGGGTCTTTTCCAACCTGCACGATCCTATGATTCTGTGGTCATGAATCCCCCTTCTCATTCTCTGTGTTTGCCAACAAAATGATCCTCTGAACACGGGGAGGCCGGCTGGACCCGCAGTGATGTAGATGAGCATTATTATTGACACAGAAACTACAAGGTGTAATCACAGTGCTGTAAATGAAAGCAAATAATTTAATTCTGTTTAATCCTGGTTTGAGAAGTCTTAACTTTGCGGCGTGTTTGTGCATAGTTGTCTGTATAAGAAACCCCAAGGAGCTACTGCTTCTTTGTTTGCTCTGCCCTGGACGGTTCTCCTCTGTGCATGGATGTGGATAACAGCTAGTTCCGCTTTTTTTTTTTTCTGTTTCCCTTTCTCTCTTGTCTGTGTTTACAGTAAAGCGCCTGTATTGCAATCACAAGGAAGATGCTGAGTGGTCTAAATGATGAGGTGAAGGAGGGACTCGCTTCCTTTGGTGCAATCTGTTTTTATTTTCTTGGAGAGGTTCTACAGATAAGTTGAGCAAGACGCTTATGGAGGTTTTCATTCTGTTGCGGTTGAGAAAGGTAGAAGTAGCTTTCACAACGCATGTGGAAGCCTCCCACATAAATCAGTGAGCCCTTGGGGTCACAGAGGGATGACTCTGCTGTCTCCCCACTGATGCACTAAAAAACTGGTTGCAGGTTGGGTGGGAGCAAGAGGGCATGGGAAAGGATTCAGAGAATCATAGAATGGTTTAAGTTGGAAGGGACCTCAAAGATCATCCAGTTCCAACCCCCCTGCCATAGGCAGGGACACCTCCCACCAGACCAGGTTGCTCCAAGCCCCATCCAGCCTGGCCTTGAACCCCTCCAGGGATGGGGCAGCCACAGCTTCTCTGAGCAACCTGTTCCAGTGTCTCACCACCCTCACAGCAAAGAATGTCTTCCTAATATCCAATCTAAATCTCCCCTCTTTTAGTTTTGGTCTTCATCCTATCACTACATGCCCTTGTAAGAAGTCCTTCTCCATCTTTCTTGTAGTCTCCCTTCAGATACCAGAAGGGGCTCTAAGGTCTCCCCGGAGCCTTCTCTTCTCCAGGCTGAACCCCCCCAATTCTCTCAGCCTGTCCTCCCAGCAGAGGGGCTCCAGCCCTCTGATTATCTCTGTCGCCTCCTCTGGACCTGCTCCAAAAGATCCACATCCTTCCTGTGTTGAGGACTCCAAAGCTGGACACAGCACTGCAGGTGGGGGTCTCACCAGAGCAGAGGGGGAGAAGCAGGATGTGAAGTCCAGCTTCTCAACCAAGCACCAGGGCACTCCCATGAAACAGCAACACTCAGACAAGAGCTTTCCTCTCCACCAAATGCTCCTCCCGGGGCTCCAAAAGCCTTTTTATCTTACGAAGCCTAATAAAGGGTTGGGGGAAAAAAAAAGCCACATGAGCAAATAAATTGGGCTGAGGTCCAGATTTTATTCCAGAGGCTGAAAGGTCAGAGGTGAGATGATACCCATCTAACATGATTTAAGCTGTGCTTGCTGCCTCCACCACGGTTGTATTTCGCTTCCAACTTGAAGCGGAAAGCTTCTTCTAAAATGTATGAAATGGATCGGGGATACAGTTCGCAGCAATCCAGGTAAAAAGAAGATTTTCAAATCACTGCAACCACCTTTCCCTTGATGCAAAAGGCTGGTTGGCGTTTTCTGACTGCGGTATTTAAACAAGAGAAATTTCACAGGAGACACTTGCCTTAAGCAAAGGTGTTTGAGCTATAATAAGTACCAATAGATGTTCTTTCTCCCCAGCTTAGCAACATCTTGAGTCAATTCAGATGTAATGATCAGTGTATCAATCCTGGTAGAAATCGGATGGCTTTGCTATGTGAGGTGCTGGAATTGGATAGCCCCAGGAGCTCGCATTTCCACTTATTTTAACTCTGGCTTTTTTGGATGAAGTTGCTATCACAAAGCCAGAGTTAGAAACACTGGATGCTGTGTTAAATCCCATTAGCTGATTACACGGCTGAGCAGCGGCAAGTGTTTGCTGAAAAAGTGAACCCGACTGCCCGATTTGGGAACCAGACGGTCACGTTGACCTTGGACACAGCAGCACGTAACGGCAACAAGCGCTCGTTTCCACTGCAGTCAAAAGCCATCTCTTCCAACAGCTCCGACTATCTGCAACACAGCCAGGGCTGATGTTCCTTGGACCAACCCTGGCTGGGCCAGCCGAACCCTGGAGCGTGGATTTGCAGAAAGGGGACATATTTCTGCTTGCTATGGTCTGATGGCGTCACTCTTGCCAAGTCCCAGCTCCCTCTTTCCTCCATCTCCTGCCATGCCACCAGTTGGTTCAAACCAACCGTCTTCATGCCCTTCCGGAGGAACCCACGCAGCACGCTGTTACACAGCACCCAAGCATATGGGCTTCTCACACACATCAGTGCAAAAGAAAGGAAATATTTTTTTTAAAAACTAGGATATGGCTGCAAAAAGCAGTCAGCAGAAGCCAAAAGTGGCTGAACTGAGACATGTACAAGTAGAATCATGGAATGGTTTGGGTCGGAAGGGACCTTAAAGATCATCCAGTTCCAACCCCCTGCCATGGGCAGAAACACCTCCCACCAGACCACGTTGCTCCAAGACCCCTCCAACCTGGCCTTCAACCCTTCCAGGGATGGGGCAGCCACAGCTTCTCTGGGCAACCTGGGCCAGGCTCTCACCACCTTCACAGCAAAGAAGTTCTTCCCCACATCTCAGCTCCATCTCCCCTTTTTCAGTGTCAAACCCTTCCTCCTTGTCCTGTCACTTCACTCCCTGATCCAGAGTCCCTCCCCAGCTTTCCTGGAGCCCCTTGAGGGACTGGAAGGGGCTCCAAGGTCTCCTGATGCTCATCCATGAGATGTTGCTGGTTATTGCCGATGAATGGAGCCAATTAGGGACTCCTCCCTGTCCTGATGTTATCCTAGAAGTGTGTTTTTGTTACCATTTAGAGATTGTAGGAATAGCGTGTGGTGTTGGCCTTGTGTTTTCTTTTTAAATCAAATAAAAACATCCTTCTGAATGGAAATGTCTCGCCTCCAGCTCAGTTTTTGGGCCAAACAAAATACCGTGTTGCAGAAGCTCACACAGGTTCATTCTGGTGACAGTGCTGCCCGGGGGGTGCTTTCTGTCTTAAAGGGAATTTTAACCAAATACTAGTTGACTTCTCTTTCTCGCTGTTGACAAGTTTTAGCCAATGGGTCATGTCATCGTGGAAAACAGACTCCCTTCGGGATAAACTTTAGGGATGTTTCTGTCTTGGGCCTCTCTCTTCACCTAGTGATGTGACCTTAACTAAGAAATATCAAACCGATTTCTGCAGCCAATGCTGCTTCAAAGTTCCTCTCCCTCAGCAGGCGATAACCCAGTTCTACCCAGGGGCATGCAAAAAAACCCCTTTTTTTCCAGCAAGTTTCATATATAATTTGGTCAAAATGAAGACGTGGGATTTGGGCAGGAATGTGTGTGTTCCATCTCTGTGTGGTTTATATTTTTGGTTACCCGCTGTTTTGCAGACTCCATATGAGACATCCCCATCTTGGATTTTTCAAAGGCAGAAATCTGCTTATAATACGTTATGTTGAACCCATCCTTGTGTAGGATGTTCCATTTTTAGTCCATCCAAACAACAGGGCTAGCAAGAATTTTATGGTAGTTTATCTTATTACAAGCAACTTGTATTGGGAGTCATAGAATAGTTTGGGTTGGAAGGGACCTTAAAGGCCATCTAGTTTCAACCCTCTGCCCTGGGCAGGGACACCTCCCACCAGAGCAGGTTGCTCAAAGCCCCATCCAACCTGGCCTTGAACCCCTCTTCTCCAGACTAAAAGGTCCCAAGCCCCTCAGCCTTTCCTCATGAGAGAGATGCTCCAGACCCCTCAGCATCTTTGTTGCCCTTTGCTGGACCCTCTCCAGCAGTTCCCTGTCCTTCTGGAACTGGGGAGCCCAGAACTATTTGTGTGATCTGCAATTTAAGAATGCTTTGGAGTACTGCTAATCCAAACACAAATAAAAATACAGAATGAAACACATGTGGAAGAGACAGGTCATGTTCAGTATATAAAAATAAATCCTACTTACCTATTGCTTTTGATACCGAGTCTTAAACTTCATCAATTAAAAATATCCATTGGTGTTTGCCTATCAGTTAATACAAGTGTTTGGAGAGGTGGAATCCACGTGTTCTAAACTTTGTTAGACGTCAGTGTACGTGAACTACTTACTAATTGTCTTCCAGATACCTGGCTTATCGCAACTTCATGATTGACACCTATCGCTTAAACCCTCAAGAGTACTTGACCAGCACCGCCTGCAGGAGGAATCTGACCGGGGATGTCTGCGCTGTCATGAGGTAAAAGCAGGTTTTTCAACTTGTTTACGTCAGTTTTCTGATCATGCAGCCCTCATGGTCCGTACACTCTCCACAGGTGGTTCCATGATGCAGCCCTAGCTTTGCTTTGCCTTTGTCCTTAAGTCATTTCCTGTTACCTGTAACCAAAAATGTCGTGGTTTTGTTGACTGCACTTCAGCATGTTGCATAAAAGTCCTCACAAAGCTCGTGCTGTGTGATTTGTATCACTATTTGTGATTATTGAAGGATTATAGAAGATTCTGGATCTTAATTTGATCCAGAAACACAAACCTTGTCCTTTGCTGTCTCTTTTCTGCCATGTCAAGCATCAGCAAGGCTTTAGTTCTTAAGATTTTTAATTTGTTTCCTAGAGTACATGCTTTCCTGGAGCAGTGGGGTCTCATTAACTACCAAGTGGACCCAGAAAGCCGCCCCATGGCCATGGGGCCGCCTCCTACTCCCCACTTCAATGTGTTGGCTGACACCCCCTCTGGTCTTATGCCTCTCCACATCCGCACTCCGCAGGTGAGTCCCCTGGGAAGCTCCAACGTGTTTTTGCCTTCACTCCAGCCAGCGTACGAACAATTTGTGTGTGATTTGCTGAAATGTTCACTTTTTTGTCCATCTGGGTTGAGAATTCCAGGGAGTGGGACTCTCCAAAAGAAATCTTTTAGTATTTTAATGTTATGTAAAGTCATCTTTCTAGAGTCATGTTCAACTTCTTTTTTTCCAGTCCATGTTCTGTTTAAAATGAGTCTGAAAACCTTAAATAACTCTCAATTCCTGCCCCTCTCACCTTTCACTTGTCATATTTCTTCACAGGTTCCAGCTGCGCAGCAGATGCTGAGTTTTCCTGAGAAAAACAAAGAGAAACCAACTGATCTGCAGAACTTTGGGCTTCGCACAGACATTTACTCAAAGAAGACTTTAGCAAAGGCAAGTGTGTTGGCATTTTGTCCCCTGGGCCTCGTATTAAGGGTTTATTCCTCAAGTGTCCTTCACTAGGTGACATTGAGACCATTTATGTTACTCTTAGATTCCTAGGTTAGATTCTTCCCTTGCAGTGTAGGACATTAAATACAGGTTGTGTTGGATGTTTGAGTTTGTAGAAATAAAGAAGTGTGCTCGTCCCAAAATAGGCAATACTCTCAGTCTTCAAAGATGTATTTCACCTGAATGGTTCGAAATCAACAAGCTGTCCAGTAATTCAATAGAGAAATGGAGATCTTTCAGCAGGGGCTTTAACTGTCCTGTTTTCCAAATCTGAGCAGGGTTTTCCAGACTGAGAGAACTAGAAAGGTGCTCGATTGCAAAAGGTGTCGCCAAACCTTTGCAGGGGATGTTTTAGCCCTTTCACTGCAATGTGTTGGATGGTTAAAATTTTAGGATATCATTGTAATGGTGTTGATAATTTCATAACTTGTTGCCTTTTAACTCCTGCTTCCTGAT
Source organism: Xenus cinereus (assembly GCA_025774025.1). NCBI lineage: Eukaryota > Metazoa > Chordata > Aves > Charadriiformes > Scolopacidae > Xenus > Xenus cinereus. The sequence goes on from JAOXJK010000012.1 coordinate 410,354, forward strand.
ATCTCTGTGTGTGTTCCTGATGATGCTGGGAGCTGTTGCAGCAATATCGTGTTACTAGTTCTGTGTAACTGGTTTCTGAAATACAGTGTTTATTGTCCTAAGAGATCACAACTATTTAAAAAAACCCAACAAAACCAAACCACAAGAGATGAGGATTTATTTATAAAGCCCGATTCCTTATCACATGTCATGGAGTGACTTCTTCACTTAGTTTAGGGAGGTGTAAATATTCACCAAATTTGTGAAGTTTTTACTGCTTCTGGACTTGCTTCTGTTCTCAAGCATCTGTAGCCATGAACTTGAGCAGATTTGTTTGCAGGAGTTGATTTCCCTTTTTGTTTTATGTGTGGCAATAGCTTTTTTGGCTGTTTGAGAAATGATCAGCTGCTGGATGACTCACTTTGGTTAATGTTCTCTGTGGGTTAATGATCCGCTCAAAATGCGTCTTGAGATTATTTCCTTCTCCTAAATGCCCTTTTCCTTTTGGTGGGTCTTGTACAGAGACATCCCATCGAGAGGAGGTTCTTTCATGAGCAGGTGACAAGCAGCTTTTGGCTTTATTTGACGTGTGATGGAAATACGGGTGTCTGCAGTCACGGAAGGGGAAGCTTTCACCCAAAGTTTTGTAACTTTTACGAAATTTCAGGAGTTACCCACCAGCTGTAGATTTGGGAGCAGCAACTCTTGGAGCCAAGTGATGGCTCAATATGCAGATTATGTTGCTGTAATTACTCCGTCTTTCAAGATAACTCATCTCACTCATAAAAATTTAGCATTTTACTGAGTTACTGATGAACTTTTAGATAGATGAACCAATTTTTGGCCCCGCCTGCACCTTCCGCGGTCCAGCTCCTCTGCCTTGAAAGCAGAGCTTTAATGGGGGCTGAAGTTACATTGACATAAGTCCTGTTCCTTTGTTTGAGCGGATTAAGTAACATTTTCCTTCTAATGTTTTCTTCTAAGATGTTGTGTGCAAAAAAACCTGTATTTCACTATTTTTTTCCCCATCTTTTGCAGAGTAAAGGTGCAAGTGCTGGAAGAGAATGGACGGAACAAGAGACGTTGCTGCTATTAGAAGTAAGTCCATGGAGGGTGGGGGCCAGGAAACTGAAATATGCAGGATATCACCTGCTTTAAAAATCTATGTATAGGTTAGCAATTACTTTGAGGTGGAGTTAGATGACAAGTGCATGATTTTACAGAAGCAGGGAGAGCAAAGCAGAGTTTCTGGTGGGAAGCAATCCCTTGAGACCCAACTGGTGAAGCTGGAGGAGGGAGTGGTTGAGTATCTGTGTGTACATGGCTTTTCAACTGGTTGAAAGTCACAGCTCTCCCTCCAAACCATATCTTTTTATTTGACCATCACGGCTACAAGAACGTTAGTACTCAAAAGAGATGGTGGTGACATCTGGGTACTTGAGGGGCTTCATCTACTTCAAGGTTCAGTTCTGACTTGTGTCTGCAAACCAGAAATTAAGCATTTTAAGAACGTTTCCATAAACTCAAGAGCAGATCTTGCAGCACAGAGAGATATTTTGATAATAACAGTATGAAATAAACGCCCTTCAAGTATGAATATTTTGAAATTCTGATAAATTTAAAGGTTCCTGGCTCTGCCACAGCACGTTAAGGGAAACAGCTAATTTTTGAAGTTGAATTAGTTAAGAAACGGGTGTATCTGCTTCCTGTTCTCCTGCCACTCAGAAGGGAAGCTCTTTATTTAGTAGCTCTTTAATCCCATACATCTCCTCATTCCTTTTGCCATGTAGCTGCGCTTGATGTGTTCCTTAAGCTTTGTCCCGAAGCCTACGAGAAATATATACGAGATGACTCAAATCACATCGGTGCTGTAAAAAAATGAGGTCAAGGAACCGTTGGCACACTAGAATCCGGTCTTTGTCCCCAGATTGCTCAGTCTGATGCTCTTGAAGCACAGGGTAATTGTCAGGTCTCTTGGAGTTCCGGTCTGGGCTGGAAACCATGGCAGGAGGTGCCCTGCAGAAGGATGTTCCAGTCCCTCCACGCTCGCATCGGGGCAGCGTTGTTTTTCAGTAGAAGAGTCTTGGTGACCTGAAATAATTAATGTGCTGCCACTTCCTATAAAGAAATTATCATCTATTATTTTTCTTCTCCAGGAGCGTTTTCTTGATGTAGAGGTTGGGTGGTTGGGTTTTTTTCGCATATGTATTTTTTTCCTTTTATATAACTCAAGGTTCTGGTATAAGAATTCAAGCTTGGAAGGGTGTGTGTTTGTTTTTACTTGCAGAGAGCTTAAACCAGGCTGCAATTCCGTGATTGTTCTGCCTTTTTTTGTCTTTCCATGTGTCAGTAAACCCATTGAAAAGTGAATTTCATAAGGAAAAGCACGGACAATGGGGCTTGATGGGGCTGAACAACACTCAGCTTCTGTGTGTGGCTTCTCTTCTGAGCTGCCCAAAGCACCTCAGCAGCAACATACTTTGATTCAGCCTCCACGGATATGGAAGGGTGTTCATCAAATAGCCAAAATATATATTTATTTATTTTTAATGTTAGGTTGGTACACGCTGTTTAGCCTCTATTTTTATATTGGCACATGGAAAAATTTGCTTACAGGGTGAAAACAGCAAAGATGTCTTTCACACCATTCCTTTATGGAAAAACAAGACTAATATCTTGGTACTCTGGCTTTTTTTCTTACTAGTTTTAATATTTAAAATTCATTCTTTGTATGTTTGTAGCTTGTGGTCACGCAGAGCAAGTAGTAGCCTAACGAAATAATCCAGATGACACGTTCTTCTTTGTTTTTAAAAAACAAACCCAAAACCCCCCTAAGTCTTGAGATTGCGGTTTTATTTAATGTGAGTTTAAATTAATAATGTTTTTGTTCTTCGTTCTTCGTGGATTTAACCTATGAATAAATCAGTAAAGAGTATATCAGTTCAAGCATAAGTAATTCAGCTATAACGAGCCAGCTCAGTCCAATTAAATCCTCAGGGTAGCTTTGGGCAAATATATATGCAGTGAAGTTCCAAAGAATAAATCTTATCTAAAATAATTATTGTCCTTCCGCTTGTTGACTGAGTGAACTGGGGGGAGGAAACAGCGGTTCCCTCCCAGAATCATCTTTCCTTGCCACGCTGCTTCTCCCTCTCTCCACGGAGCACTATTCTTGCATAGTTAAGTGCATTTTCAGCTATTTATAGTAAGGACGGCTATTGTGAGAGCTAGTTTGTCTGGCAGAAAAATAACGAGCAATGAAGGAGAATGAGGGGAAAAAAAAAAAAAAAAGCCTCTCCGTGGCCACAAAGAAGCAAAGCTGATCTAGTGTGATAGTGTGATTAAAAATGGATGTAGGGTTACACATTACAGCACTGAGACGGCGTTAGGGAAAGGGAAATGAAGGTTGAATGTGGAATAAATCCTTCCCCATGAGTATGACCTAGTGAACGGAGAGGTTCCTCGTTGCTGTAGACACTCGGCTGAGACCAGATGGGGGTCAGGGGAGGGGGTTCATAACCAGTTGGGGACTGTTCATTCCTTTGGTATGGACCAGGCTGGCCAATGGAGTCCTGTCTTTATTCATTCCCAAACCAACTTCCTCTTTCCATCGAGCTTTCAAAGCCCTTCGTGTTGTCCAGCTCCTGGTCTTCAACAGTTCCTGGAATGTTCTTCCCATGCAGCAAAGCTCTGCCGGAGCTCGGCGTTCCCGTAGCCTGGTACTTGCCCAGCTAAGCATTTTCTTTTCAGGAAAAAAAAAATATGCTTGTTAAGGGATAATATTCTATTAGGCTCCCACTTTGATTCTTTTACTTATTTGTTAGTTTTTTAAAAAAAAACCTCAATGAGAGACTGTTGGACTCAATGATCTTAAAGGTCTTTTCCCACCCAAAGGATTCTATGATTCTGGCTTCAGTAGCTCATTGTCATTCCATCATTTTGTTGAGACTTTTCCTAAGTAACTTCAAAAGCGACTGAAATTCGGAATTTAAAAGTCTTTGATTTAATCTGGAAGTTCTTAGTTTGTCTGGTGGTTTATCTACCTGAATGCTTAATAAACATCAGGCTGCTGGAGATCTGGTTTCTTCTGGCTTCATGATACAGAATATTTTCCTCTTTTTTTTTTTTCACCTTGATTTGATGCTCTTTCATTTTCGTAACATCTGTTGGATCTAAAATCTGGACTTTCACCATCGTGGGTAGTATAAATAAAAGTGTGTGAAATAAAAGACTGTTTCTGCCCCAAAGAGCTTAGTCTGTTAAGACATAAATGAGAGAACACGAGAGTTGCCCTCAGGGGAGTAGTTGAGGGAATTCAAAGAATTGGTGAGAATTGGTAGAATAAACAAACTTATTTCTCTGTGAAGCTGTTCATAGGAAAGCAAAATGGGGAAACACTAACTATGCAAATATTATTCGTAAATCCCAAACCTTCTGACAGTTTTTTGATACAGTAACAGCATAAAACTCACGTGATGATCCCCACAGTTTAAATTTAACTGATGCCCCAGTGAGATGTTCATATTTCTTCTGCAGAGTAATTTTGCTACCAGAGAAAATATGTTAAATAGTTGCCTGATCCCGATTTATTGTTCCGTCACCAAAAATAACTACCACTGAAAACCTTTTTTTGCCTAAAGTAAGGTGGTTTTGTTTTTTCCCCAGATGTATTATACAATGCATTCCCCAGCAATGTATTGTACAATGCTTTTTGTTTTTTGCAGGCTCTGGAGATGTACAAAGATGACTGGAACAAGGTCTCGGAGCACGTCGGGAGCCGTACGCAGGACGAGTGCATTCTCCATTTCCTGAGGCTCCCCATCGAAGACCCCTACCTGGAGAATTCCGACGCGTCCCTGGGCCCGTTGGCGTATCAGCCCGTCCCTTTCAGCCAGTCTGGCAACCCCGTCATGAGCACCGTCGCCTTCCTGGCCTCCGTGGTGGACCCCCGGGTGGCATCTGCCGCAGCCAAGGCTGCCTTAGGTACGGGTTGGCCCCAGCAACGGCTTTCACTTCGTCTCCACAACTTACTCTGCTCTAAAAATTGACTGTTTCTAGGGTTTCTTAAAGATGAGTTGTTGTAACAAGTTTACATGTATATAGGAAGCAGATCTACCGATACCCAGTTTGGTGCTCTCATGTTGCTGAAACTACCAACTTGTAAGTTACAATAGTTCTTGAAGGCCACTGAATTTTTAGAAATGGCTTGTGTTCCCCTCTTGTGCTCACTGACTGGTGATAGTGTTTCTGGGCACCACCTCGTAGTTGGTGTCACTGTGGCCACTGACATTAGTGAATCATAGAATCACAGAATGGTTTGGGTGGGAAGGGACATTAAAGCCCCCCCAGCGCCACCCCCTGCCCTGGGCAGGGACACCTCCCACCACACCAGGTGGCTCCAAGCCCCCTCCAACCTGGCCTTGAACC
>JAOXJK010000012.1:437036-464070 GCA_025774025.1 Xenus cinereus
CCCCCCCCCCAGCGCCTGCGGAGGACCTGAACTCCCTCCCACACTGTCCAGCCTCGAGGGCTGACGGTAACGAGGGCTGACGGTAACGAAGCCTCACAACAGCCCTGTGAGGTAGGTCACTGTCTTCAGCCGACAGGGAATCCAAGGCAAAGCCGGGATTAAACTCCAGGTTTCCCGGTTTAACGCGGTGCCCGTCCCGGATCCTCCTCCTTCCGCGGAAATATGGTCCCTGGGTCACAGAAAACAAAAGCAACATCTTTGTGCCTCTCGGCTCCTGGCTTCCCGCAGGAGACAGCGCTCCCAGGCCTCCCGTGTCGCACCAGTTTACCGGGATCCGGCTTCCTTGACGTAGGGAGAACAAGAAATAATTAAAAAATTTTTTTTAAAAAAGAAAAAAAAAAAATTTTAAAAATTAATAACAACGCAAGAGGACAAAAAGAAAAAAAAAAAATAAAGAGAAGTACGGGCAGGTTAGGAAGGACAAGTCACGTCTCACACTCAAGGGGCCACGACTGCGCTGGCGCCGTGGGGTGGCAGGGTCCCCCCTCTGCTGTGAGGCTCGGAGATTCCATCTGTCCCGCGTGGAACGTCACCTCCCTCGGGCGCCATCAGGGCTTCCTTCGGAGCGAAGATGACGATGATGACGGTCACCAACCACCGCGAGCCGAAGCATCCGTCCTCTGGAGGCGCCGGGAGGAGCTTTGGCCCCGGAGCTGCCCCGTGGGGATGGGGCAGAGGAGGGTCCGCAGCAGCCGCGTCCTCATCTTCCCGTTGCGGAGAGCGGAGGAGGAGGTGGGTGGCCACAAAAGCTGGCGTCGGGGAGGGGGTGTCCACAGGGGGGGCTCCCAGTCCATTCCAGGCATCTCTCGGCGCTGGTTCTTCCTCCGCGGTGACCATGCGGGGAGCCGACAGCAGGAGATTCAGACAACATTAATCTTCTAGGATGGAGAGAGATGACTTCACAAGGGATAAATAGAACTTTTATTTAAATAAACATTTTGTGAACATCTTTATACAAATTACAAGTCCCCACACAATCCTCCAGCTCGGCCTTAAGCCCCGAAGCTGCCGGGAGGGCCTTTGAGGAGATCCACCAGGATGTCGAGGAGCTGGCTGTGCTGGTGGTGCAGGTCCCCGGGGATGGCCGCCATCTCGTAGCACAGGCAGGTCTCCACCATCTTGGAGAGGGACACGCGGAAATCCCGCAGGAGGCGGATGGTGTAGGAGTCTCCCTCCAGCACCAGGAGGTCACTGTCTGTCAGGGAGACCGTCGCTCGCCAGCCGTCGTCTTGGTGGGAAGAAGAGAGGAGGTGAGGAGCAGGAATGGTGGCGAGCGGTTCTGCTTCACCGCTCGCTCCTCCCTGCGCTCTAAAATGGCCCAGGATCGGGACTCAACCAGGCCAAATGGTTCCCACCAAGGCCAGGCAGCGCCCCGACCCATCTCACTGGGATCCTCCCCGTTTCCCACAGGAGGTGGCTGATGGCACAGCCCGTCGGAGCTCCAGGGGTAGAGCCCAACTGCCAAAACCCCAGGGGCCGAAGCAGAACATCCCCGGGGAGAAGGGCTCGCTCCTCCCCGCGGCTGAAGACCCAACTCCTCGTTCCCCAGGGATGAGCCTCCTGGCACAAGCCCGCTGGGCTCAGCTGGCCCGTGGCCTGGTTGCCGTGTCTCCCTGGAGAGCTACGACTGAGAACAGTTCATAAATCATCGCATTTGTGGCCTCATGACAGCAACACCCAGTCTGCAGAGGGTTAGAAAGCAGGGCAGAGTTGGCCAAGGTGTTACCAAAGCTCATCCTCGAGATGTTATTAGTAATTAAGTGTTGAAAGGCCTTAGTGTGCATTCTCATGAGTAACGAGGAGTCTCTCCTTGAGTTTATCAAGCCTGAGCCAACGAAAAGAACTCCTAATGGAGGGAGATTGGTTTTGTACCCGTCTCGATGAGGCACATCGAGGGTAAGGACCTGGAGGATGGTAAAATCTACACGTTTGGAGAAGTTTAAGCCAACTCGGCAGCAAAGTGAAGATTCTGAGTGTCCTGAGCTGAATTACCTTCGTTATGACACTACATGGGGCAAGAAGACCCTTCCCTCAAGGATGTAATCCCTTGATGGTGTCATCGTATGTAAATTACTGACCAATCAATATAGGAAGGAGCTACTAATATTATAACGATGTTGTAAAATGTGTATAAAAATGGCACAGAATGCTCTGGTGGGAGGAGAAATCCCCCCACGCATCTGGCGCTGTGAATAAACTGACATGGGCTTTCAAACCTACAAACCCAGTTTGGAGAGCAATAGTTTTGGGGCGGATTTTGATATCAAAAAGGAGCAGAGATGGGGGTAGCCACCCTGCAATGGGGGTAGCCACCCTGCAGCCCCTCAGTTGGGGTATCTGGGGTGTCTGGCCCAAGAGCACACGCAGCTGGACACGCGTCAGCCCCGCTCACCTCGGACGTGGATATCGGTGTCGGTCATGAGCAGCACGGCCAGTGGGTGGACCTGGGAGGAGTCCCGCACGAACACCCCACCGTTGGACTTCACCGCCATGAAGTAGGTGAGCCAGCGGCTGTAGAGCTTGGAGGCCTCCCTGCAGAGGGGAACAGCTTCATCAACCACCAGCAGAGACAGGACACACTCTGGGGTCTTCAGCAGCACGGGGTCCCCACCCTCCCGCGGTCACACGTTGTCACCCACCTGTTGATTGTTGACTTGTGGAGCAGAACGGTGCCGGCCTTTGTCCGGTACGCGTAGCTGTTGGGTTTGAACTTCCCTTGGCGGGTCACTTTGCCTTGTCTCACCTGAAAGCAGAGGAGCATCTCCCAACACCTGCCCAACCAGCAGACACTACCCACAAGTAGCCAGTTTGTCCCACAACCCTCCCTCCTACGGGTGTTCCTCCGCTTCCAGAAGCTCTGCCGTTGCAAGCAGAGTAGATACATGGAGGTGACCAGACCCGGCAGCCACCAAATGCCATGCAATGGGCAGCCATCAAGAGGAGGAAGATGCCACCTCGATGGCTCCCAGACCAAGCTACAAGAACCCAAGGATGGACCAGCGCTGGCTGGGGAGGTATCCCACGAGGAGGGACTCAGGGACAGCACGGGAGCAGCAGGCAGAAGCATGAGCAGGCAGCCCGCCTAGGACACAAGCTCCCAGGAGAGGACAAGTGTCTCTGGCACCTCGATGCTTCCCTGTGCCACCCACGGTGACCAGCAAACCCGGGAGAGCGATGGCGGAGCAGGAGCCAGTACCTGGATGAGATTGGGGTAGAGCCCAGCCATGAGGACTCCTTTGACCAGTTCTTCCTCTTCGCTGTACTGGTTACATACGGAGGAGGGCATGGTACAATCAGACGGAGACGACACCAGAAAGGCTTCGTAGAGGTTCTCAGAGAACTGCTTGACAAGGCCTACAGGGAGGAGACAGCCCCAGGGAGTGAGAGTCACCTTCTCCTTCACCTCACTGGTGAAAATAACCTCACCAGGGCAGCACCAGCCCCGGCTTTGGCGCTAGGACAGGAGACGTGTCCTGCCTGTGGCCTTCCTGGCACCCAGGGCCACCTCTGCCCTCGCAACCAGAACCTGTGCCCACTCCAGCAGTCACCTGCCCAGCCCACCCCATTTCCACACCACGTTCTTCAGCCTTTTCGGGGGAGAGAGGGGAGAATCGGGCTCCTGGGACTCACCATTGATGAAGCGAAGGCTGGGGCCGTACAGATAGTAGTCCTGCAGGTAGTTATCCCGGGCACGGCTGTCTCTGCGTCTCAGCACCTCCTCCCAGCCTGCCACGGCCCTGACGAACGCGAGATGGTCGCTCCCGCTCTCCCGGCTCAGAACAGCCTTGGCCTGGGACACAGAGACACACGTCAGTCAAGAGGTAGCCACTTCCGTACCTGCTTTCCACCTTCCTCCATGACGGGCTCCTCACCTTGTCCACCTCTGCACGGTTTTGGAGGCTGCTGCTGAAGGGGTCCCGGGTGAGGCAGGAAACGATGACGAGCAGAGGGTGGAGGCAACGGTAGATGGAGGCCAAGACGATGGCCTTGGCCAGCCGAGGATCTGTGGAGATCTGGGCAAGGCGTTTGCCCAAGGTGGTGAGGGCTTCTCGCTGGTCCAGGACACCTGCAACAGAATCACCCGTGAGGGTACATCCATTAGCACCAAGTGGGGTCAAAGCGGTGGCCAATGGCTTCAGGGAGCTGCCAGGAGAACCCATCTACCAGGTGTGAAAGATTTGGGGTGACCTCCAGAAGACACACACAGCAGAGATGCCTGCAATAAGCACCCAGAACCTCCCAGGTCGAACTGAGCCGAGGCCAAAGAAAAGGCTGTAACAGCCAGATGACGTCCCCAGGACCCCAGCTGTGAACTCCACACACCACAACTTCCCTTCTTTCTCTGTCATCGGTCTCCCCCAGTCAAGCTCTTCTTGAGCAAAGCAGCGTGAGAAATAAAATAACACCACAACACGTGTGGCTTGGGAAGTCCCCATCAGCTGCCATCCCTGTCTAGGGACAATCCTGCCCGGTCTGTCCCACAGGATCCTGTGCCAACTCCCACTTCCCCTTGTTCAGACAGCAAACGTGTTTCCATCACACCCACACTGGGACACAGCTCACCGATCTCCTGCAGCAAGATCACTGCTTCATCCACAGCTTTGATGTCAGGGCTGTCCAGAGCTTTGGAGAGAAATTCCACTGCCTGCAACACAGCAGGGGGAAGGGAAGAGTCAAAAAAAAGGGGCATTTTTCCCTATTTTTCCCTTACGGGAGTGTGGGAGAGCACTGGGGAACCCCCTGCCCTGCTCCAGGCTGCAACACGGTTCCCTCTTTGCCTACAGGGAGATGAGCTCAGCCCTCTCCATTCTTGCAGAGTCTTTTAGACACACTCTGTAACCTAAATAATCTATATATTTCCTGCCCTGCTCTTAACTACCCTAGACAGCACTACGTTTGGGAAAGCAAGAACTATAGTCCTTAGCATCTTGGGGTTTTTGCTACTCGTGTTTGCGGTCAAATCGCGTCTCTGGGACTGGCACCAGGCGGGCTGCGTCCTGCCGGTTCAGGTGCCTGCAGTCCTACTTACTGTTTTCTCCGGCATGTGGATCTTGGCCTGGACCACCAGGTTCTCCAGTGGGGTGCGGAGGATCTCCGGAACCTGGTAAGTCGGCATCTTGTCCAGGCGGCTGCGAGGGAAGAGGTGATAGGCAAATCCCGACTGACAGCGGCCAGCGCGCCCTCGCCTCTGCACCACGTTTGACTTGGAGACCCACACCGTTTCCAGGCAGGACACCTCGGAGAAGAAGGATTAGACGTCACGAATGCTGTCGTGGTTCTCTTTCCTGTTTAAATGCAGCCTTTCATCCAGTCCACAGCCCTCAGACTCATCAACCACCCTGCTAAAGGGCAAAGGAAGCCTCTCCCACTCTCCATCTTGCAATGCCAGTCTCTAGCAGCGTGAGGATCTGAGCTGCTCGGTGCAGGGATGGGACCCTGATGCCATCTGCTGGACACCTGCCTTGGCTCCACACCACGGCGCTCACCAGGCTGCCCTGCAGAGTGTGGACCCTGCCTCCTCCTTTAACCCAGATGAACTGGGTTAAACCGGGTTGTTTTTAAACTAGAACTGTGCCAAGGTGCGAATCGCAGTGCTGTTCTAGCAGAGGGAGGGAAGGGGCAGCAGCGCGTGGCCAGAATCCCTTTTTCCAACAGTGGCACATTGGAAAAACATTCCCCTTTCATGTCCTTAGAAAAGTGTATGCACAAGAGCCCTCACAGGACCCAATATCACCAGAAACATGGCCTGAGAGCAGTGTAAACACTTAAAGCTGACTAATAAGCTAAGGCATCGGGGTGGGATGGCTTCAAAAAAGAGCAGTTTGGGATGAAATCACAGAAAAAGGCAGAAAGAAGTGAAAAATCCACAGAAGTCAGATGGTGTAACAGAGATATGGGAAGGGAGCAGGATCTGTCCTTCAGTTCTTTGAAGGCACCAGAGTTTCGCTTGTTCAGAAGTTGATGGGGAGCCTGGCAGGGAGCTTGGTAAAGGCAAACACCCTCTGAATGATGAGTCAAACACTGTCCCCAAATGGGGACACGCTGCCAATGCCCCAAGGGCCACATGGGAAGCAGCTCTATCATCCAATTAATGGCTGCTCTGAAAACATCCATTAGCTCCAGTACGTCCCAAATACACTCAGAGGCAAGAAAGCGTCACTACCTTGGTCTTTAGATCGTAGCGTTCCTCCTTGTGCGTGCCACTGTCCACCACGTGGACGATGTCGTTGATGGTGATGGAGGTCTCAGCGATGTTGGTGGCCAGGACGATCTTCCTGACGCCAGGTGGAGGCCTCTGGAAGATGTTTTGCTGGTCCATCATGGGGATGTTTGAGTGCACTAGGAGATAAAAAAACCGGTCAGTCCTGCCCTGCTGAGCTGCTTTGTGGCACAAGGCCAAGGTGGGCAGATTCTCAGCCCTCTTGGTACCACCACCTCCCGCTTCCAGGAACCGGGGACAGGGATGGGGACAGTTTCCTGCCAGCCAGACCTCAGGAAGAAGCTTCCCCACTTCGTTGGGGAAATAAGGGAAGAAAGGAATAATAATAAAGGAAGACCTTATTTCAGTCGCTTCAACATAAGGCTCAACATCAGTGGGAACTCTGGTCACCTCCGGTCCCAGTGAAGATAATGGCATCACCAGAACATCCCTGGACCCCAGTAAAAGTCCCAGTCCCTCCCACAGTCCAGTTCTGCAGCTCCCCCATTTTCAAAAGGCCTCTGGAGCAGGGGAATGGGGTATCTTTATTGTCATTTGGTCTCACTTGGTCAAAAATGGTTATCAGCAAGGGCCCGGAACTCTTTTATATCCCGTATTTGCCCTATTACAGCTCAGCGATGCGGAGAAATTCCCAGCAGCCGCACAGAACGGTGGGGAGCACAAGGACATGCAGTTTGCACAAAAGAACACCTGCATTTATTAGCAAATGAGCTGCTCAAAATTGTGCTCCTGGCTGGCCTTATTTGACATTGAATAGGAAAGAGCGTTAAAAAAAATACAAATAAAGAAAAACCCCAAACAAACCAACGCCAAAAATCTTCCAGTCTTGCAGAGCAATACTGGCTTTTGTTATAAATTTTCCTCCTGGGATAGAGAACTTAAATCAAAGCTGAGCTTCAGAGTACGTCTGCATCCCACAAAACAGGTCCTGAAGATCTTTTCCGTGTCGGCTCAGCATGCAGCCACAGCTACGCGGAATTTAGCAGTTTCCTCCTCGCCTAATTCTGAATTGCTGGAGGCAAAGAGGAAGGCAGCTTCTTTGATCAGGTACAGGTTTGGATGGCCGCTGCCAGGAGGAGTTATTTGTGCTTAACATGCACAATTACACAACAGGTACGTCCATCAGAGCGTACAAACTTGCTCTGTATGGGAGCGCGAGAGCCGAAGGGGCTCATCAAGTCAGTTGGCCCACCCATTCTCCTGAATTCTGGGGGGAAAAAAAAAAAAGGTCTGGTGTTGCCATCTCACCTGGTAAGACGAGGTACCGGCTGTTCTGGGATCCCAGCATCTCTAGCAGGCGCTGCTGCACTCCTTTGATTTCCTGCCATCCAGGGAGGAAGCAGAGGATCCCACCTGGAACAGAGCAAGAGTTAAGAACAAGTGACCTAGAAATACAAGCATTTTTCCCCCAGCTGGAGACACAGAAACTGCTTCTGCTGCACAAAAGGGATTATTTCCCCAAATCCAAAGCAACCTTTAGCCCAAGAAACCCAAAGGAAAGCAGGGTCCTGGTCTGCGATGCCCCCCGCCAGCTGATCTCCAAGGAAACCTGCGTCACATTTATTGTGAATAAATGACAGATCCAGCCATCGTGGGAAGTCAGACCCAGGGGAACATTTGTCTAGACTTTGTATCTGCTGTGCTGTATCTGCTTTCTGTGAGCTCATTAGGGCAAGGTTTTAAAGCCAGAAAGAAACCAGGTTACCTGTATTTTGAGAGTGAATACCTTCTACCAGGCTTTGAAACACTCGGAATTCATTTGAGAGTCCTGCCTTCTTCACAAAAACAGGACCTCCCAGGCAAAGGTATTCAAACAGGGATGGGATTCCAATGTAGAAAAATAATTTAGTTGTGCAGCAAAAAGCTGGAAATGCTGGGGCACAGACAAGTCTTGCCGTTCAGCTCGGGACACTGAGAACTCAGATGCTGTCTCACCCGGAGACTCAGAATTAGCTCCTGCCCCACTGCCCGAGACCACTCAGCTCAACAGGAATTCAAGGTGGCCTCGCAGAAGACAGCTCAGCATCGTGTTTTCTCTGCAAAGGGTCTGGGCCCTGCAGGGCTCACTCTTCCCCCACACCCCGCCCGGGAAAAGGAAAGAGCAAGGGGGCAAGGCAGAACCTACCTGGTTCTCCGTGGGCATCAATCTGGAGCACGAGGTCGGTGATCAGATCGAGATCAAGGACACATTCATCATCCGATTGCTGGAAAAAACAGGAGGACACATGCAGATAAACGAGCGGCAATCTAGCAGGCAGCAGAAAGGTACAGAGCCTTCCAGAGCATCTTCTGCAGAGAGCAAATGCCTGTACTTGGACAGCTTGCCCAGGACCGGGAGCCAGGAACCTCAGGAGCCTGGTTTGGGCTCCATCTGGAACCTGCTCTGGTCACAACTGCTGCCAGTTTCCTCTGCTGTGCAGTGAGAATACACAGTCCCTTTCCCCTTCTCCAGACTTGGAAGCTGAGATTGTGTACCTCTACTGCGCAGCACCTAACAAAGATTAACATCAAATTTTGGGGGGCAAAACCCTGCCATATACACCTGGGACTTCAAATCCCCCAGGCAGAGAGCAGCAGCTTTTCTATCAGCAATTTGGAACACACCTCTCAGGGCAGCTTAAAAAGTGCAGGTAAAAATCCCAGCCGCAACAGAAAGATTGCCCCGAAGGCAACGGGACACCCTCAGCGAGTTTGCTGATGATTCACAACTGGGAGAGGTGGCCGATAGACCAGAGGGTGGCTCAGCCACAGGGAGGGACCTCTCCAGGCCAGAGAAACGGGCTGTCAACTTCTGGTCCAACAGGCTGGACTAGAAAATAGCTAGAGGTCCCGGCCAACCCCAATGATTCTGTGACTCCACGACCAGTTGGGGTAAGATTATCCACGGTAGAGTACGTGCCTGGAAGGCATTTTCCAGGGGAACAGTAGGACCAGCTGGAAAAAGCAGCAGTCGGGGAATTCAGTCATGCAGGACGGTGAGCTCTTAGGTGAGAGACTGCTGTGAGCCGTACCCACCCTGGTGCCGGACCAGGCCTGCATGGAGCACACAAACCTTCCAGTCTGCAACTCTTTATACACACACACACACAAGTACAACGAGCTGTTGGCTTACTCAAATACAAACAAACTACACATTAAAGAGGGACAAAAATAACTGAGACCCAAATCTGAAGTAATCTTTATCCATAATTTAATCAAAACGCTCTGGGATTCTACTAAGCTGACTTTACCTCACAAGGATTGACGCAGAATTAAAGTTAAACCAACACTGTCCAACAATCACAGGAAAGAGGGACCAGTTTCAGGCCCAAACTCTCACCCAGAAACAGCTAAACCACCACAGAGCACAACCCACCTTGATCTCGTAGTGCCGGTGTCGGTGCCGGCCCAGCTTGGCCAAGATCTCCTCCAGGTAGTACTCCTTCACCGGGTACATGAAACCCGGCACCTTGACCACAGGGCAATCCCCGAAGTAATGGGAGAAACGCTGATTGTCTCCTGTGGCGCTCATTAAGACCAGGCGCAGGTCAGGGTTGAGCTTCTGGATGCCTTTCAGCAGGATGAGCAGGAAATCGGTGTTGACGTCTCGCTCGTGGACCTCATCCACCACGACGTGGCTGACACCCTCCAGGCTGGGGTTGCCCTGCAGCTTGCGCAGGAGGATGCCCACGGTGCAGAAGAGCAGGGCTCCTCCCCTGGCAGGTGGCTTGCTCTCCAGTCGCACCTGGTAGCCCACGTTCTTCCTCATGTTGGGACCCAACTCTTGCGCCACGCGCTGGGCCACCGAGATGGCGCTGATCCTCCTTGGCTGGGTGATGACAACGTTGCAGCGGGCGCCACGTCCCTCCAGGATGTAGTGTTCCAGCAGGAGCTGAGGGATCCTCGTGGTTTTCCCACAGCCCGTGTCTCCTGCTATTACCACTACAGGGTTCTGCTCAATGGCTGACAGGATGGTGTCCTTGTGAGGATCTACCGGCAGCGGGTGGCTCTCCTGCCACGAGGATCCTCTCCTTTTCCAGAGGGCCAGGAGATTCTGGCTAAGGCGCACTTCCTCCGCTTCCAACATGGGTATGTACGTCTTCCCCGTGATTGCATCACTTATCGCACCAGATTCCTTGCTCAGGTTCATCATGTCATCAGCGATCCGGGGCCTGGATTCCCTGATGTCCACCGGATACTGGGAGAGATGGAGAAAGTTGGCAGGGACAGAAAGGTTAGTACCGGTCCCGAGAAGGAGAGAAAGAAACAAGCTCAAGTTTCTTGAACTCAAGAAACTCAAGTTGCACCAGGGGAGGTTTAGGATGGGTATTAGGAAACATTTTTTACACTGAAAGGGTTGTGAAGCATTAAAACAGGCTGCTCAGAGAAGTGGTGGAGTCACCATTCCTAGAGGCATTTGAAATATGGATTGATGTAGTGCTTAGTGATAGGGTTTAGAGATGGTTTTTGTCAGTGTTAGGCTGATAATTGGACTCGAAGATCTTAAAGGTCCCTTCCAACTGAGACAACTCCATGACTCTAAGTGCCTGGGACAGACTCAGCCAGATGAAGCTCTGCTGAAGCCTCTTCCCATTTGAGGTAACTCGGCCACTTTTACCCCGAATCGAGGTTATTTAAAGTGAGCACTAACTTGGGCAGCTCCCTGCATCTCCCTCATTGTGTCCCCTATTTTAGGAGAGGCATTAGCACTAAATCCTGAACTGGCAGGCACAAACCAGTAACTTAAACTCTCCAAGTCACTGGCTACGTCATGCACAAGTGATGCAATGGTCCCTCAAAGACAACTTTTGGGAACTATCAAGTTACACCACCACCCTCGGCTCCCTCAGGAAGCCCAGACACGCAACTCACACAAAACATAAGCCTTCAGCTCAGCCAGAAATATTCTATCTTGGCAAAAGAAAAAACAGACATCCCACAGGAAGAATTAAAAGGAGCAACAAGGGGTCAGGAGTTGTCTAGGACACAAATGAAAGCGTTGGCCCAGATGTTCGCAAGATTATAACTTCAGCTACAGATGGGTGCTTTTGGATTTGGCTTATTAAAGTAACAAACCCAAGCTTTCCACGCTCGGTGTGACAGCTCATGGTCACGGCGTGAGAAACTGGATGCGAGAACTTAAGCTCTTAAAGATGCTGCTATTTTTCTAACTTTTCAGCCCTTAGTTCAGCCACTTAGAGCAGGGCATTCAGAAACAGTCTTCGGCACGGTCTTGGCTTCTTAGGATATTCCCTACTGCTTCATTTACTTTATATTTAATTTTTTGGTGAAGTTATAAATTCCCTCAGCATTATGACATGAAGCTCTCAGCCCACGTGCGATTCCCCGAGTTCAATGAGATCAGCCAAAGATGGCTCTCAGGGAGCTGAGCAAGCCTTACATGATTCAGATAGTTCTCGATCTTGCGCAGGGTTGCTTCGGGGACTTTGATGTGGCAGGGTTTCCTCTGGTTCTCCCCGAGCTCCCGGAGTGAAGTCATGTTGTACATCGCATGGCTGAGGGGGTTGTTGTTCTTGTCTACCAAGCCAAGGCTCTGCAAAGGAAGAGGAAAACACCACCATCAGGCACAGGAACGCTGTATCGAAGCGTTGGTGTATAGAGCAGGGGGGTCCCACATCTTTGGATAGGCTGACTCCTCCTGTATCCCAAATCCAGCTGGGCAACCTGGGCCAGATTTTGCAGCTGACAAAATCCCCCGGCAAGTGCCGTTAAGTCTCTCGCTATAATTCTGGTATTTTGTGCCAACTCAGTAAGTCCTGCACTATTTTCTTGGACTTCCCCTCTAGAGTCTGCAGGAAACTATTGCAGCAACGTATCCGATTAGTCCATCTGTAAGAATGAAAGAATGAGAAGGTAAGTCTGTCCCAGTCTGTCTGTCTGACAGCGGCAAAGTGGCCAAGAGACCAAGGAAACACTTCCAGGGTGATCCTTCAACATCGTTTTGTCAAGGGCTCAAAACAAGCACAACAGCCAGCCTTAAAGGACATGGAGCTGTTGGAAGGAGTCCAGAGAAGGGCCACAAAGATGCTGGGAGGGCTGGAGCCCCTCTGCTGGGAGGGGGGGCTGAGAGAGTTGGGGGGTTCAGCCTGGAGAAGAGAAGGCTCCGGGGAGACCTTGGAGCCCCTTCCAGTCCCTCAAGGGGCTCCAGGAAAGCTGGGGAGGGACTCTGGATGAGGGAGGGGAGCCACAGGAGGAGGGGGAACTACTCAGGGCTTTGCTTTCTGGCCGCTGCCCTTTGGTTGTGCTCGATACCAGAGGAGAGTGGCAGAACCACGTTCCTCAGAAAGGTCTCTTGAACATCTCCAGTCCAGCTCAGAGCACAGCCAACAGGATCAGAGTGCAGGGGACTTGTCCTCTTGAGGTTTGGATGTCCCCAAGGGTGGAGATATTCCTAGTACCCAAGGATGGAGAAACTAGGTGGCGATTTTACGGTTAAAAAGGATTGGGACTATCAAATAGTGTACTTTTGCAGTGAAGATGATTATGGGAGGTAGAATTGACTTTACTATAGTTGTTCAATGTTGTTGAACATGATTTGAAGTAGAATAAATAGAATAAAACCCGATTTTCTGACTAGACAACAGCAAAGGAGAATAGTTTTTGTCAATTTTCAACGGCTTGAGCAAAAACTATTCTAAAAGAACAGCTGATTGGGTATTAGCTGGAAGTATTTTGGAAGATCTTGCACAGGCTGCTGCTGAAGAAGCTGAAATATTTGGGGTATCGTGATCAAAAATAGGAGACGTAGAAACAGAGTTTGGAGTTTTTGTCTTGGGAAAAGACCTGTGTTAAGTGTGGGGTTTGGAAAAGAGCAAAGGGACATGGAGCAGGATTTGCAGGTGACGGTGAAAACGGGAGGCGTCCAATCCAACTGCATAAATCTCCGTGGTAATAAAACTTAATTTAATCAACAGACGCAGGGTGATGCTCGTTGGAGAGGAAGAGAAGAGTTGTCTTGTGATCTAGAGGCTTAAGCTGTCTTTTTTAAGGGATCAGAGTCAGGGAATTCCTGCCTTCGCTGGGCTCTCGTGGACACAAAATGCTGACGTTGTTTTGGGGTTTGCTGAAATGGAATTGGGAGCGTGATAAAATATGGTCTGGGTTTTTTTTTTTAGATTCAAATAATATTATAGCTCAATTTGTCTGTTGTGTGCTGTATTGACAACACTTAGCGGTAGAATGGAGAGTCGTTCTGTGAAATGGAAAAGTGGCAAATTGAAAACAGATTAAAGGGGGGAATCATTGTATATCATTAGCTGGCTCTTACGCGCTGCGATTGAGACTGAAAATGTAACAAGATTAAACGCATTGTTGTATTCACCAGGGGACTAATAAAACTTGATTTCTAATATATTCACGTCCTCGGTTCACATAATACCTTATTACTTCAGCCCCGTCGTAGTCGTTCAGACCCTCTCTGTCCCCAGCGATCCCTTTCAGCGTGTGTTGTGGGGAGCGGGGTGGTGCGTTAATTAGTCAGTAACGTCTCTTTTTCAGATTTGATTAACGTTAGTCAATAGATTGACTTTTCCACCACCCCCCTACCCCCTCCCGTTAGCGGGTGGCAGTGTGATGGATGAGGCGCAGCACTTCTGGCTCCCGCGGCAGTGAAACATCTGGTGCTGTCTCATGGCATCCAGGTATAGGACCGGGATCTCGCCTTTTACCTTCTCTGACACCTCACTGCTTTCATATTTTTGTGAAGGTGAGAATTCAAAGGCCCTTGGAGAGTTTAAGGGCAAAGTCCTCTTTTGCTTCTACCCAACCGGTTTTGCCTGGAAAGGGAAATAGTGACTTTTCCTCAGGCTTTTCGGTGGAAGTTTGTTAGAAGAGCTTGGGAAATCCACAAGTGCCCAAGCTCTTTGGCTTCACAGCGGAGTTTTGTGCAGCTTGAGGGCAAAGAGAGAAAATGGAAAGGTTCGGTGTTTCCTCAAGTAAGTTCGACACTTAATCTCTGAGCCAGTCCTGGGGGTGTAAGCAGTGACTTTCTGGATCCTTCGGACCCCAGCGACTCACAGACTGACCCGATTTTCTGTTCAGGTAGTTTAAGACGCCCAGAGTTTTACTTTCCTTGACAAATCAGTCCATCCCAGGGTGAATCTCTGCTGGAATTCTCTGTTGGGTGCAGCAGTCTCCAGAAACCTTTCTGAGGTGCTGAAGTTGCAGTTTGTGTTCACACCCCCCATGTATTGTGTACGTTACAAAATAATCCCTTCTCACATCAGGATGGTCATGTTGAGTCTGTGATAAATGCTACAGAACTTCTATCTGTTGTACCCTATATATTTTCCTTGCTTTCACATTTTTAGAGCAATTATGGTGTGTTTATTGGAGTTGTAAGTCTTGGAGTGTTAACAGTCCAGTACTTTCATGGCAGACCTATACGTTTCATAGATCAGTAGCAATTTTTGCTGCTCGGTTGCTAATTAGGGATCCTTTGAAACAAACGGGTGAACTTCACCTTAATGACCATCCATCTGTTGGTTCTCTCGCTGCCCATGAGCCTCTGGCAGTCGTGGTGGAGATGCCCCAATTTGGAGGGTGTGGGCAGATGAATTTCACCCAGTTAGGGCAGAGATACACTTTCAGAAAAAAATTCTAAATTTCTTCTCTTTTTTGCTGCTCTGAGTCCTGTAGATAAAGCTCTGGCTTCAGAGCTGTGGGCGTACAACTTAGAATCGTAGGGTTTTCTAGGTTGGAAGGGACCTTTCAGATCATCGAGTCCAACCAGCTTCACAGTGCAGGGCTTGACGTGCTTTTGTGAGGAGGAGGAGGAGCACTTTCCTTCCCTGAGTTCTTTGCTTCCCTCCAATAACAACCTGTTGTCCCCAAGGTGGCCGCTTTCGGTGATGAATGACGTGGCGTAATTCTTCGTTCAGGTATAAAGATGTTATTGGAGACTTGGAGAAGTCTCCACCTGCTGCTCCGACAGCTCTGTGGGAAGAACCGACCCATTCAGTTTGCTTTAGGGAAAAATCCCCGAAACAGCTTAGGAGTGACTGAGAAGCACCAGTGGGCGACCTTCCAAAGGAGCCCCGAGGGGAAGCTGGAGATGGAAATACTCGGCACGATTTCCTGTTCAGCTGCGTGGATTTAACTCCAGACTTTACCTTGGTTCTCGCTGATGTTTTCAAACAGGTTTCTGACCTTAATAGTGAGTAAAAGTGTAACTGTTGGTTTAGTAGACCGTGAACGAAAGGCGAAGTCGCGTGTCTTTTAAAGTGATTGACGAAAGCTGAAGGGATGGTAGGAACCAAAGTGATGAAAGGATCTGAAAAGGCATTTATAAATGGAAGGAAAAAACCCAAACCCTCCTGCTTATGGCTTCTCTGGATTCAGAGGCAGAAGCAGTTAAGCCAAATCTCACAACTAAAAGTTAATGGTGAAGCTCTTTCCAGAAGAACGGTCTTTAGCTTAGGTGTTAGACTCTGGGCACGGCTGGTGAACATCTCCAGTTGAGGGCCGGTCTGGACATGGCTGGTGAACATCTGCAGTCGAGGGTCACTCTTTGTACTGGGACCACATCTGGTTCTGCTGGACCATGGAATTCGCTGGGACCTGTTGAAGAGCTGAAATCGGTCCAAGACCAGCACCCAAAGGCAGGTTGGGTGAGAGAGAAACCAAGCAGAGCCCGGAGAGCCCCTCCAGAGAGAAGTGCTGTTGGTGGGTTCCGCATAAAGCAAAAATTGTATGGCGGACAGTGCAGAATGTGCAGCCAGAGGAGCTTCTGAGGGGCTTTTGCTGCTTCTCCCATGGCTTTTGTCCCTGGGGTTAACTGTCTTTTTGCTTTTCTTAGCAAGCAACGTGGCTCGATGGTTAAAAAGCTTTGAGTTTAGAAATTTGAAATAGAACTTGTGATGTATGGTTTGACTTGACTCCTGCTTCTCCCAGGTGTTTGGAGTTTGGCTGCCTTTGGTTGGGCCTTCAGTGCCTGAGTGTGATGAGATTCTGCTCAACTCGATGTTCTCAGGCACTGATTTCAGACAAGTCCTACGACTTGTTCCTTTCCCAGATTATTTTTTTTTTAATTTTAACTTCATTTTTTGCTGAGCTTCCTTTGTTCTCTTTTCCCTTGGAATGAAGACTTTTCAAATGACAAAAATAAAATCGCATTCCAATTTCATTGTGAAAAGCTGTACCTCGTACTTAGAACGGAAAATAAAATTCCCAGATTGTTCCTGTGTTACCAGCCTGGCTGCTGGTTGTATCATTTGAAGCCCATTATTGATTTCTCTCTACGCTATTCTGGTTATCTGTGGAATGCTAAGTGCCCTCTGCAAGCGATACTTGCGGTGTGCAATGCGAGGAACTTCTTGAAATTCTTCGAGAGAGATGTATCAATGGCTGTCATTGACTCTTCCCTTCAAGGAGGATTTTCAGCCAGTAAATAATTTCTGACCCAACGCAGAAATGGGATAAGGGGGTCGGGATACACTTCCCACTACAGCTGGATGAGTAACTTTAATGACCTTTTCCCCCCTCAAGTATAGTTTGCATAATTTTCTGTTGATGGTTGAAATATTCAAAAGAAAAAATAGCTGAGTAAGTAATTTGGGGCTTGTGGTTTTTCAAGTAAGCGTTGGGCATTTCATTATTTAAAACTTGAGGTTGTAAACTGAGCTACTGGGTAATATTTACTTTCCTATTGGACTGATTGCAATTACAGGATATTTATTTTTTTTTTGGACGATTTTGAGTTCACTTCCTTTTGATAAATATTCTTTTAAGACCTGTCAGTGCTTTCTTTGTATCCATGGTATGTAATGAGCAACGCCATAGGGATGGTTTGCAGCGTTCCTCCAGTGCCATTGTCCTGGTTTGGGCCACATTGGCCACTCCGAATGACAGGTGGCCCTTCCTCCCCCCCTCCCAAAGAGAGGAGAGGAAGAGATAAGGAGATCTAGAAGTATCACACACAAAATTGGGGGTTTTCACGGTATTGCGGTGGTTGATAATAGAGAAACATCAAAGCCACGTTGGGTGCTCTCTGGGTATGTTCTTGACTGTATGAAAACCTGGCCGGGGAAGGGGCATTATGGGCTGGAATAGTAAAAAAAGAGTCGACCAGGGATTCCTCTGAGGATGCTGGATGATATTTTAGTGTCATCTGAACATCTGCAGAGCTTCTCCGGGAAGTTGGGAGCAGCTCCTCGCTCCTTAGAAGAATGTATTATTGAAGATGCATGAATATTTGAAGGCGCTGTTCTGCAGAAGGGTTGTCCTTGCCGGTGGGAGACGCTCAGCAGCTTCTCGGCAAAGTATCTTCCAGGGTAAAAATCATGGTGAGCCCTCAGCTGGGGGTGTTGGGGTCCCATGAGCCCAGCCCGGTGCTGCCTCGGCGTTGGGAGGCGTCTGACCCCATCGCGCCGATGCCACCGTCGTCAGCGCCAGCTGAATCGCGCCGGAGGGGAGTGACAGAAATGCAAATAGGCAAGTGAAGTGGAAATTCCTCCTCTCCCCCGAGAGGCGATGCTAAATGAGTTATTGTGGTTAATTATTCACAGTTCTTGGCCGTGGGATTGTCCTGCCGCCGCGCGTGTTGGGGAGAGGACGTGCCCAAGGGAAGGGACGTGGCCGGGAGGTTGAAGTAGAGATTTTCCCGATCTTCTGAAAAGCGTTCCTGGTGGGAAGGAACGCATCTCGGAGCCGCAGTGAAGCTGTGGCAGGCGTTCCCCGGAGCAATTCTCTGCTGCTTCCCATTCTGGGACTGGGAAACAATTCATTCAGTAGAAGGGAGGTTTCAGCGAGGCACGTCCCCTCCAGAGATCAGAGGGCTGCGCTCCCACACTCTGCTTTTCCCCTCCGAAATCCGAAGGAGGGACTCCCTTCCCGTAGCACGAGCTGCATTTGCAGATTTTTTTTTCCTTTTGGAACGGTAAATAGGGAGGATTTGAATCCATTCCAAGCTTTGTGCATCGTGCCCCGTCGGCTGCTGCAGCGAAACAAAATATACTGAACCTGTTTCCCACTCCAGTGCCCTTCCAGCAGCTGATTTAATAGAGGAAGAGGCTTATTTAATAGAGATAAATACCTTGGAGATCCTTTAAAAGTTGTTCTTCATCCGTTTCACTGTAATGTGGATCTGCTTCAGAGCACGCATTAGGAAATGTCTACAATCTCTTAACGTGTAAAGGATTTTTTTTTTAATTTTTTTTTACTCCGCTAAATCTCGTTTTATTGAACCTTTTGGCTTTATCTCTTCCTGCGTCTGCTGTTTTTAAGCTCTCCCCCTTATGTAGGTCACACTTCCACGTTTTACGCTTGAGCCGCTGTCTTGAAGCGCTATCTCTTGTAAAATAAAAAAAAAAGAAATATGATCTCTATAGAAATAGGGCTTCGTTTTTGCCATAGTAGTAATTTCCTCTTGCTTAATCCCAATTTAGTTGGGTATGGCTTGATTACCGCTCAACTTCAGCGTTTTGGAGTGGTGGTATGTGATAGGATTGTTCCTCTAAGCTAATTTTAAGATAAAATTGTTGCATAGTGTGTCCGAGTACAGGGTTGGCTGCTCTTTTTTCTGCCTCCCTTGATTTAAATATAAAACACACTCCTTGAATCTCTGCCTTTTTGCAGGTTTAACAGCCTTTCTCTCCTGGTTTTGGAGCTTAAGATCCCACATGAAGCCACTCGCCGTGTAGTGAGTCCCACCCAGCTTCAGGTGTTTCAGAAGAGGGGTGGGTTTTTAATATTAATCACTTCATTAGCGCCGAGAGAATGTTGTAGGCGTGCGGTGTGAGAAGGAAAGCGGCCAAATTACGCCTGGAGAGGTTGCGGCTCCTTCGTGCGGAAGCTCCCAAGCTGGGGAATTCTCAGTTCCCAGCCTCCCTGGTCTCCTGAAACAGCTGGGATGGTCCAATTTTTACATATTTATTCCTTGCTCACACCTAATTTTTGCAAGTGGATGGCATCCCTCATAGCTGTGAATATTTTCTTCTGCTTCAAAGCTAGAGGGTCTTTGGGCCATGTTTTATCTCCAGTTTGGGGAAGATTCAGCCCTTCCACCCGTCTGCCCCAGCAGTTTGAGTCACCGTTGCTTCTGCTGGTCTGACTTCGCTTCTCCACACTTGTAGCTCTAATTGTTTCCTTTTTTTGTGTGTGTTGAAGACATTAGGAGATCATTTGCTCTGTTCTCCAGCAAATTTGACTTTTCAGGAGCAGGTCGTGAGCGTGTGTGTGTTCTGGGTCAGGCCAGTGGTTCCCATCGCTGTCTTTGATCTGAGCAAATGCTTCATGAAGACTCTAAGAAACCGGGTAAATGCAGGTCTAAACCTTCCATGGTTGTTTTCTCGGGCATTTTAATGCTCAGCTGCTTTGAACTGGTGTGTCCGTAGCCACCAGTAGCCCTACCCTCTGCAGTTTTATTAGTGAGTTCCACGGCATAACAGAGTTCTGTCAACGCAGGTTTTTCAGCCAGTAGCATAAGAATCCCAGAATGGTTGGGATTGGAAGGGGCCTCTGGAGATCATCTCCTCCAACCCCCTGCCACAGCAGGTCCCACAGGAACGTGTCCAGGCGGGTTTGAATGTCTCCAGAGAAGGAGACTCCACCACCTCTCTGGGCAGCCTCTGCCAGGGCTCTGCCACCCTCACAGCAAAGTTCCTCCTCATGTTGAGATGGAACTTCTTCTGTTCCAGTTTGTGCCTTTGCCTCTTGTCCTGTCTGACCTGGTCTGACCCCAGAGCTGACCCTGCTTTGAGAGGAGCTTGGACCAGAGACTTCCTGAGGTCCCTTCCAACCTGAGTTACTCTGTGATGGAGGGAATGCTTCAGTCCTCTTGCAGCCCGGGGAGGGGAAGGCGAATGGACCACACTGAGAAACATCCAGCTCAGTTTGCCTTCAAAAGCGCAACCAGACACAGGAGATCTTGTTGTTTATGGGACTTGGTCACCTTGAATTACCCACAAAGGCATGTCATGTAATTTTAGGAAAATGTCCTATGTTTCCTCCCTCCTTTAGGCTCCTGAGGTTTCCAAAGCGCTTCTTCAAAACCCCATCACCAAAGCAGAAAATATTTGTTAATGCTGGGGCTGAAGGAGGGGATTAAAGGCTCAATGTACACGGCTTTTCTGGTTGGCTGCTGCTGCTGTTCTTTAATATATAGTGACAGAAATGCCATGATGTGTGCTGCAGGCCCCGGATCGGCGATGGAGCGTGTCCAGGCACATGCTTTCAGAGGTCTTTCCCTTTGTAAATATTTGAGAAATCTGGTGGTTTCTGTAGAGCTTCCTCTCTGCCGCTTGCAGGTTTGATGGTCTTGCTCCTCTCATTGAGCAGCGTCAGGTTGGGACGTTGACCTCTTGGCTCCCGTATTCTGTTTTCATGGTTTGATGCTTCAGATCCCTGTGGATTTAAGGTAGTTCCACACCTTTCCCACGGATCTCCAGGGCTGGATGAAGCCGGTGGGTTGTGGTGTGTAGGATTTTGCACTGGGACTGTTGGTCACTCTGGTTTCAGAAGCAAATCCTCCCTTATACCGTCACCCGCCTTGCCTTTTTGCAAGAATAGCCTCTTTTTCTCAAAAAGCAGATTATTGGTTTAAAGTGTCATGGAATTACAGGCAGAGACCTTCAACCAAGGGCTGGAGAAGCCACCAAGTGCTTTAGATATTGAAGATGAGCATCTTCTGGGGGGACGTAGCTGAAGTGAAGGCACCAATCAGGGAAGTGGAGCGAGTTCATCTATTTTGTGTTGTGTTTTTATTTTAACTGTTATTCAGTAGTTATTCCTTCACGCTTGTAGCTCTCTTCAGTAGTCCCCCTTGGGAGCCGGTGCGATTTCCTGACATCCTGGAAAGTGGAAGTAACGACAAATACCAAGAAAATATTACTCAAAGCTTTTGTTCCGAAGCTGAGTTTAAGTGTGAGTTTAATAGCGTTGGTGCCGAAGTATTGACTCGGTCCCAAATCTAGAGCTCCCACCTTTTTTGGTGTTGGAGGGTTCTGTCATCACGCTTTATTTCACATAATTACCTGGGGTTTGGGATGGAATGAGCTATTCTGAAGGAAGCCTTTACAATCCCTCCTAATAGCTGCTTTTCTAACTGAAATACCGTATCTTTAGGTAAGTGTGTTAAAGGAAATGTAAGTGGATTATACAAAACAATCTCCTCAAATGAGGTTTTAAAGCATCAGTCAGCAAGTTGTAGTTGTCTGAAGCTGGGTGATTCTAACGGTTCCTTTCTGCGGCTGAAACAGAAAGTTCTCACTTTGAGGAAGATTTGTTGGAACCCTCCCTCACACCAGAACAGGGGGGTTTATAGTTTCTCTATAAATTTCTCTACAGTCCCAATTTTTAGCTGTAGGATTTCAGTTGTCCCGTTAAATTAATCCATTAGGCTTTGTGGCTGCTCTGTTCCACCAAGTGCTCTTCCTTTGATGCCTTGTTATTCCAGTGCAATTTGTTTCCTGCGCCTGCCTTGAGATTGCTATCAAGTGCCTTTTTTTATTACGGCTTCACTTAAAACGTTGGGGTTTGACTGCGAGCGTTGCCTTCTGCTTCCCGCTGGTTTTGAGGGATGACAAGTGTCCTGTGGCCCCTGCTGGAGGGAGCGTGTTGACGTGGGAGGGATGAAAAGGCGTTTCCTTTGGTGTTTGGAGCGTGTACGGAGCTGGATCTCATCCACAAGTCCTTTCTCACTGCTTGGAGAACAGCTAAACTCTTATTTTTTTCCTGTTTTGATGGCTTCTGTGTTTCACGTGAGCCTGACCGTGGTGTCCCTTCGCTGTTCTTGCAGGTCAGATGCCGGGGCCCGGATCCATGATCCCTGGACAGCCCATGCCGGGCCGGATGATGCCAAGTGTGTCGGCCAACATCCATCCAGCCGGTGCCGGTCCCCCCCCGCCTGGCATGTCACCCATGTCAGGAAACCTCATTGGACCTCGTGTTCCTCTGGCAGCTCCAAATGGCATGTGTAAGTGCATCTCCCGCAGAAAACCGTTCTGAATACACCTGGTGTGGCTTTTCTGCGGCTGGAAAAGTCATTGTAGTCAAAACCCCTTTATCTGCTGCGGGAATAATAGGATCTGTGCTCAGTGGCCACCAAAGACTGGTGCCAGAGGTGTGCTTGAAGCTTTAAGTGCTTGTCTCCCCTCCGGGCATCCAAACATACTCCGTTGTCCTTTATTTTATTTATAACCTCCCTTATTTTATTTATAATGGCGCTAAGGCTCTGTGGGCATCATCAAAAACCTCTCTCGGCTTCAGTCTGGAAGAATGCACAGCAGAGGTTCAGGAATTCAACTTACAGCTAAAATCTTTAAATGGTGGAGCTCGGAATATAATTCAGCTCAACAGTAACGTTACTGGAAACTTAGCGGCATGAAATTAAAAAGAGGAAGTCCTAATTAGGAAGAAGCAAAAGGTATATTGGGAATGTTCCTTGCGTGATATAAATACGCCTCTGAAAATGGAGCTGATTTATGCCAACCCCCCCCAAAAAAGCAGCTGAAGTCAGTAGCCACCGTGTGGGTGTTACTTGAATGAGAGTGAGAACGTGGCCAAACCCAGAAAGCAAAAAGAGAAGCTGGGGTGGCTGGTGCAGGGTGCTCCATCACGAATTCCTCAATAAATTTGGAATTTATCTATATTCATTCAGCCTGGGACAAGCTGCTGGTCTGCTCTGGCGCAGCCCAAAGATATTAACCCCCAAAAGGGTTATTCAGCGTAACTGTCCTCACACGGGCGGGAATCCCCATCCCTTGTGGTACCTCTCCCAAGAAATAACTGTGAAAAGCCATCCCGTTTTGGCTGGAGCTGAAGGGGGTTGCTGAGGAGCCCTGACTCATCGGTGTCACGAGCGTGAAATACTCCCTTCTGATGCTATTTCTGCTCAGACACTCGCTCCTTATTCTTCTCGTATTCCAGCTTTCCTTCATTTTCCTCCCCTTTTTTTCTGAGCCTCTGCCACTGGGAATATCTTATGTCAGGTTGGATTCCTGCGTGCTCTCTTGCCTTATCTTCATTTCTGGTTTTTTTTTTTCCTCCCCTACTAAACAAGTCAGTCATGTTCCATTAATGTCTCCTCCCGATGCAGGAAAACTGGCCTTTTGTATCCTCCCTTTCTTCCCTCCTACTTGCTGCATCTGTGGATTCCTCTACTTTAACCTACATTCGCTCTTCCGAGCTTAAGTGCAGGCTCTGTTTATATAAAAGTGTATTGTTCCATCTATTTTAAATAGAAAAGAGCCATCATCGAAAGGCTGGAGCGCAGAGCTGGGAGATGAGAAATGCTAATTCCGGCTCTGGAAGTTGCTCCGCGTGAACTTTGCCAGCTTCTGAGCTGCACGTCTGGCATCTTTGCTGTAAAAAAAAGGGGATTTTTTTTTTCCTTTTTCACAGAGCCCATGCGGTGCTTAGTGGTTGAAAAGCGCGATAAAACGTGCGGCGGAGCTTCACGTGAAGCTTCAGGGATGGAGAAGCTGCGGCCATGGCCGTTCTTGGGGCCAATCCTTGGTCCTTTCCCCTCAGACAACCCCGTCTCCTGTAGCATATAGACATCTGGGCGTTTGCCTTGGGTTCCTTTTCTACCTTCATCCCCTCCTGGTCTCCTCCTCCACCATTTCTCTACTGTGGTTTTTTTTTTTTTTTTGTAGATCCCCCTCCTGCGCAGCCGCCTCCGCCAGCAGAAGGAGTGACCCCACCTCCGGCAGGAGCCCCCCCGGCCTCAGCCGCTCCTTAAGCAGCCAAGGAAGAAGGAGCTTCTACAGCAACGTAGTGGTGACCAAAAAAAACCCGAATTCCTCAGTTATTTTTCTCTTCCCTTGGGAGTTTTTCACCTCCCCTTGGCCTGCCCTGGTCAAGCACATACACACAGCGTCTTTTTTACACCCACCCCCCCTCTCCTCACCGCTCGGAACCTGGCAGTACTCGGCATTCCTTTGGGAAAGCTTTAAATCAAAGATGCCGGTAGTGCCTCCGTGTTGCTGCTGGGAAGTCCTTTGCTCTTTGGTCTGCTTGCCTTTCGGAGCGTGCTCCGCTCTGGTTTCTTTCATCTTGGTGTTTTGAGCTTTGGGTTCTCCTGGGGAAGGTAAAAAAAAAAAAAAAAATCAAGTTTTTAAGGTGGAGGCATTAAGTGAGGTTTTAGGATGTAGCACGTGCCCTCTCCACCTGTGATTTAATCTTTTGGGTTCTCCCGGGTAGATCAAAGCAGCAAGATGGGATGTCAAACCAGTGTTTTGAGCAGAGAAGGAAAATTGAGGGTGTGCTGTACCCCAGAAGGTGCAGGGATGCCAACCCATAGCTGATGATTCAGGACAGTAGCTGAGTCCTGGGGCTGCCTCGCTAACTTATTAAAGAAAATATTGATCCAGTGCGAATGAAGCCAGGAGTGAATCAATTGGAATAAAACCACTCAATGGTAGGAGTTTTCTTGCTCCATTTTTTTTACCTTTCTTTTGCCTTTGAAGGTGGTAGTTGGACCTTCCCTCTGAGTAGTTTGGTGCAGTAGCCAACTAAGGAATAAAACCATGATTTTTAGTCCCTCTTTTTGGAGCATTATACTTTTTACTTTTTAAAATGAACAAAACAAAAACAAAAAAATACAAAAAAAAAAAAGTAGATAGGGAAGAAGTGCTAGCGTTCAGGATGGGCTTGGGACGGCTGGGGGGGCAAATGCCAG
The DNA here is from genome assembly GCA_025774025.1 of Xenus cinereus. Taxonomy (NCBI): domain Eukaryota; kingdom Metazoa; phylum Chordata; class Aves; order Charadriiformes; family Scolopacidae; genus Xenus; species Xenus cinereus. The sequence continues at coordinate 461,933 of JAOXJK010000012.1, forward strand.
AACTACCTCCTGCGGAGAGCCGAGGTGGGCAGAGCCGGCGACCGTGGGATGCCTCTCGGGGACAACACGCACGTCGCCTTCCGTGGTCTTTGCGGGGTGACAGGGAAGGGAAACGGCTTCAGCCAGCAAATCTCCTTGAGTTGAGACCTTCAGGCCTCCAAAACTGCTGGTTTGCTTGTCGTTAGTGACTGTAAAAAAAAAAAAAAAAAAAATCCTTTGCCGGTTGTGGTTGGGGTTCTCTGCCTTCTCCCGGGCCTAAGAGGGGTTTGCAGGATTCCTCGCCAAATCCACTCGCTTATTTAAAGGGTGGCTTTCGGTGACCAAGTGCGAGGTGGTGGCCTAGGCCTTGACCGGAGAGACATCTCCCAAACACTCTGAAAACCCGCAGAATCATAAAAAAAAAAAACCACAAAACAAACAAAAAAAACCAAACAGGATTTGCTTTGAAGAGCACTCAGGGGATCGACTCAGCGATGTTAACGGTTGAACTTCCCAGCTCCCGAGGAGTGACGGCGTCTGGGCTGCCCGGCCTCGGCAGCCCCCTCGCCCCCCGCGCGTAGGAGCCGGGCTTTTCCCACCGCCCGGCCCCCAGACCCCCCCGGTGCCTCGCAGAGAAGGGTCAGGGCCTCCCTGCCTTCCGCCTCCCACAAAGGAAATCCACCCCCCCACCCCGCTGCTCCCTTTTTCCCTCCTCCGGGGTGTTTTGGGGGCGAGCGTGGGATTTTTCTGGTTCAGACCGTAGTCCAGTTTAGAATAAATAACCTCAGGTTGTTTTTAGCGGGATCCAACTTCAAATATTAAAGGATCCAGATGGAGACTATTTTTTACTGTACTTAGCGATGATCCTACGGAGCACCTGAATTCTTGACACTGTTGTGTTTCTGTATAAAAATAATCCACGTGCTGACTTTTTCATCTGATCCTATGTATAGGGCCGGTTTTATTCCTGCGACGCAGCCACCCGATTTTGTGAAATAAAACAACAAAAAATGGGGGTTTTTTTTTGTACAAAGCTTTGTGCCGCTTTGTCTGGAGTCTCCTTTTCCCTCCCTGCGCGTCGTGGATGAGCTGAGAACTGTTAATATTGTCTATTTTGGGGGGGCTGCCTCTTTAACCACAACGGAGTTAACACAAAGCCTCGTTGCCCGGCGAAGGGGGAGACACCGAAGCCACGCAGGTAAGCGCTTTGGAAAATGGTCATTTCAGATTTTTAAAAGCTTAATGAATGCGAACGAAGTGGGGGGAAAAAAAAAAAAAAGAGCATTCGAGGCTTAATAGGATTATTTCTGTTTGATTCCTGCTTCCCCCCTGGCTCGGGCTCGCGTTGCCCGTGAATCGCACACTTGAAAGGAGTGCTCTGAAGTGGCAGATTTTCACAGAGGAGGACTGAGGGCGCGCTGACCTGGCAGGGTCCCTCCGTCCCTCTGTTGTCCCCGCACCAGCTTCACCGTTAATTGTTTCACGCAGATGACTCTTCGGATCTTTTGTCCTCTCCTGCGGGGCTCCAGAGGCCACCGGGATAGTTGACCTTTTTGATTAAACTGAACCTGGGAATCCAATCTGGATTATATCCTAAAGGCTCCTGATGCTTTACCAAGTAAGAGCCTTGCTCCCTGAAGCTGAAGAAGGACAAGCACAGGGGTGGAAATGTGCCTCCCAGCTCCAGGACACCCCACCAAAGCCCCATTCCCAGTTGGGGATTCCTCCTTCGCTGCAGTTGGGAGTGTCCCTTGGGCTGGGTCTTCTGGTGGATGCTCCCTTGGTGGGCTCCATAATGTTCCTCTGGCTTAGGGCCAGGAGGGAAGGGTGAGGAGCTCTTTGTGCCTTTGCCCTCCAGGTGTCTTCAGTGAGGCTTGTCCCGTGTGATTGTGCCCTTCTCATCCTGCGGCACGGTCAGCTATGGTCACTTTTCCTCCCCTTGTCTTGAAGACCCTTTGCCCGAGGAAGGCAAAGAGTGTTGTAGATCATAATGATTATTGTTGAACAGGTTTTTCTGCTTTTGGGGCTTCAAGCCTTTGCGGTCACAGATGATGATCTGGATTGTCCTGATGTAGTTGAAGATTCTCTGGGCAACCTGGGCCAGGCTCTCACCACCCTCACACCAAACAAGTTCTTCCCCACATCTCAGCTCCATCTCC
>JAOXJK010000012.1:524451-548500 GCA_025774025.1 Xenus cinereus
GGGGGGGGGGCGGGACCAGGGGGCACGGCAACGGGGGTGCGGGAGAATCTGGGGTGCACGGTGTATCGGGGTGCAGAGGGACCGGGGGTGTGGTATATGGGGGTTCACGGGGACCGGGGTACGCAGGGCGCGGGGTTTATCGGGGTTCACGGGGAGCAGGGGGCGCATGGTATTATCGGGGTGCAGTTTATCGGGGTGCAGTTTATCGGGGTGCGGAGGGACCCCGAGGATCCCGAGGGCTCCCAGGGGGATGGGTTCTCCTCCAGAAACACCCGTTTTTGGGGCAAAGAAGAAAATTTCTGCATTTAAAAGAGCCTTTAGCACCCCGGAATAACGGGGCTCCTCAAAAAAACAAAACCCCCAAAATAACCCCAACCAACAAACCGACCCAAACAAGAGGTTGTTAAAATTCATTTAATTCGGGAAGGAAAGGAGCCGTTTCGTTATCAGTCCCTCGGAAAAAAAAAAAACAACAAACCCTGCGCCTCCCGGAGTCGCCAGGAACAGTCGGTTCACACCAAAAAAAAGAAAAAAAAAACCCAAAAAACCAGCAGATTCCCTCCCCCAGAGATAAAAAACGCCGAACGCACCCGTCCCCGGCAAAGCACAAATTCCTCTTTTCCCTCCCGAGGCCGGCAGTAAAAAAATACAGTAGAAAAAAAATAAAAATATGTATATTATCGTAAGATAACTCAGGGTTGTTCTCACACACACACCCCCCCGGTGACAAAGGGGTGGAATTCTCACGTCTTTTATGGAAAAGTTGGGGGTTTTTGGGGCAGTTTATAAGGAGGGGGGACAAGGCGACACCCTCGTCTTGTCACTCACAAAGATCTTCGTCGTATCAGGGCTTAGGATTTTTTTACCCCCCTTTTAAAAAAAAAACAAAACCAAACCTACTAAAACTAACCCTACACGCTCCTAAAAAGCTCATTTTTGCAGAATTTACAACAGATTCTCTCCCTGTTCCTTTATATAAAAAGCTTTTTGGCAAATAACGAACAACCCCTTCTTTGAAACAACTCCAAGGTTGGTTTTTTTTTCCCCCAAAAAAGGTTCAATCCCCAAAAGCGAGGATTTCAGAAGTCTGGGGGTTTGTAGGGCCTCGAAGCCACGTGCCAGTCCTTTAAGGCTCCCAAAACGAGAGGAAACCAGCCCAAAAAAAGCTGATGGGAGCTGTAAAAATAACTGGAAAGGCAAAGGCGGGGTGAGGCCGCGGTTGTACTGAAGGGACACGTGATTTCGGAGCTCACAAGACCCCCCGCGAGGAGGGAACGCTCATTTTGTTCAAAAACAATAACAATAAAATATCTTATTTACCAAAATCGGCAACTTAAACACGGTTTTCTCCTTCCCACCAACCCCCTGTTAACGGGCGAACCCCGTTACACCAACAGGGATAAAAAAAAATTCATGGTTTTCTTATCGTACATAATAAAACGAACCAAAAATGAGTTTCAAGTTGGCTTTTCTGGTGCCTGTCTGGAATTCCTTGGATCCTGAAGTTGGCCGAATCGCTGGATCTTTCCAAGCGGCTCTGGCTTCCCCCAGAGGGACCAGTCCAGCCCTCGGAGGGGTCACAGCCGAGTCCTGGGACCAGTTAAGCCCAGTTGAGGGGTGACGGCATCGACGGACGCGGGAGAGAGAATCAAGAAAAGGCTTTTTGAAGAGGATCCGTTCGGGTGAGGAGGCGGAAAGAGAAACTCCGTCCGTCCCTTCCACGCGTGGGAGCGTTTCGACGGTGAAACATTTTGAATAAGGTCTTCAAACTCGCACAGGAATTACAAAAATCTTGCCCTCGGCCCACGAAGCGGAGCTTAAATCATCCCCTTCCGGAATTAAGCGCGTCTTTAAGTCACCAAGGGGACGATGGCGCTGGGCGCCTCGCGCCAGAGGAGCATCGTTAGTCTCCGAAAATCCACAGGACGTTGACTCCCGATAAACCAAGATTTACACGTCTGCAAAAAGTTGTCATGAGAAATGGTAAGGAAATTAAAGCGTCTGTTTTAAAACATTAAACAAAAAACCCATCGATTCTTCTCCAGGGATGGGGCAGCCACGGCTTCTCGGGGCAACCTGGGCCAGGCTCTCACCACCCTCACACCAAACAAGTTCTTCCCCACATCTCACCCAAATCTCCCCTTTTTCACCTTAAAACCCTTCCCCCTCCTCCTAGGGCTCCCCTCCCTCATCCAGAGTCCCTCCCCAGCTTTCCTGGAGCCCCCTTTAGGTACCTGTAGCTGCTGGAACCAGTTGCAGAGGGGCTGTGGTGTCTCCCTCGGTGGAGATACTTGAAACGTGACTGGGCATTGCCCTGAGCAGCCTCCCCCAGGTCACCCTGCCTCATCTCCAGAGGTCCCTGCCAACCTTCACCGTGCTGCCATGTCTGGCTTCAGCTCCAGCCCAGCTGCGTTACCCCATGCAGACTTGCCCAGCTGAATATTTTGAAAATTCTCCACCGTCAACTGCTCATTAGGGAAAAGCTTTGAAGGTAGAAAGCAAATCATCTCAACTCTTGGCCAGGTGGGAAATAGAAGACGCTGACCTGCTGTTGGCTGGCTAGAAGTTACGGTGAGCCAGAACTGTTTTTTTAGGGTTTAGATGAAGAGATGCTGCACTGGTGTACGCTGAGGGGACGACTGGTGGAACGGGAAGCAGGTGGCATGATGCGGTGCTTAATTCCGGTTGAGAAGTCGCTTTGTCTTCTGATAGCAATCAGCATGGAGTATATTATGAATTAAATGGTGTATAACATAACGCACTTTCTAATCAGGATAAGGAGCAGCTTGAAAAAATGTTGCCTTGGGGCTCTTAAGAGTGTTGTGGGCATTTAATATTCGCTCTGCCCCTCTTCCTTTATGAATGAAGAGCAAATAAATGATGGTGCTTTCTCTTGATGAGATGGTAGAAGCGGAGGACGCTAGCTCCGGCGACTCGCACTCACCTGCCTCGTGGTGCTACATCAAGATTTTCAGGCTTTGGGTCAGGACCTTCTCAGCAGCGGAGCTGTGGTACGCGTGGATGTCTGAGCCGTGATATTCTTTCATCCCCACCTGGTTGTGAGGTGTCCTTAGTCCCTTAAACGGCGTAATCTGCTGTGGTTCCCAGCAAATTACTGATCAGACAATGGCAATCGAGTTGTTTCAGCGATTGCTTTTTCTCCTCTGTTTAACACAAGAATTTAGGAAAAGGTTCTAGGTGCGGGGGGTCCTTCTGGGACCTCTGTTCCCCCAGCCCACCCCCGGGTGACGGTGACCATGGGAAGTGCTGCAGATAAACCTTGGGATTGGATGTGTCATTGTGAGGAAGCATCTTGACTGAAATCACACTCGTGTATGGCTGAATTTCTGTAATCCTGGCAATAATGATATTTTGCGCTCTGTAAATGGCAGGAAGCACTAGAGAATCTAGGCAATTGCTTAACGTGAAACTTAGTTTGGAAATGAAGAGACTTTAAAAACCAAACCACGCTCTTTCCAGCCGGTTGTTTGCTTTAGTGGTTTACGATCTCTCTGGACTTCGTTGCGTTTCTGTCTCTTCTACCTGAAGCGGATCAGGAACGCACGGTATTCTATTGCGAGGTTAAGGGAACATCCTCATCTCCTCTTGTTTCCAGGCAAGCTTTGTCTGGGATTTGCAGTCGTGCAAAAGGAAAGAAAGACCCTGAATGGATTCTCCTTCAACGCTTGTCCTACAATCAGAGGGTTTGTTTTGCTTTAGCTAATATTTGTTTGCAAAAACGACTTTGAATAGGAACGGTTCCTGCTTTTGACTTTTAAGACCGCTGATGTAGCACAAAGTTAATAAAGACTTCAGAATTCAATATGCAACCCCCAAAAGCAAATATTACCTTTGGAATGCTTCGTGTTTTCTTCTTAATGAGCCCTGATGGTTCGCATCAGGTGAAGCGAGGGAATATAAAGTTTGAATATCGAGCCTTTTCTGCTGTAACCTCTACAACTTTTAAACACATTCCTATATCCCATATGTCTGTTCCGTTGCGGGGTACCATATTTTAGGTTCTCTGTGTGACAAAACCTTTCTATTCTGCAGTAATTCAGTGTGTGGTATTTTGGCATTGCAAGGTCTCCAGGCAGCGAGAGAGCATTTCTCATCCCTCCCCTCTCCCAAAATCCTGGAACTTTCCTGCTGCTGTTGGACTTCAGGCAAGTGAAAATTGCCTACAACTAAGAAAGTGATTCTTACGGAAAGATGTAGAAAGATGCTAAAAGTTACGAGCAAAAATATTTATCCAGGTTTTCTATTTAGTCATTAGGCCAAAATACTGGTGCTTCTGTTGCTAAAAGTCTGATTATTTTTAGTCGTGTTACTGGAGGGGCGGGGAAATAGGTAGAACATTGTAAAATAGTCCTGTGGGCATTAAATAGAATTTAATCTGGAATTAAAAGCGTAATGGCTGTGCTTAGGGTTTGTCTTCCCTCTTATGCTCTTTCCCATGTTGCTGGAAGTGGATGCTTGGAAAAGAATATAAAACAAAAGGGCACCTGTGATGCCTCCCCCAGCTTCTAAATATTTGAGGCTTACAGAAATCCGAAGCCAGATATGTATAAAAACCCTTAATGGATTTCTTACCTGTGTGAACCTATCCGACCTTCTCCTCTAGTATTTTTTCCATTAAAGTCAGTGAGAGTGAATTGTTCCAAATGTCAAATGACCAACTGGTTTTAATGGGCAGCCTGGGTTTAGGTCTTGTATTAAATTCTCTGGCGTTTTCCTGTGGATAAAATGACTATTTCATATGTTTTTGGTCTCTTATTGTCTCAGCCTTATTCTGGAGAAGCCAGGAAAAATGTATTTATTTCCTCTCAGATAAAAATATAAAAAATCTTGGATAATCATAGCTTTGAACTGTAAGGGGAAAAAAAAATATGTCTTGCATCCAAGCCTTTTGCTTTTCAGAACACTCCAGAGAACCACATGCTTTGCATTTAGCTTGAGATTTAAAAAAAGATGACTTTCTGAGGGTAGGCGGCTTCTGCTCCATCTTTCCTAGAAATTCGATTTGGGCTTTATTTTAATGTATTACCTTAACCTTTTCTTAGGGCTTTTTATATTGCGGGCTTTTTTTATACTTTGTAAATCAAACTGCAAGTTGAAGTTGACCGGGTCTGACATCTGCAATTCAGTTTGCACTTGGCAAACAGCCTTCTCCTAAGTCTTACAGCCAAGTCGAAATATATTTTGACGAGAAGCGTTTGCATTCGTTTATATTTTACCGTGTGGCGTGCTCCGGCTTAATCTTCTGAACTGTGGCTGCTTGTGCCTCCCTCCCTTGTTCCTCATGCAAAAAAAAAAAATAATTTTCTTTAGATTGTGTGAGCAGTAAAGCCTGTTGTGGTCTCTTCCCTCGTTACCGGTGTGTTGCTAATAGTGAAAGCGCTGGAAGTGCTTCAGTCTGTGTCCAAGAGCACTTCCCTTAAGCCCGCCTTGCTGACAGGGAGCCTCAATCCTTCTTTTCTAATTGGCATTTTGGCATCTCCTCGGAATACTGCTTAATTCTTTTACTGCTAAGCTCCTTTTCTTCCTTCCTTTCAGCCCCTTTGGTTCCTAGCTCTGTTCCTGCCTGTTCTCTCTGACCAGCGGCTCACGGCAGCGGGGCCCGACGTCTGTTGGGCTGCTGTTCCTTCTCCGCTTGTGTTTTCAGCCCTTCCTTCCCCCAGGCAAAAACCAGTCGTTAGATCAGATTGCCTGTAGGCTCATAACAAGTGCTCGGTGTGCGGTGTCTGTTTCTCCCTTCTGAGGAGGTACAACGCTGGAAATCTTTCTAAATCAAATCGGTGATGTTTATTTTACTTTTATTTCTGTATTTTCCTCACCTGCTTGCTTTCTTTCCAATTTCTAGCTGGATACAGTGCCTTTGCTGAAGAGTTGCACATGCTGGAATCGCCTCTCCCCCTGATGTATTCCGGGATGGCAACCAGGTGACGACGGTTGAGGATGACCCTGACTGAAAAACTGCGCGAGAGGATATCGCGGGCGTTCTACAACCACGGGCTCTTGTGTGCTTCCTACCCCATCCCCATCATCCTCTTCACGGGGCTCTGCATTCTGGCCTGCTGGTGAGTCACACCGAGTACCTGTTGTCACAGGGGGCTGCTGCTCTGTGGGGTTTTCAGAGCAATGCCACGAACCAGTTCAGGTTTCCCTGTCTTGCGAGCTGTGCCAGCAGCTCTTGTTTTTACCCTTTTATTAAATGTAGTAGATTTTTGTTATCTTCTTGGGTGGGATAGAAGACAGAGATGAAGTGTCTTCGTGTGGTTAAATAAGTTAACAGTAAAAACTGATTGAATAAGTGAAGTAAAGCAATAAGTAAGAGAAAAGTAAGCCCCAAGCACCTGGTGGTGGAATCCAAAGCCATAAATTAAAAATGGAGAGAAGGAAAGTTGATCTTTCCCTCCATACTTGCCTGTTCTCTTCTCCCTGGAGCTTGTACTCTTCTTTTTCAGCCCTTGCCTTGGCACACAGGTATTGTTTGTTCTTGTAAATTCTCCATTCTCTTTATGGATTCTAATTTGGGTATGAGTTGCATATCCAAATGAGTATATTTTCATGATCGGAACTGTTACATGAGCCTCTTAATTGTTTCCAGTGAGGCATCATTACTGGAGTTGAGAAAACTTTTGCGCTCAGATTTGGGCACAGACAGATTCTGTCATCAAGGGTTTAATTCTAAGCATCTTGTCTCTTTTGGGAAAATAAACTCTATGTGATGATGTACCCTACTCCTCTGCTTTCAGAAAAGCTCCGTGTGTGTTGATAGAGATACAGACATAAGTTTTTCTTTGAGCATCACTGCGGATAAAGACAGACTTCTCCCACATCTACTGTTAAAAAATTATTGAAGGGATTATTTTCATGTATTGAAGACCTGAGATCACTTCTCATGCCTGTGACTCCTCAAGGTTGCGAGCAGCCATTGAGGCATCGCTTTCCTGACTTTTCACTGCTGCTTATGAATTCTTTTAACTGACAGTGATAAGTTTTATTTTCAGATCTCTTGTTCTATAGAAATATGAAGCCTCTACAAGGTCCGTGTGAGTGGATTCTACATCCTCGTTATCTTTGTTGACGTGGTTGCAATCTTATCTGTCTTTTTGCTCTATCTTTTGCCTTTTGCAGCTTTGCTGCTTTCACGTGTCAGGCCTGCATTAGCCAAAACAGAGTTCCACCATGAGCCTTGAGTCACCAAATCGCCACGCCACAGCGCTCTTCTTGGCTAATTGCTTCATCAGCACTTCCAGTGGTATTAAGCTCCTATTTCCAGTTATCTTTCTGGTGCTGTTGCTGGGGTAAATGCAGAAATGCAAGGCAACTGCTTCAGTATAAATTGTTTATCCATACAAACGCTGCATTTTGGGAGGGCTCAAAACAAAAACTCGCTTTCCTAAATTTAGGATTTCCCAGAGAAGAGGAAATCTGATCTAGGATTGCCAGCAGCTGTCCTCATTCTGCTTGAGAGCCTTGTGCCCACTAGGTCAGAGCTTTTATCGCTGATTCATCTCATCCACCTCACTGTAAAATACGAGAAATGTGAGAAATGTGCTGAAATTTGGAGAAAGAACCTGGTGGAAAGAATCAAGGTCCGGCTTCAGGGTAGAAGGTCACTTGGGTGATGTTTCTGTCCAACGTGATTGATAAGGGACCCTCAGCACCCTTTGTGTAGTAATGCAGATTAGTGTCCGAAACAAGCGTGGACCAATTAAGTAGTAGGAACTGTAAGTCTTTCTAATGAGGAAAGTAGGTATATGAGTGATCAAGTGGTTTCATACTGACTTCTGTCAGTAGGGTCATCCCCGTCCCTGAAGAAGTGGGTGGAAAAAGGAGAGAAGGTAGTAGAGCAAAAGGGAAGTGTTCTCTATTCTTAAACATGGTTAATAAATAAATCCTGTTGTTAAAGCAAGCAAGGCTGGATCCTACATCCTGAATTCTTGAAAGGGAGAGAGGAGGATAAATGGAGTTTTCTGTTCTCACCTGTATGCACCCAGAATCAAGGAGAGCTTGTAAAATTCTACTGCAGAAGGAGTTGGCTCCATTGTTCTTGATTTCCTCCTTCCCACCTCAGTAAAACATGACCATCTTTGTGTTCAGATAATCTTTTTAAAAATAAATAAATAAATGAATGACCTAAATGATATGGTCCACAATTTATCCAGTATCAGTCCTGGTTCTCAATCAAGGTGACAACAGTTAATGTGTGGGTGTCATCCCTGTTCCAAAAAGGTCCCGTCTCAAGGACCAGGCAGCGCAGTCACCACAGAGGGTCTGTTATGGGATGTTTAAACGTTTTCTGTCTTTAACCTTGGAAGTCATTTGTGTACACACTATAAATTTAATATTCAAAGCAAAAATTCTTATGACTCGTTCTTACTCTATACTTTTAATCGTCTTTGCTTCAGAGGGAGGGTTTTCTGCTGAACGAGGTGTAGGGCTTGTTAGTTAATGTCTTGTTTTATTATATATCATTTTCATCATCCCACTTAAATGGAACTGCATGAAGAAGTTGCTGTCAGACCCTTTGTGTTCCAAATCCACGGAGAACACAGTCTCCTCTGGGACCACATGATGAAACTAGAAGCAAGTTCTGTGTAACGAGGCCTCTCTTCTGCTTCGCAGAAAAAAGGAACCTGGCAGCTCAGAGCAAGGGGAATCTTTATAGCAAAAATAAAGGGGTTTTATTTAAATTTTTGAGGGTCCTGTCAGTGGGAAACGGGGCAAAGCAACCACAATTTATTCAGAAACAGGTATTGTTTAGGCACTTACCGAGGCTGAAGAGGGAACTGTTGCTGCCAAATATCTGGCCTTCTCTACCCTCTGGCAAGGCCTTTTTAATCAAAATTCATATCTCTCATTAGCAATGGGTTTTCAGGTTTTTCTGTCTTTGTGATACTTTAGGCTGGCTAAAAAATAACGATACTTTAGAACAGGCTACGAGCTTGTTCTACAGGGTGCAAAGTGGAGGAGGTGGCTGTTTTAAGGCAATATATAACCTTCCCTGTTACCTAAGACCTGGCAGCTCTTGACTTCCCTTCGTATGCACCAGCCCAAGACTATTCTGGGGTGTTGGAGATCTCTGCTTTGATTCTGAGGAGGAGGAATATGCGATTGTAGGGTTTGCAGTTTGGTTGCCAGCTGCCTCGGGCTGACCTGGCGCTGCTCCACCTTGGCTCTCTAAGCTGTCTTGAAAATATGTAAAGTAGCTGGATGAGCATTTTTTGCTTCAACCTGCCTCATGCTCGGTAACTGAAATGTACTCGTGCTCAAATTCAGCAATGCCAACTTGTAGATGATCAATTTTTCCTTTATTTTTGCAGAAGGATGTCGGGGTGTACTGTCACGTGAGCACCTAAAAAGAACCCTTCTCAAAACCAAAACCATTGTTGAGCTTTCCCGTCATCTGTTTCAGGTCCTACTTTTCTTTCCCTATCCTTTCCATTCTGGCGTTCACCTCTTTCCCTGACGGTCAAAAAAATCACTTTAAGACAGACAAATGTGAGAAGAATCAAACCTGAGTATTAGAAATCCCTTCCCTGGAACTGGCTTGGAGCAGTTCTTGTGTTCGGGACCTCAGCCTGTCACATCTCGCAATCCTTGCAGCGCTCAGTGGCTGTGGGAAGCCGGGATGCTTCTGACAGCTCAGCACCAGCTCTTGGTTTGGGTTTTAAAGTATCTTTTTACTTAAAAGATGCTTTAACATCAGTGTCTGAAGCAGTCGGTCTAGCGAATTGCTCTGTATCGCTGCGTGGCTCTTTCTCGGTCTGTCCCTTTTTTTGTCTCTGCTGTCTCTCTCAGGTGTCACTGACTGGATCAGCTGGTACCACGTGCTTGTATAAGGCTAATTAAATTAAAGAACTAATGTTTTAGCACCTAACTGAAATACCTTATAGTATGTATAATCTATAGTGCTTACTTTGTGTATTCTTCCATCAGACATTCTCAAAACCTGTCATAGACACGAATCCTCAAATATCACTGTGATCTATCTATAAGTGTATATTCTTGCTTCCCTTATGGGGATGTTTATTTATGTTGTGTGTGTATTTATGTAGTTGACTCAAGATGAGGGAGCTTTTGATGAGTCTCAACAGTAAATCCTCTTCCTGAGCTTTGCTGCAAAACACTTCCATGAGCAGCCTACGCTATCTTGATTATGTTGTGATAAGGGTTGTAGGAGCTAAACAAAGGTGTTTACAATACAGGGGGTATTTTAACCTTTTAAACCTTTTAGAAGTAAATTTCCTGTGTTGCTGGAGCTGTGCATTATAATAAAAAAATAATTCCAGGGTTTTTTTTTGATGTGCCAGACCAGCTGCTAGGAAGTCCTGTTCCTGATGGGTGTGCATCAGTGTCTACTGCTATCACAGCTGCCACAACACTTCTGGTCTCAGTAAAATATAGAATTACAGAATGGCTTGGGTTGGAAGGGACCTTAAAGCCCCCCCAGTGCCACCCCCTGCCCTGGGCAGGGACGCCTCCCATCAGACCAGGTTGCTCCAAGCCCCCTCCAACCTGGCCTTGAACTCCTCCAGGGATGGGGCAAATTTACTCTTTCCTCCATTGCATTTGCGTGTACTTCCAAATTTTTTGGACAAGTTTGAAAATCCTAACATGAAAAATAAACCCCAATAAAGCAAAAATCTTGGTCATTCAAAAATGCAATTAAGGAGCTGTGAGTTGCGTTCAGTGTTTTGGGAGGTGGCTTGACTTCCAGGATGGGAGTGGTTTGTTTCCTCTAAAGAAAAATAAACTTTTTTATTAACAACAGAAGAAAACAAATACTGGATTCTCAGCTGCCCACCTTCTTAGCTGCCCTCAAGTCTTGCTTCCTTCTCTGAGGCCTTGTGTAACCCTGAGCCCACTGGAAGCTGCGTACAAATTGCCGTTGTTTAGATGAACTTTCCTGCTCCCCAACTTCTCAGGTGGCTTCCATAGCTAAATCCAAGGCTTGCCATGAAGAGCCACTACATCTGTAGGAGGAAATCCTTCGATAGTTGAGTAGTTGACACACATCTCTATTCCACTCTGGCAACAGGGATGTTTCTTGGTTTTATTCAGATGTAAATGTACTAATGGCTGAGAACCAACATGGTGGAGCAACTGACAACCATCTCCAGAGGCTAGTTGTTTTTTAAATATAGAAATGCTCTTTTTTTCCAAGTTTCTGTGGTATGTAAGCTGGCGCGTTAAGGCCTTCCTTTGTGGCCTCAAGCGCAGAAAGGGAATAGCAGAATCCAAAATTGCTTGATGTGACATGCTCAACACTGGCAAAACATGTGTGATTGTGGCCAAGTGGTTGTTTTGCGGGCAGCTGTGGAGATTTCAGGTTCTTCACCTTCCACGGTTGTTCTACTGCGAGTTGCTGCTCCTGCAGCTCTTCACGTTAACTCCCTACTCCACCAACAGGGCCAAGGTCTATTTAAAATCGCTGTTAATGACCTGGATAAAGGAGCAGAGCACATGCTCACCGAGTTTGTAGATCACACCAGACATGGGAGGACAGTCGGTCCGGTGGAGAGCATGGTTCCCGTTCAGAGACGCAACCTCAAGTTGCCTCAAGGAAGCTCAGCAAAGGCAAAAAGGCAAACGCAGAGCCCCGCACCTGGGATGGAATACGCCCTTGAAGGCTGGAAAGCAGCTTTGTGGCAAAGGACAAGTTGGACATCAGTTGAGCAGCGTGTCCCAACAGCAGAAAGGCCAACTGTGTCCTGGGCTGCCCTAGCAGGCGTGGCCAGCAGGGTTAAGGGGAGTGGAGTCTTCCCACTGTTTGGCCTTTGTGAAACCACTGTCCTCCATCCATTCTGGGGCTCTGCAGTATGAGGAAGGTGTTGATGTGCTGGAGCAAGTCCAGGGGAGCTATTGGAGTGAGGGGCTCTGGCCTATAATGGAAGAGGAGAGGCTGAGGAGACCGAGTGTCTGCCCTACAACTACTTTCTGAGAGGGTGTAGAGAAGGTGGAGGCAGATTCTTCTCAGGTACACGGTGGAAGGACAAGAGGCAGTGGAGAGATGGCAAATTCTGATAGATCTAAGGAAAAAAGCGTTCACAATGGCAATGAAATGCTGGAATAGGTGCCTGGAAAAGCTGTGGGACCTCAGTCCTTGGGGATAAGCAAACCCAGACTGGACATGGCTCTGAGGAGCCTGCTCTTGTTGCCCTCTTGGTTTGAGCAGGAGTTTGCACTGGAGCCCTCCCGAGATCCCTTCCACAAGGAGGGTCTGTGATGTCTGGAGGTCACTGGTCAAAGCAGGACCAACCCCAAAGCTGGACTCGGAGCCCTGTCTGGTTGATATCTCCAGTGATGAAGAGTCCACAGCTACTCTGGGCTCTTGCAGTGTTTGACTGCTCGTATCATGAAGAATTTTTTCCTTATATCTAAGTGGAATTTCCCATGTTGTGCTTGTCTCCTCACACACTCCTGAGACAAGTCTGGGGCCATCGTCACCATAACCGCTAATTAATTAGCTGAAGTCTGTATTTTGGATTCCCTCCTCAGTTTCTTCCATGCTGGATGATTCCAGTTCACCCAATGTCTCCTTTTGCCCCACGTTCTCCTGCTACATCACTGTTTTGGCAGCTTCTGCTGGACTGGCTGTGGTACCACAGGCTGGTGGAGCTCTGGAGGTCATCTGATCCAAGACCCCCTGCTCATGCTGATTTTGGGGGTGATATACTGGATGAGGAGGGTGAAGAAGGTGGCTCCTTGCTCAGGCTCAATATGGTCAACTGGGATGAAGGGAGGGTTGTGGACATCTTCCTGGCACATAGCTGAACTAGGAAAAAGCACTTGTGAAATGTTCGGCATCCAGGAGAGCTTGGTACCTCCATCATCCTTCGCTTGGTGCCGTAGCTGTGACCTGTGGCAGTGGTCAGGTCTTTACCGAGGACCATGGAGATGTGACCATCAGCGTTTCCTGTAGCTTCTGGCCATGGAGGTATCTGGTGTTTCTGATAGAAGCCTGGCCCTAGAGATGAAGAACCAGAGAAACATCGCTTCTGAAGCCTGAGCTGCTCCACCAGCGTGGGTGAGGCAAAACCAGCCTGTCCCGTTGTTACTCTGGTTGTTCAGATTCAGTGCCTCTAAATGAGTTAAGTTCTATAAAAACATTACTGTTCTGACTCCTTAAAACCGACAGGTGATCGCTCAGGGAAATCCACCTCGGGCTAAGCGCGTAGTAGGAATTTAAAGTGTTTTCCTTAGATTTCTGGCCACGCTCAGTCATCAATGTCGCTATCATTTAGTGAAAAAGTCATTCTTCCTCAGTTCTGCTGAGTCAATGAGTCAACTCATTCTGCTTTGTTTATCGCATATACTCATTTTTTTTAAATTTTAATTTGTTTCTATCTCAGCCTCGGTCAGAGGCAGGATGATTGCTGTGTGTGTCTCCCCCCCCCGGGCTTTGGTTTTCAGCAGCTCGTTTGTGACAAGCAGGTGCTACATGTCCTTTCGAAGGACTAAAACTGATTGTTAATTGTGAGAGGGAAAGGGGATGTGCTGAGTCTCCAGTTTGTGCCTTTTCTTGGGCATTTTCACCTCTGCCATATTATGACATGATTTTTTTATTCCTTTTTCTCTTCCCTCCCGTTGTGCAACAAAATGCTAATAACAATTAGATGTTGTATTTTTTTGTCAGGCTTAATAAAATAGCAAATCAGACAAGCTTTGCTTCAGATTTCATTGTTCTTTTTCAGCCTTTTGTTGTTCAGTCTTTAGCTGCTGCTTGTCCCCTCCATGGCCTTCGATGATTCAGGTGAATCCCTAATGAAGCGGGCAGAGTATTGCAGAAAACCAAACCCAAGGCCTTTATATTTATTCTAGCAATATTGCAAGAAAAGCTGAGCTATAAACGGAGAAATATAAGTCAGAAATTTAAGTCCTGATAGGTTGTCGTGCATCAGAATGAAGAGAGAGAAGTTATATCGTCAGAAAGCCTGGAAAATTCAAGTATCTGGTTCATTTGGTGCTGATAATTCCAGCTTCTTGCTCAATATCAGTCTTCTTTTTTCACCAGTTCAATTCTGATGTGGTTTTAAATGCTTTTGAGAATCTCTGAAGCTAAAAACAATATTCTAAGCTCCCTTAAGTCACAGTTTCTCAACTTTCAAATAGTTTGAAGTCTCTGTTGTGGGGTACCTGCTGCAATCATTAGAAGATTGTAGTAGCAAAAAGATAAAGTTTGGTGTCTCATTGCTACTATTAAAAGTGCTTCGAGGACTGATGACGAGTATTGAAAAGAGCTTAAGTCTTAATGAGGAAAATGGGGTGATCAGTGTGGGGTTTGGGTCAGGAAAGCTGCCATCTGAATACAATGAATGTCTCATTTTTTGTGCAGGCCGCAGGATAGTTGAGACGTGGCTGTATTTAGTCAATGTTTTTAGCACTACCAACTTTCAGGTGATGGAGAGTAATCCCAGTGAGGTCCTGCAAGAACTTCCCTTGTTTTTCTCCCAGGACTTTCAGTTATCCCTTTCCAAGGGAGAAAAAACCCAATTATCTCTTGTGTTGGGGAAATACAAACAGTTCCTATGAGAGCTAACGGCCTCTTGCATTACAGCCATGTCTCCTGTCCTGCAGAGCTTGGATTAACCTGGAATGGGCTCATTTTTCACGACCCATTCAATTTTTGAGCTCTTTTGTCTAAAAGCCTAGTTTAAAAAAACCAACCACGATGTTTCTTGCTTATGTCTTAACTGCAGTTACCCGCTGCTGAAGCTGCCGCTGCCCGGAACGGGACCGGTGGAGTACAGCACCCCCGTGAAGGATTATTCCCCACCCTCTCCGGAGGCGGCTCTGCAGCAAGGGGATCTCGGCGAGCGTCCCGACTGGGTGAGGCCTGGGTTTATCGAGTAATATTTCTGTATCTCCTAAGTTTAGGCTGTATTTGTGTTGTCAGAAAAACAGATGCTAGGCATTTGGAAGAGCTAAAAGCTCTGAAATGGTGTTTATGAGCCTATTTTTTCAAGGATAACTTTACCTAAGGCAAGTAGTATGCTTTTTAAAGAGTTATTAGGTTTTAAATAAGTTTAATGATGTGTTCTGGGAGGACAGGCCTCCTGCTGACACACGCGGCTTCACGTACCTGCCCTTGGCCTCCTCTGAAGGGTGAGAATAGGATTTAGTCAGCCCTTTGCTGCCGTGACAGCCTGTGGAGATGCCACTAGGAATTCCGATGGTGATTATGGTGGTGTCAGCCTCTCTTCGAAGGGATCTGAATTCGGGCTTTCAACCAGCTTATCCTTCGAAGATTGGATATATCGGGCATCCTTCGAAGCTGTCAGAATGGGAATGTCTGTCTGACCTGGAGGTGGGAGACAGACTGTCCAGCTCCTCAGCGCTTGCAATTTTCTCTCCTTTGGCTTTAAAATACTGCATCTAGTGAGGTTTTTTTCTGATGTCAATAGCTTGGGCTTCATCTTCAAGACATAGGCTTTTTTCTTAAAGTCACAATCAAGAGGTTTTTATTTGAGTTAGAATTTAGGCAGCCAAAGATTCTGGCTGTGGAGCTGGCTGCTACAGTGTGGTGTTGGGGTGCTTGAAGAACCTGGTGAATTGCATATAATTGAAAAGTGGGAGTTGGTTTTGTTTGCTTGTTTTTATTTGGCTGGTATGTATCATGCAGATAAACTAGACTCATAACCTTATGTTAAGGGTAAGAAATTGACTTTTCTTTCGCATGAGCAAACTGGAGCCCTGATGCTTTCCGAGGAGGCTGATAACCTGGTCCAGGAAATCAGGAAACAATTCCAAAAAACATCCTTTGCAACCTGCATTGTTCTTTTTCATTCCAAGGTCTCTCTTAAGTAGAAATTACCTGTTGGCTTAATGCTTTTGATGCCTTCAGCTCTCTACTCTCTCCATGTGTGTTCATCTCACTGTGATTTAAGTCATTTGCCCCCTTTTATGCTCCCTGGTGCCACTGAGAGTTTTTTTTGCACTGTGCTGTTAACTCGGGCTGCTGCTGGCTGATTAAATCATCCCTTCTCTGCTTTGTTGCCTAGTTCAGCTAATAGAGGACAAAAGCTCTGGCTGCCACAGCATGTGGAATTCCCCAGAGTGGGGTCGGCAGCCTGGGCACAGAGACCAGGAAGATTTAAATGGCACACAGCAGAACCAGCACAGGTTGGGGAGAACCACAGCCTTGTGAGAGGCAGCGAGTTCCTGCCCTGCCTTTCGTCCCAGTACCAAATTCAGCAGGAGCTGGGTGCCTCTGCCTCACAAAGAGGCACAAAACGATGCCAAAATGGTCAGTGGCATTTTGCCTCTTTGAGAAACAGACTCTTTTTGTTCTTGCTAGGTTGGTACTGTCATGTTTCACCTCTAATTTGGGAAAGGAAAATATAGGCTGGCAAACCCCTTCTTGAAAGGGTGCCAAGCTGGGGTCTAATTCTGCTGAGCAGCTTCCCGCTCGCCGTGTGTTTTCATTCTCCTTCTGTTTTTTCCCCACAGTATGTCGGTGCTCCCGTGGCCTACATCCAGCAGATCTTTGTGAAAGCTACCGTCTCCCCGTGGCAGAAGAACTTCCTCGCCGTCGATGTGTTTCGTTCACCCCTCTCCCGTGTCTTCCAGCTGGTGGAGGAGATAAGAAACCATGCCCTGAGAGACAGGTAATTAATTAGTGTTCATTAACTTTTGTGTGTACAAGGCAGGCTGACCCACTGTTGCACACACCCATCTTCTAAATTACTGCCTCCTAAGTGTGATTATTAGCTCTGGATTTGTAAGATTCTCAAAATTAAAAGAAAACAAGAGGTCACTGCTAACAAGTGACATCGTATCCATCCTGCACGTTTAGCTTTTGTCTCGGACAACTTCCCTGTCCTCTAGTCACTGATAATCATCAGGAACCTTCCAGGCAGAGTCCCAGGCCTGTTACAGTCGATGGCAGCATCATGTAATCCCTTCATAAACACACGAGCTTTGCATTAAGCACATTCATTTGACCCCCACCATGCCTATTGTGAAGCTCTTCTAGAATTTCTCATGGTCAGGAACCTTCTCCTGATTTCCTATATTTAGGACCAGTTTATACGTGCTTGTTTTTGTCCTGAACTGCTCTTTGTACAAAAATAGCTTTCCCTCTGCTTCCACATATTTACAGGGAGAACTCATTCTCCCCACCCCGAATCCTTGTCATCGTCAATTTTACACGTTATGAAGCAATTGATCAACGTCTCCGTGTCCCTCTCTGTCATTTCCAGCTGATGAGCTCCCACCTTATTGCGGAAACTCTTGTTAGTCCCCAGGTCTTGTACTTTGTACTGTTAATAGAAGGGTGATTGCATTTATTCCAGCCCTCCCATCATCCATTGCAGATATTCTGTTCATTTTCTGTATTAACGCTGTTTCTTTATTTTGTGTCATTGGCAGCTATCCCTATATCTTATTCCAAGGTTATTACTCAAAATACATAATAATCCTGGTCCTCCCAACTCTCTGTGAGAAATTCCACTTTGTTTTCCTCAATAATAGTGGTTCCCCTTTCAGCAGCCCCGTGACCGTTTTCCTGTTAACCTACTTCTTTATTCATCGCAGTTTTTGTGTGAACTTGTGTCTTTCCTGTGCATTTTCTGTGCAGTGCTGCATCAGAAGCTTTACTGGGGCTCAGGCAGATGAGATCTGCTGTGCTTTCCCCATCCAAGAAGTCAGGCATTTTAAAGAAAAGACCGCTCAGATTAGTTTGGCATATTCTCTCTGTAAACCCAAAATACATTTTATACACATTAACTTACCTCTGTTTGTTTTTTAAAACAAGTTTTCCTTCAATTTCTAAGTTTGTATCTAAGGACAGAAGTCCTTCCTTGCTAGTCTGTGTTGAGTGAGAATAATGATGCTGAGAACAGGCCAAGTGTGGTGTCTCGTTGTCTCCCCTTGGTGTTGCCCTTGATGAAGCAAAATTAAACTTATGCAGCCACGAGAGAAAAAAAAAAAAAGATCTAAGCACTTAGACCTAAACCTTCGGATAAAAGCTCCCATTTTGGTGACAGACTCAGATATTTCAGGAAACATCTAACTTTGAGATTGATACTGACAACAAGGAACTTCATAATGACTTTGGAGGTAATTTTAGAATCTAAATTAAGTGCAGCTGATTTTCTTAATATGAAAAATGCATTTTTTTGTACTAAAGTACAGAAGGAGCTGAAGATTATTGACAACTGGGTAGGAAACACAAGGTGATTATATTTCCATCAGCTTGCTCAAACTTGGAGCAGTTGTTAGTAAAATATTAGAAGTGAGGTGAAATTCGTAGCTTGCTCCAGTTCATGGGTTTTGGTATCGCTTTGCATCCACAACATACTGGTTGAGATCCTCGGCTGTGTGAGTTTGCTTCCCAAATAAGAATATACTTAGGCTTATCTGCAATATAAACTGTTACCACTGTTACATTTCAGAGTCAGCTAAAGCAGAAATACAAAAAAATAGTTACGTTACCCCTCCTGGAGCTATTATCGGAGGCATCACTGTGTCAGTTCCTTTAAAGTATCTTTCAGAAAGCTTGTGTTCCTATAAACACAGTATTTTCTAGTATTTTCTTTTGATAGGTGTGACTTTTCTAGGTATCCTGCTATACAGTGACAGGATATAGATTCCGGAGGGAGTGTTCACAAGGGTGTAACTCAAATCATCATCATCATCATCGCCTGGTTCCCATGGTTGCTCTTTGTAGTCGCTATTGTGAAATCCTCCTCTAGAGAAGGGATTTTACAACAGGACCCTACTGAGTTGTCTTTCGGAGCCACCATAATCTGTGAGGCTGGAGACAGGGAAGGCTGGGCTCTTGCATCTTAATTTAACCTTCATTAATTGCACCCTTTCTGGGCAAATCCCACCGGTTGCCCATGTCACGCTGAGGGAAACGTTCTCTTTTGGATGTGCACCTCTTCCTTCTGTAGCCAAATCTTGGGCTGACAGGTTTTGTCACTTTAACCTCCACAGTCCGATCCTATCATGAGCCCGAGTCAAGTCTCGCTTGAATTACTAGTTGATAAGGCTGATGTAATTGTGTTAAAATGAAGTTTTAACACAAGTTCCTTTTCATACCAGCTCCACCCCTATTCGTTTCTGAGCCTGTAACATTTTCTTTTCCCTACAACGCAAAGGAATTCTGAAAACATTTTGCACAGTTGCAGATATTGAATCCTTTGTACATTTTAGAGCGATCTATACACCTTAAATAATTTACCTCACAAAGGCAAATAAAGATTTCCATAAAGTATCCCTCTGTATATATGGAAATAAGTATGCAGAGGGTCTTTGTAGAAGAATTCCAAGAGACAGTTTCTCTGTAGACTGGAGGTATCTCAAATGTGGAACTGCAAATTGTGGCACCTAGGATGGGTGAAGAGTGAAAGCTCTCTGGCCAGAGTGCGCAGAGAAATGGTAACGGGGTTCTGGGATCTGCACACATGAGATCCCAGTGAGATCCCAGTCTGTGGCCCGAGGTTCTTGATCCATAGTTATTAAGAATAAGAGCAGTAACGTGGATGGCACCTTGGGGTGTTCATCTCAGCAGCTTTGCCTTTTGTTTGTGAGTGTTGCAACCTAACCTTTTATTTGCCTTTCAGTTCTGGTGTCAAGAGCCTGGAGGAAGTTTGCCTTCAGGTAACAGATCTTCTGCCTGGCCTCAAGAAGCTGCGGAATCTGCTCCCCGAGCATGGCTGTCTGTTGCTGTCTCCAGGCAACTTCTGGCAGAACGACCGCGAGCGATTCAATGCTGACCCAGATATCATCAAAACCATCCACCAGCATGAACCAAAGACATTACAAACGTCGGCCACTCTCAAAGGTAAGAGGCTGAAGCACCAGAAGAGCTTTGAGAGATGCCTACAGCTTGGGTCGCTGTATTGTTTGCAGTATCTCCAGCATCTAGATGGCCAATCTTAGCAAACTGGGGGGCATTTTGTTACAGCTTATGAAACGAAGCTACCAAATAAATGTCATCTCTCATTTCATATCTGTATTTGAACTCAGATCTGGTTTTGTGCAAAGTGAATAATTCCACTCAGTCAGACTCCTTTCTATAGGTGTAAAAATAGCAGGTAACTTGTCCAAGTCTTTTTGTTCCTCTTACTCTATGTATGCTCTTATCTATCTTTCCCCTCATGCTGTTGTCCGTCGTACTCAAAGACTGTCTCATTGTCACAGATAAATGAACATTCACCCTCCTCCCACTGATTGTTGCTTGCTTATACCCCGAATTGACACTGGATATCATAGAACTGTTCTTCTCTCTTAATTAAAAAATCCCTCTGACCATGTCAGTGATGGTGTTGCAGCAGCAACATGGGGGGCTTTGCTTTGGAACGAGTGATGAGCTTGTTGAGAGCTTATGGGTTAGGATTAGAGGGCAGACCTTGCCTGCTACAGACTGCTTGGTCAGGAAGAAGATGAGGACAGACAACTTCCCCACAGGAAGGAAGATTTTTCTTGTTTTTAAAGGGAATTTCCCATGTTTTAGTTTGTGCCCGTTACCTCATGTCCTGCCACTGGGCACCACTGAGAAGCTGGTGAGGGGTCTGAAGCACAAGTCCTGTGAGGAGCAGGTGAGGGAGCTGGGGGTGTTCAGCCTGGAGAAAAGGAGGCTGAGGGGAGACCTTCTCGCTCTCTCCAACTCCCTGAAAGGAGGGTGTAGCCGGGGGGGGGTTGGTCCCTTCTCCCAAGGAACAGTCGACGGGACAAGAGGAAACGGCCTCAAGTTGTGCCAGGGGAGGTTTAGGATGGATGTTAGGAACAATTTCTTCACTGAAAGGGTTATCAAGACTTGGAATGGGCTTCCCAGGGCAGTGGTTGAGGCACCATCCCTGGAGGTGTTCAGAAGACAAGTTGACATGGTGCTCGGGAATAGGGTTTAGTGTTGGTTGGTTGTTTTTTGGTTTTGGTTGGTTTGTTTTTTTTTTTTTATGGTTGGACTAGGTGATCTTAAAGGTCCCTTCCAACCTGGACAACTCTGTGATTCTGTGATCTGCCAATTCACCCACAGCCCAGTGAGGAATCCCAGCTGCACGCGATGCCACCAATTCCCGGGTGCAGCTTCCCAGCAGAGCAGGTGTTTCGGGAGGTTTTATTAAGTGTTTGATGAAGGTGGTGGCCAGGATCCGGCCGGTCAACCATTCCTGGGCGCTCCCGGGCAGCACGGAGCCGGCACGAGGCCGGTGGCTCCGGCAGGGACTGGCTGCCTCCAAGACGTTTGGGGCCACGCCAAGAAAGATTGGGCTTAATCGCACGTCAACAGCTGCCCCGCGCCAGGATCCGGCCGCGCCACAGCCCTGGCACCAGCCCTGTCCCCTGACCTTCCCAGCACCGACCCCGCCAAGGTAATTAGAAACCGCTGGGTAATTTTTCAGGCCTCGTGATAATGGGAAATGTCAGATCCCGACGGAACCTCGGCGCTGCCGACTGGGATGGGGTGAAGCTGGTGGGATAGAGCCAGCCGGTCCCGGGGAGCAGCCCAGGGACAGGGCTTTGGGACCCAAACCGGGCTCTTGCTCCAGCCACACTCAGAGTGGGGAAAATAAAGGGGATAACCGGGCAGGTTTGAGCCAGAATGTTGGAAAACAGCCTCAGCCCGAAGCATTTCCGATGGTCAAACAGCCCCCAGGCTGCCAGGATTGTGTTTTCTGGGAATTCAGCCCCATATGCTTCCCAAGCTCCCATCCCTGCCAGGATCAAAGCAGTGTGTGACCCCAGGGAGGGAAATTGGGGTGAATCCCCCAAAGTCCAGAAATCCTGGGGATGCCCTGAGCCCGGGTTGGGGTAAGTTGAGCCCTTTTCCAAACCTCCCAGAGAGGCTTCGCTGCTGGAGGGGCTCTGCCCTTTCCCCCCAGCCCTTCACTTCTGCTTGTCTCTGGGCCCAGCTCCGCGGGGCTGCGGCTGGTTTTAGGGGTCCATGTCCCGGGCTGGCAGAAGCAGAAAATGAGGAGAAAAAAAATAATAAAGTAAACTGTCTGGCTTTGCAATATCCTCATCCACTACAGATTCTCCCCTGTGCTCGCTGCGAGTAGGGGCTGATAACTGTGACCCCTAATAACTGTGACCCCTAATAACCACGATGCCTAATGACTGTGAGCCCTAATAACTGTGACCCATAAAAAGCAAGACCCCTAATAATCATGGTCCCCAATAACTGTGACCCCCTAAAAAACATGGTCTCTAATAACTCTGAGCCCTAATAACCATGACGCCTAAAAAACATGACTCCTGAAAGATACGGTCGCTAATAACCTTGACCCCTAGTAACCATGGTCCCCAATAACTGTGACCCCTAATAACCCTGACCCCTAATCATTTCCACCCCCAGGTCTGCTCCCTTCCCCTTGGGGCGAGACTGCTGCAAATCCCATTTGCACAAGCAACCCCCAAAACCCCTCCATCGCCCACCCCCGCGGTGCCTCCACTTCCCATTTTTGCCCTTGATTTTTAATCCCCAAAACAGGACTATTTTTCCCCAGTTGTAAAACAAGGGGAAGGGAGCAATCCCCTGGGAGGCGGGGGATTTCGGCAGCCCTCGTTCCCCCTCAGATGTTTCCAGGGCCGAACGAAAGCGAGCAGGTGAGCACAGCCCTTGTTTTGGGGGCGGCTTTGAACCCACCTGCGCTTGGATTAATTAGTGAGATCCGCTTCCCGCCCCCATCCCCCGATCGCGGCAGTAATAATGTGATTATCTGGATCTGGCTGCAGGATGGGGAAGCTCATTACGGAGCATTAAAGGAGGGAAAATGGGTTTTTCCAGGTTCTATTAAAAGCTTGTTTGTCTTCAAGTGTCTCCGAGGCTTGTTTTGGGTTGTTTTTGCAATTTGCTCCTCCAGCCCCCGTCCACCCCCTCCCCGGGGCGAGGAGGAAAGGGGCAGGATGCCAGCGCTGCCCCAGGGATGGTTTTCAGCCTCCACACCTCCCCCCCCCCAAGGTGTTTTCAGCTCTGGGGAAACTGAGGCACGGCAGCTACAGCCCTGCATGGGGGGGATCACATCCATCCCCCACACACCTCATGGGGCACCTGCTCCCCACCGGCAGCCCCCCAACAGCCCCGGGGGAACTGACCCGAGTCATCCTGCGGGGGTTCTCCCCCAAAACACCAGAGAGGTGGACGGACAGAGTTTTGGGAGCAGGAAAACCGTCCTGGGGCTGGGATGAGGTTCCCCCCCGGGTGAATGACCCAGGGTGACCGCTGGCCTCAGTTTTTGGTGAGAGAAGGAGATTTTTTCCCCTTTTTCTGGCTGCCCTGAGGTTTCTGCCGTTGCAGGGACTAACACTGCCATCTACCGAGACGGCCCTCGCTGGGATGAAACCTCTCAACTTTATTAAACCTCTCATCTTTTTCATGTTCCCCACCCAAAAGAGCTTCCCACATTTTTTCAGGAGGCGCGAAGCCTCCCCGACAAAGCCCTGTTCCTACCTGGGGGGGGGCAATGCCCATCCCCGGGGCATCAGGCCCCCTCGGTGAGGGTCCCTCCTGTCCCCCCAAGGGATGTTTTCGGGTCCCTTTTCAGGTCAAGGCTTCGTGGCCACCGGCAGTTGGGTGGTTGGCCACCAGCTGCCAAGTGGGGAAACTGAGGCAGGGCCAAGCCCTCTCCCACCCCGCCCCACTCGTTAGCCCCCGCTGAGCCCCACCTGCAGCTCGTTGGGCTCCCAGGGTACATAAGGCCCTTTTTAAAGTGTTTTTTTCCTCTTTTTGGGTGGTAGCACAGTGTGGTGAGGTTGGGGCACGGGGTCTGTCCCATCCCCAGGTATGGGGGAGGCTAGTGGAGCTGGGGGGTGGCCAGTGGGGGTTCTGCTGCTCACCCCGGCCCCCGAGGTGCTGGAGGTGGTGCTGAGCCAACGCTACGGCCCCCTGCCCCGCGCCGCCACCATCGCCCGCCTGCGCAAGCAGCCGGCCGGGGGCTACCAGCCGGCTGGGGACCTGGCCAAGATGCTGGAGCGACGGCAAGCGGCCAACGCCAAGGAGCGTGAGAGGGTGAGGAGGGGACCTGAACAACTGTGAAGCACAGAGGTTTCTCTTGCAAAACTGCCGGCACATGGGACATCAGCTGGGGCTATT
>JAOXJK010000012.1:758362-770823 GCA_025774025.1 Xenus cinereus
CCAGCCCCCAACCCTCCTTCCCCTTCCCTCCTCCTTCTTGTTGGTTCTCAACGCTATTTTTACATTTTTAGACTTCCTTCGCGAAGGATTCGGGTGCCTGGTAAAACTTTGCGCGTGCGGCGGCGTCCCCGGCGTGCGGCTGGGGTGGAAGGAGGCAGACACCCGGCGTGTGGCACCTCCGTGCCACGGTTTGGACTTGGAGGCAAAGCTAAAAATGGCGCGTTTTTACCCAAGGACGGCAGAGCAAACCTTTTTTTTTTTTTTTTTTTTTTTAATTTGAGCGAAGGCGACGAGTTCTGCCTCTGCCCACCTGAGGATCTGTTTCGGCTGAAACGATGCCCGCAGCCCAGCTGTCTAAAATTAGTGAGAAACAAGAGGATTTCGTTTTGAATCCAGGTTGTGTTTTTGCTAGACGTGGCTCCTGCCTTTCTCCCCGGGACGGGAGAGCCGGGAGCGAGTCCCGCACCTGATTTACCTGAGTTTAACCCCGGTGGGGAGCGATGGTCCCATCCTGAACTGCTCTCTGGGTTCAAACGACTCTCCTCTCCCTCCAGAAAGTTTTAGCCTCATTGAGGCGTTTCACTTTTTTAGTTTTTAGCCCTGTTCCGGGGGTCTGGGGTGGCATTTGGTGTCAAACCAAGCATCACAGCGAGCGTGACGGTGAAAAGCGGTCAGGTTATATTGCGCTGCTGCTTGTTGTCTAAAACGATCTCAAGCGTGGCCAACCCAGGCTCTTGAAAGAAGCCAGAGCGGTTTCTCTGAAAAGAAATACTGAATTATTGGTCTGATTTTGGGAGTTTTTTTGGGGCGCGTGTTCCCGGTTGGGACTCTGGAAGCTGTGGGGAGGCATTTGGATGTTTTTCGGAGCCTTCTTTCCCCACACCTGCCTCAAAGCTGGGCATCTTGCCGCGTGCCTGAGTCGCCTTTCGCTGCTTTGTTGGTGGTGTTTCTTACTTGGGACATGCTCTTTCCAGCGCGCGGGCTTTTGCCTTGAGAAAAGGATTATTTGCGGTCGCTCGGCGATGGTTTTCTGCACAGGTGGGGGTACCTCGGGCTTCATCACCTCCTTCCCTTCTCCCGGATATCGCGATATTAGAAATGTCTTGTACGGCGCGTCCACAAGAACTGGTTCAGTATTTACAGAGCGTGGGGCAAAACAAACTGGGATGGTTGTGGAACGTTTGGTGCTGCTGGAGAGAGTGGCTTCCCCCGGTCCCGTACCCGCTGGGGGGTGTGACGAAGAGGGGGTGTGTGGTGTTTGTTTTTTTTGGAGGAGTTGCTTTTGGTGGCTCATGGCGTTGGAGTTGCGCTGCTGCGAGACGCGGGGGCTTGGAGGGTGCTGGTCACAGCCTGGTGACGCAGACGGAGCCTGGAAAATCGTCAGGCTCAGCTGTATTTGTCATGGGAATTATTCACAGAATGGTTTGGGTTGGAAGGGACCTTTAGAGCGTCCTCAACCCATGGGTAGGGATGTCTCCCACTAGACGAGGTCGCTCAAAGCCCCATCCAACCTGACCTTGAACACCTCCAGGGATGGGACATCGTTGCCAGCTCCACGCTGGCTGTGGGAGGTGGGATATTGAGTCGAGGAGCTGGATTACAGGTGACTTGAGTACGTGCTGATGGTGTTCACTGGAGTTTTCCTATTAGCAAAGAAGCTCCATCCAGCTTTCACCTGGTCGGTCATTCTCCGTGTCCCACTCGGCAAACAGAGCTCAGGTTCTTGAGAACTTCAGCGTCCAGTAAAACCAGTTCACCTTGCCTTCTTGGGTGCCCAAACTGGGGTTCTGAGGTTGGAGCCACTGCCAAGCTCCATGTGAGATCTGCAGCTTCTTCTTGGAGCTTTCTGACGCCAACCTGGACCTTCTTGGTGGATGTTTGTGTCTATGGATGGATGGATCCGTCTACGAAGATCCATCTGGATGGATCCATCCAGAAGAAACTTCACCTCCTCGTGCTGTTGCCAGAGCTGTAGTGGTGCAGCCGATTCAGCCAAACCTGGGACAAGCAAGCACTTCCTTCGAGAAGACACCGAGATCATCTCTGGCTGCTGCATTCGGAACGTGGAGGTGACACGTTGGTGGGGTCATGGCATGGGTTGAGGGTCCCAAGGAGTTCTTCAGGTGGCATCTGCAGGTTCTGATGGAAACCGAAGGTGCTGCAGCAGGTTCTCTTGCACACCCTATGGCTGGAATATATTTATCCGCTGCTTCTTCTGTGCTCTGCTGCAGGTGGACCTCCCTGAGTTGAATTTAGCTCCATTTTGGGGGAAGATGGTCTTCCTGCCGCCCTGGGTCTCCGCAGGCTGGTGGCTTGGTGGCACTTATGGATGGTTTGCTGGGGTCGGGGTTTAGGCCCAGTGCATTTGAGCACCCCGATGATTTTGTTAATGTGACTCCGTATGGATTCAAAGAGTCTAAAACATCAAGATTTTGGTTGTGGCTGTTACAATGGGGTTTTTTTTTAACGTGCGTGGCAGCTGTGGACACTCGTGGGCCGTTCGCCGGTCGTGCCACCTTGGGACTTGAGTGTGTTTTGCTTCTCGTAGGCATCTGGATTCTATTTTCTACTTTTCTCTTGGGAAGACAGTCGGTAACACCGGTGTCCTCGGCACAAAGCAGAAGCGCTTGTGGTTAAATACCCAAATTCGGGTCCTTGAGTATAATCCATCGGGGAGACGCCCGTGGAAGGGAAAGGCTCAGTTTCACACCTGCATTTCCCTTTGGAAGCTCCTCCCCTTTATTAAGGAGACTAATGATGGTCCCACGGGGTGTGAAATCCAGAGTAATAAGGGAGAAACTTGGCCTGAGCATACTTGAGGGATTTTCAGCTCCGCGCTTAAGCCTTAAAGGCTCTGAAAAGTCAGTTCATTTAAAGAAAATTCTCTTTATACATCCAAATCTCTCTTGTCTGCGGGAGGAGACCTTCTCCTGCTGGCCTGGCCGGCCAGTGAGTTATCACACAAACTTCTTACTTGGGTTTATTATTTTTCACGTCGTCTTAAAGCGATTCCCAGCCGGACTCGAACTTTCTGAGGCCGGCTCCTTGCAGTGGGGCTGAATTAAATGAGGTCGTTCATCTCTGGGTTGGGGATCTCCAGGAAGGAGATGTGGACTCCGTGCAGCGCTGCCTCTTCCCCTCTCGTGTTTTTTTTCCTCCTCCATCCATAGCTCCTTTTGGGTACCGTTGCCCAGTTCTCTTAAAAAATGAAGCTTGACTTTTGTAGCTTTGCTCTCGGAGAATTTGTCTTCTCCCTGGTTTTTAGTACCCGACTTTGGGTCTTCACTGTTGGGTTTTGAGGGAGAAGAACCTCTTGGCTTGTCCTTCTACCCCGGATTCTCATGCAGCTTCCGCCCACCGCTCCTTTTCCATCTGTTTGTGGTCCAGAAACGCTCCGTGCAGCAACGACGGGGGAGATCTGCTGAGTTTTCCTTCAGTGAGAATTAAAAATGGGAGGGAAAAAAGAATATAGGTCCGCATTTTGGCTCCGAGCGGTTGATCCCTGTGGTTTCTCCCGATCCAGATGCCTGTAAATTGGAAAACCGTGCGTTTTTCCAGGAGCTGGCTGTGGCTGAGTGTGCTGGGAATAGGTTTTTCCCTTTAGTTTTTTTAAGGTTTTAGGTCTTTGGATCAGTGAAGTGAGTAAGGAATGATGTGTGTGGACGGGGAAAGTCACGGCCTCGGGATGCCTCCCGGGAGGGTGTGCTCCAGCAGTTGGGTTTCTCAAAAATGAGGATATTTAGCAGCTGGAGGCTACCCAGGCGAGAGATTTTGAGCTCCGAGTCATTCCACCTACCTTTAGTCACCCGGACACGTGTCCGGATAATTACACGCTCCACGCTTAATATGCGAGAGCAGCTAATAGAGAAACTCAGCTCTCCTGAATCCGACGGTATTTAGGAATACTCGGAAAAAAGGTGGAGGAATTCCTGTTTTTTTAAAGGGAAAAGGCTTTTGGATGGTTCTCCGGTCTTAATTGTTTCTCTTTTTTCCCTTCTGTGATTAAATCTTCGCCTTGCAGTGGCTGAAAGTGGGGAGGTGACAGCCTTCCTTCGACGTCCTCCGTTAGAGACCTGGTGACGTAATTCTAAATATAATTTGTTGGC
Organism: Xenus cinereus; assembly: GCA_025774025.1. Classification (NCBI taxonomy): domain Eukaryota; kingdom Metazoa; phylum Chordata; class Aves; order Charadriiformes; family Scolopacidae; genus Xenus; species Xenus cinereus. The sequence continues at coordinate 762,469 of JAOXJK010000012.1, forward strand.
GTGTATATTTAGACGGAGAGGGAGAGAGGATTTATAAACACCTATTTTTAATTGACACAGAAACATAAAGAAAGATTAAAATGTTTGCCCTACGTCTTTGACCTTTGTCCTAATTAATAGATTATCTGCGTTTTGATTATTTAGATGATCGTTTAGATTTATTAAAGCGCCGAGCCAAGGCCCGGATCATCGTTGGGGGTTCGACACCGGCGTCTCTGCAGCCACGTAACCCGTCAGGCAGGGCCGGCAGGAGCAGTGATGCCCTTCCCGTTTTACAGCATCCCGGGATACGCTTCGTTTCCATTTTTCCTTGTCGGAACTGGTAGGATTCATTGGGAAAAAGTCTCGAGAAAGTCAAATTTCAGCTCTGGTTTTTGCAGGTGTGGCAGGACATCTGCTGAAAAAGAGTATTTTCTTTTTCTTTTTTTTTTTTTTCCCTGACTTTTCCCTATTTTTTTAATTTATTTTAAACTTCCATAAAAATGCTCCATCCCTGCAGCGGTCTTTTGGGATCCATCCCAGAGGTCGCCATCCCCCCTGAGTATCTCCCTGAGAGCCTGGGGACGTGGAGCGGGACCTAAAATTCAAGCGAAAGGTGAGCCAGGAGTCGGGATTTCACCCCAAATTCAAGTGAAAGGTGGGTCAGGAGTTGCGATTTGACCCCAATTCAAGAGAAAGATGAGCCAGGAGTCAGGATTTGACCCCAAATTCAAGAGAAATGTGGGCCAGGAGTCAGGAATTCACCCAAATTCAAGGGAAAGGTGGGTTAGGAGTTGGGATTTGACCCCAAATATCGATGACACATGGGGCTGGGGTTGTAAATTGGGCTGTTTTTTAGCAGAAAACAGTTCTTTTTTAACATTTACTGCCTTACGTAGCATCGACATCCAACAGAAGAAGCTCTGGAGCGTAGAGCTTGGAGTTTTCTTGACCAGCTCATTCTCACCTTCCACTTTTATTGCAAATTTCTGGTATAAAGGAGGCTGAAAGGGGCTTGAATTTATCATTTCCTGCAATAATTTCCTCGCCGGGGATCACTGTGTGTTTAGAATTTGCCGCAGCAACCGGCTGCCACGTTGCGTTGGGTGCAGGTTTTCGCTCGTTACCCCTCATTTCTTCTTGCCCTTTTAAACTGGCTTCAGTCTCGCTAAAACAATTTGATATAAAGCTCTCCATTTGCCGGGAGTTGGTGTCAGAGGGAGCTTGGGTTTATTTTCTTTTACGGAATTGAGAGCGGCTCCCAAGATGTCTCCTTCCGCCGACTTAACCTGCCGGGCGGGTTTTGTAATAGAAGATTAAACTTCATCTATAATCACGTAAGAAATAAATACGTTGAGGATTTGATATTCAAGCACCCACCTTAAGCTCTGCTGAGACGTTGCAAAATTTATTTAAATTTATTTACAGCACCGAGACAAGAAGGTTTTTTTTTTGGAGGGGGGGCAGGGTGCGAGTTGCCATTTCTACCCTGGGAAATCGGAATTTAGGGACCCCTGATCTTGGGAAAGCGTCTTTTTGGTAAATTTGGGGGAGTTCAGGGCTGTTTTGTGAACGCGAATTGTCCCAGTGTGGCCAGTGCAGATGTTTCCACCTCCCCCAGTGCCACCAGGCACTTTGGAGACATCCCCATCTCCACCAGTAAAACCACCGAAGCAGGTAGACTCCTGCAAGTCCATCCTGCCCTCCAAAACAGGGAGAAATCTCTATTTTACAGGTATTTTAGGTGACAGAGGTGCCCTGCAGTGCCAAGGAGGGGGGTGGAATTTGTCATGCAGGGTGGGTGATGCCTTGATGAGGTCAGTTTAGGAATTTGCTGGCCCGTGGAAGAAAAATGCTGGAGGTGAAGGAGGATGGATGAAACCGGCTGAAGTTCTGCTCCTGCTGATGGTGCAGGAGTTGAAGGAGGGGTAAAAAAACCCCCTTGTTTTCCCCGGAAATGCAGAGGGAAGTCTCCCGGAAAAGATGGGAACTGATGGGCTCAGCCCTTGGGAGCAAATCCTTCTCCCCCCCTCCCCTTTGTGCCTGCCCTGGAGGGAGGGATGTGTCCTTTCCGCTCTGTGGGGGTGGGTTTTTTTCCCCCCCCTTTTTTAGCACAAAAACCTACTTAACCCAGAGCCATCGCTCAGGTCAGATGAAGCCTCAGAGCCTCTGCGTGTCCGGGTGGTGACTTCTCTGCCCAGAGTGAAGTCCCCACTAGCAATGATCGTAAGTCGGCTTAGATATTTCTCATTATTATTATTATTTTTAAAAAATTCCTTGTCCTTTCAGCTTCCTCGCCGCCTTCTGCTTCCCCCATCGCCGCAGAGAGAGAAGCGTTGGTAGAACTCGAGCCTTTTACTTCGGGGAAACTGGGTGTAACCACTTGCTTTTTAAAATATTTCCAATTTTTAAATACTGAAATTATTTTTCCTGGTGTCAAACACCTTTTAACTTAATTAGAGCGGTTTCGTTCGGCGCATGCCTAACTTTTTCCTTATGGGAGTATTGCACGGGATGGGGATTTGAGGAAAATTAAAAAACGAGCTGTTTGTTTTTCTTTTTTTTCTTACTAATTCTGCTAATTCCTTTTCCCTCCCGAGCCTAGAGGTGTTACCGGCGTAAAAACCTGGCAGCGCCGCCAGATGCTGTGCCAAACGTCACCGTCCCCACCGGGCTCCGAGGCCGTACGTTTTGCAGAAGGCTGGCCCCTCGCGTTTCTTCTCTCTTTTTTTCATCACAAAATTTATATTTTCTACAAATCTACAGCAGCGGTAGTAGACATTTGCTGCTTTTCGGTGGTGGCAAGCAATTTTGGCTTCTCCGAAGGCAGCCGGGGTGTGTGAGATGAGTTTAAGCCTAAAAAAAAAAGGGGTTTTGTCCTGGGAGAAACATCTTATTTTATGGTTGGACCATGGAAGTGCCTCCAAGCATCAGGGTCTCGCTGCTGCCGATGCTGGATATCGATGTAGGAAAATATGTGTGACCTGAAAAGCCTGGAAATAGAGGTGGGATGGGGGGGGGGGCAGGTAAAAATAAGGTTGGAAAGGGGGCAGCCCACCTTGGTGACTTTTTTGGGTTTCAGACAGAGGTAGAAGCCCACCCTGAGTCTTTTTTTTTTTTTTAAGCCTGGCCGCAGGAAGGAGGTTTGAATTCTGAATGATGAGAAATTGTGCGACGAGCGAGATAACGAGCTCGCCTTTGAAAAGCTGTTTTAATGGTTAAAACTGCTGGGTTTTAATGTGGTTTTGGGGAGTTTCTTTGTCTGTCCATCCCACGGGGAGAAAACCCGTCCTGCATCTTCCCTGGCTTGAGGTTCTGGGGGTGATAGATGGCATTTGTGTTAAATCCAGCCTCATCCTTCCCCAGGGGCAAGGGCAGAGAGGGGCCGTGCAGGTATTTTAGGCGTTAATTGCATCAGGTGGGGAAAATGCAGTTTAAAAGCACCTTGTTGGTGTGAAACCTTGCCTTTTGTTGCTGTTTGTGTTGAAAGGAGGCGATTTGGAGGCAGGAATTACCCAAAAAGGGATTCCCATTTAAATTGTGTTAATGGGAAGATGCTGACCCTTAAAGCTGCTGATGGAATCTCACCTTCCCTGCTCCAAGAGGAGGAGGAGGAGGAGGAAGAAGCTTTCCCAAGGACTGATGCTCTCACTGAGCCCAGAAGCTGGGATATGGAGTTAAACTCTGGATTTGTGCCCCTCTCTTATTTTTTTGCACCGTCTCTTTTCTGTCCCTTCCTCTTGGGGGTAAATCCCTCGCTTCCCATGATCCGCTGGATTTCTCCTTTAGCCCTGAGCAGAAAAGGAAGAGCGGGATCCCCTTGTGCCTGGTGGTGAGTTTGGGAATTCCCGGGAAGTTTGGGGGAAAGGAACAGGGTCCTGCGATGCTTTTCTTGGAGCAGAAAAATGGAAACCACTGGAAATGGTTTGCTTTTTCCCTGAAACAAAAGATCCTTGCTTCTCTAAAATGGTAATATTATTAACACTGTTATATTACAACACTATTATAAATGCTAATGTTATTAACACATAAATAGCTAAATAGTTAATAAGTGAACTTTTGGCCAAAAAAAACCCCACCTCAACCCTTCAATCTCTTTCTTCCCACATTTTCCTGCCAATGTCTCTTTTCTCTGCTCCCCCTTCCTTCCCAAGCAGAGCAGCTCCAAAACTAATTTTTTTTTTTTTTTTTCAAAACCCATCCTTTTCCCCCTTTATTTCTTCCCTTTCTCTTTAGGGTTTGGTCACTGTCGGGTGGATCTGCCCCGGGAAAGGTCTCCTTGGGCTCTTCTGGACCCAGAGCTTGGGCAGAAATCCCTTTGCTGGCTCTTCCAGCTGGCAAAGAACAGGCATTTTTAACTCGTGCCATATTTTGGGTTTGGGGTTTTTTTTGTTTTTGTTTTTTTTTACCCTATATTTTCCCCAGCTGTGGAGAAAGATGTGTAAATGCTCAGAGTAAAAATTTCTAGAGCTATAAGTTTTCCATATTGTGCTGTGATGCCTTTTGAATCTACTCTTGGTGGCTCTTCTCTGGCCAGATGAGAAATGGGAGCCTGGTTTGGTCTGAAGTGGGAGGTACAATGAGTTGAATTTCTTAAATCTTCTTCGTGCCATATTAAAATGGCTCGTGTCTGGGGTTTTTCTTGATTTATCAAGTTCATTTCACAGGGGAAAAAGAACTTTATAAAGTTCCCTCCCTCATATTAAGAGAAGAGCGTTCACCGATGGTTACAGGTGGCTCCATACACTGGTATCCCATAATCTATGTTAAAAGAAAAATCAATTTCTGACATAGTTGTGACCATAAAAGGTGTCTCTTGGCCCTTATCATTTTTGTAAATGAAAAAAAGAATTATTTATTTTCAGTATATTCAGCTCCTTGTTTTCACGGCGCGTTCGGTCCTTTCCTCTTCCAGCGCGGGAGAAATGGTGTCTCTCTCCCTGCTCCAAAATCATTTTCTGTGGGTTTGGGGCTGTGTTGTATAAATTTCGGGAAGTGGGGAATGGGAGAGCTGGGGGGACGTGCTGCAGGGCCAGATGTGTGCTTACAGCTGCCTTGACCTCATTTTCTGGCGAGTTTGGCTTGTTTTCAAGCTTCTGTTTAAATAAGGTGATAGTGATTTTTTTTTTTTCCCCCTGTCCTGCGTGTGCTTTAGCCTTTTGTCCGTGGCGTTTTGGGGGAAGGAGCAGGATTGTCTATTAACTTCCCTACTTTTTTTTTTTTTTATCCTGGTTGTACATTATCCGATTGTGGTGCAGTATTTTTGGGAGGCGTTTGGGCGTTAAAAGCACAGCGTTGGGTACAAAAGATTTCGCAGCAATTTAGTGGTTCAGTCAATCACAGGGAACCTTGGGCGTTTGTCATCGATTTTTATCTCTAACCCGCCACATCAGAGACTAATAAACCCAGCAAGGTGATAGCGCTTCACATCTCTAAGTATTTCATCCAGCCGTTGGGTTGGCAGGAGCTGAATGAGAGCAGCAAAGAGTGAACATCTTCATCACGGTGGTGGCAGAAGCCAGGAGGTGCAACCTTCCATCCCCAGGCCAAACTCTGCAGCGAAATCAGCCCAGAATTCCCTTTTTTGGCTTCAAGATCTTGCTGAAACTGGAAGTTTCCACCCAAAGTCTTTGTATTTCCCTCTGGTTTGCTCAGCCCCGGTGTTGGGGATGATGGTCGTGCTGGTGGATCCATGAGCAGCTCTGGAAGTCCACCAGCATCCCCGGGCTGGTGGGACATCTCTGGTTCACCTTGGCCTATGGAAAAACAGTTTGGAAGTTGGGATTTCCTCGGGGTGTGTGTGTGTGTTCTGAGGTTTTGGCATTTTGTTTCCTTTCTTTGAAAAGAAAGTTAATTACCGAGGAGGGGGTTGGCTTTCAGATGGACCTGTGCTAATGCCTGCTCAATGGCCCATCCTCAGCTCAAAGCAAGGTCTCCTGATTCCTCCCCATGATGGGCCAGATGTTGAGATAAGAAGAGCTTTAGGCTTCCAGAAGAAAAGAAAAAATAGAGAACATCTGGCAGGTGAGGCTCTTCAGGTTTTGTCTCAATTTTGTCATTTTGGACTTCAGAAGCCTGGAGGCATTATTTTTTGGGGGTTTTGTTTGCTTTTTTAGCATAATCAAACCCCTCCTAGAGTCGGATTCCACCTTAAAAAGGAGAGGTGTCTCATTCACTTCAAGCTCCTGAAGCATCTAAGAAATGCTGGAGCTGCAGAACCTCAGAATTAAAATACATTTTTTTAAATTAACGTGCCCGTGTCAAACCTGGGGCGTTTCCATGAGTAGGAATAAAAACATGGAGAAAGAATGCTCTATCAGACCATTGATAGATTTAAAATAGAAACAATTTTGGTAGAAATGTGTGTCCATAGCCTTAAAAGTCTTTTCTGCAAATACAAACTTCTCTCTGCCCTGTGGGGATTTGGGATTTACACCCCTTGGGTTGGTTTTGGGTGCAGTTGCGCATTTGTGGGGTGTGTGCGAGTGCATCCTCCCGTTACCTGCCCCATATTTCTCATTAATTAATTAGATCTCAGTCGCAGACTGGCAAAATTGCTTTTTTAAATTTTACTTCAGGGCAAGACTACTGTTTTTTTCCAAAATACTAATTTTTTTTTTTAAATAATATATAGGGCTGCTGTGGGTAAATGAAAGATTACACAGTTCCCTGTTTTTTTTTTAATATTTCTTTTAAATTTTATTTATTAACCACTTGTTCGTAGAGCGCTTCAATTTTGTTTTCAGTTTTATTTTGGGTTTTAACAAGCCCCTTTCTCTTGACCTTGGCAGAAAGGAGCCACTAAGCGTGTGAATTCAGTAATTCAATCCTAATTTTAATTAACAGCCTTTCTTTTCCGTACCTGCAGATAGCGAGGTGCTGGCCGGAGGGAAACAAATGGGATTGCTCTAAACTCCTGGGGCTGGAATCCTGCTGGAAAAAAACCCTCCGGGTGGTGCCTTTGGATGGATCCCCAGCTCTCGGAGGCTCTTGTGTCGGTGCCAGCTCCTTCCTCAGGCTTTTACCGGGGAGGGGGAGAGGATGATTTTATGTAACTTCAAACCCAACGTGGGAGGAATTTGGCAATAGGTTTTTGAGTGAACAGCGACGTGTTCACTAATTTTGGAAATCTATTTATATATATGTTTATTTATTTATTTTTTTCTTCATCTGGGGCAAAGGAAGAGGCTGTAAATGGAAACAGGATCCATAACCCAAGGCAGCGACCTCCTTTATTACGGGATAATTAATATATTAAGCACCCGGAGCGAGGTGGGATTATTTTCTTCTGCTTTACCTGGTGACAGAGGGGTAATTCAGGAGGGATAGGCCTATAAGTGGCTGAAATCCCTCTGCAGAGAGGGAATACTGCTATTCCCTCTCTGGAAAGAATTCTTTGGAATTCTTCTCCAGTAGAATTCTGTCCAGTGCAAATGAAATCGTTCATATAAGCATCTAGGGCCATACAAGTTATATTACCAGTAATGTAATTTCAGCTTCATTTTACCTATTTTATTTTAAACAACAAGTTTAATTCATGCAACATCTATTTTGTCCCTTCTTCACTGTTTTCTACCTTTTGATATTTTGATTTCTCCCTTGCCACCCTTTCAGCGGCTCAAATTTTAGCAATTTTCCCTCCTCCGAGGGTTGACAAGTCTCTTTAGAGCAACGAGATCACCCATTTCCTAATGCAGCTCATGTTTTCCTGCAAGATTTTCTCTGGCTTTTGAAGGTTCTCAAGGAGGTTTTTTTTCCCCCTTCAGTGTATTGCAGGTTTTAGAGACGTCTACTTGGTGTGCTCGCCAGCATTTTAGCTTAATATTGGTTTTATGCAACACTTTGGCAATGAGAGCAAAAACAAATTGTTTTTTTTTAAAAGAGAAGTTAGTTACTTCACTCTTACAGCAGGATATTTATTGTAAATACCTCTTCATTACCCATCTCCCAACTTGTAGCTACTTAAATCCGTGTTCTTATGTATAAAGAGACAGTTCTTCTTCTTTTTTTTGGTCTAGGACCACCAGCTTTCATCTGCTGGCTGTTATTCTGTGCCGTATCACAACGTGTCTGGTTATGGATGTGTGGAAAGTCTTCATAGAATCATTGAGGTTGGAAAAGACCCTTAAGATCATCAGGTCCAATGTTTGTGTTGGGTCTTGGAGACCTCAGTGCCATTCTCAGCCTTCGTCAGCGCTTGTGTCTAACGCTCAAAAATATGTGATTGTCACCAGTGTTGATGTCCTGGAAGTCTAAAACTCCACTTTTTGGGATCACAGAATCTCAGAATGATACACGATTGGAAGGGACCTCTGGAGATCATCTCCTCCAACCCCCTGCCAGAGCAGGTCCACCCAGAGCAGGTCCCACAGGAAC
>JAOXJK010000012.1:818868-831386 GCA_025774025.1 Xenus cinereus
TCTCCGTGGCCTCCTCTGGCCCCGCTCCAACAGCTCCATGTCCTCCTGATGTTGGTGGCCCCAGAGCTGGAGGCAGCGCTGCAGGGGGGTCTCCCCAGAGCAGAGCAGAGGGGCAGAATCCCCCCCTTGCCCTGCTGCCCACGCTGCTGGGGATGCCCCCAGGATGGGGTTGGCTTTCTGGGCTGCCAGCGCCTGTTGACGGCTCATGTTGAGCTTCTCATCCACCAACGTCCCCAAGTCCTTTTTCTCAGGGCTGCTCTCCAGCCAGTCTCCACCCAGCCTGGATTTGTGTTTGAGATTGCCCTGACCCAGGTGCAGGACCCTGCACTTGGTTTGGTTGAACTTCATGAGGATGGCATGTGGCCACCTCTCCAGCCTGTCCAGGTCCCTCTGGATGGCGTCCCTTCCCTCCAGCGTGTTGACTGCACCACACAGCTTGGTGTCATCAGCAAACTGGCTGAGGGTGCGCTTTTCTAGTGTTCCTAGTATTAGAGTGTCCTACTTTGCTCTAATATCAAGCTGTAGTAGCACTTTGCAGATAATTTCCCACCCAAGAGTTGGAGAAAAGCACATTCAGGGAGGGTTTTTTCCACGTACCAACGTCATACATTGCAGTTGTTGGGGCCAAGCAGGAGTTCAGGGATTGCAGAGGTGGTTTTTTTTTAACCTGCTGATAAAAGTAATGTTGGTTTTTTGTTGATTCTGGTGAAGGGATATTTCTGGGTAAGAGCTTCTGCTGTCCCTGAGCGAGTAAGCAGTAAAACGTGGAGGTGTGAGCTCATCTGTTGACTTTTGGAAGCAGAGTCTGGAGCTTCCAGCTCTTGCGTGACTTAAACCAAACAAAAAACCCAACAGATCAACCTTCTCTATCTATTTTCTCTGAACTACACGTCCCTTTCCATCAGGTTGAGCCTGGAGCTCCGTTTGTAGTTCCTGGAGCCCCAAATGACCGTGCTAAAGTGCTTTCTCCATGTGCTTTGTTTTTTTTAATGAGGATATGGGCATTCAGCACTTTGCTGATGCCTAGTCCTTCCCAAAAGCAAGACGTAGGCGATTGTACGACTCCTGGGAAGGCAAATTGGCCAACGGAGTATGAAGATCCTTTGCTGGAACCCCATCTCGATCGCTGGTTATTGCTCTTTGGTTTGGATTTTATCTTCCACTAGTCCTCGAGGACTATTGTCCTCTTCTGGCCTTGATTCCCAGTAAGGGAAGCTGTGCCGTGTCCTCTAGTAAAGGGCTTTTTTTTTTTGGTAAAGAGGGCTGATTTGTGATTTCCCCGCCCTCCCTTTCAGAGTTACGCCCAACCGGGTCTCCAGTACATCCAGGGCCAGCAGATTTACACGGCTCATCCCCAGGGAGTCATCGTGCAGCCACCGACAGCGGTCACCACGATCGTGGCGGCCGGGCAGCCTCAACCCATCCAGCAGGTAAGGTTTGGTGGGTCGGAAGGGATAGAGAACCTTCTACATCTGCTTTGGGTTTGGATGGTTCCCCATGGCTTCTGGATTCTGTGAAAGCCTTGGTGGTACCAGCCGGAGGAGTTTCCCACGCGGCACCCTTCGAGATGCTGCTCTCCAGGCTGGATGTGTCTCCAGACATGGTTTGGGGGGTTTTGAGCACAAATCATGTTGGGGCTTTCCGCCAGCAGGAAAGCTTTGTATGGGTGGGCATGTGGAAGCTCCACGACCACAGAAGGTTCCACCATCAGAAATGGTGGTTTTGGTGTCCACCGGGAAGGATTTAAGAGCACGGGTGGCAAAGCGACTGTGTTACAAGCTCGGGATGTGGTCGAGTTGGGGTATTTCACGAAGAACTGGGGAAAGAAACTGTCCTCACCACTTCTTGGGCCAACACTAATGTCTTTTTTTGACTTTTATCTTCAACAAGTCTTTGTCATGGGGGAAAGAGCTGTCAGGGCTGCTCTGACCGCCCTCATGGCCCCTCACATCTTCACCCCTTTTGTGCTGTTTTCAGCCAGAGCTTGTGGTGACGAATAACCTCCTGGACTTGCCTCCACCATCCCCTCCAAAACCCAAAACCATCGTCCTCCCACCCAACTGGAAAACAGCCCGAGATCCAGAGGGGAAGATCTACTACTACCACGTGGTAACGAGGTGAGTGTGATAATGGGGTGAGCGTGATAACAAGGTGAGGGTGATGACCACCCAGTGTGATAAGATGGTGGTTGAGGAGCTCCACTTGGTCTCATTGCTAAAAAAAAGTCCCATCAAAGCAACATAGAATCACAGAATGGTTTGGGACCTTAAAGATCATCCAGTCCAACCCCTGGTTTGTGTTGGTGGGACTCTTCCCCACTTGTTGACCTGATGAGCCCAAGCAGGTTCTGATGGCTTCTTCCATCTTCAACTACTGAATTACAGAATCATAGAATCACAGAATTGTCTAGGTTGGAAAAGACCTTTAAGATCATCAAGTCCAAGAACATCTCAGCTGAGATGTTTCTGCTGAAATGGTGCTTCCCATGCCCAGTGAGCCATGGAGGGCTCTAAGCCTGCGTTTGGCTTCTTCTAGCATATGGTTGAGCTTCGTGGCATCCACCCATCCATCCTTTGAAGCTTCTGCTCATTCCTGTGGCCTTTCTCAAGACCTTTGGTCCGTTTCTTTTCCACCAGGAGATACCTGTGGCTCAACACTTGGCTTGAGGCGCCAAGGGCTGACCCTTGCTCTGCAAGAAGCGGTGCCTTCCCCAAGGTCTCAACTGAGGTGTCCCTCATTTTTTCACGACGGAATCACCGACCTTTATTTCATGCCTGTGACAGACTTCCCTTGATCCCCACGTTGAGTGTCACCAGTGATAGAAAATCATGAAAATTCCCTTTCTTAAGTTCTTCTTGCTTGGCTTTAACCTTCTCCAACTTTGCAGCCTACTCAGAACTCATCATTAATAATGAGATAGGGCCACGATTGCGTCCACGTTAAGAGTTTCGATGACTGCTGGAGACCAGATGTCCCAGTTGATGGGACAAACAAGCAGGTACCAGTTACTTTTAAGAGGGTGACAGTTTTCTGTCTGTCTGTCTTCCTCCAGGCAAACCCAGTGGGACCCTCCTACCTGGGACAGCCCAGGGGACGATGCCAGCCTTGAACACGAAGCTGAAATGGACCTGGGGACCCCAACGTACGACGAAAACCCCATGAAGGTAAGCGCAGGGCTCAGCGAGGGGAACACAGCCTTAACATCTCTTAGACAGACCGAGGGGGACAACCCCATCCTGCCGAGCAATGCCGAGGCTGTTGAGGTCGGTATGGACTTGGGGGAGTGATGGAGGGACAGAAGTCACCTGAGATACGCTGTAGGGGCTGTATTGACCATGGTTTTTTGTGTTAAAAATAGCAGTAGAAGATTAATGGAGTTAAATTGTGCTTTTCTTGCCTCTCTGAAATATTCCGTGCTGCCCAGCAGCCGCTTCCCCTGGTTGCTGCTGGGTTTTGGGCTGGTGACAAAGAGTTGGCAGGGATTTTTGTGGTGGCCTCACCTCTTCGTCCTTCTGGGTGCTGGTTTGGTAAAGCCCCCTTCAGTTGGGTGCTCCTTTTGCTCCCCTCTGGGTGAAGGCAGGACATCCCTGGGGATCGGCTGATGTTCTGCCCTGGATGCCAAGCGTTGCTGTGACCTCGTGTGTGGAGATGACCTTATAACTGGCCAAAAAAAAGGGGATTTGGAGGGGGGGAAACATTAAAATGGGAAAACCTAATGGTGCAGCAGCAGAAGTAGAGGAACTGGGAGTTCTGTGTTGCTTCCCCCACCAACCACCCTTCTGCTTTCTTGGTGAGTTCTGCAGCATCTCCATTGTTTCTGCTGCCAAAGGAGGATGGAGCTGATCTCCAGCTGGGGCTTAATTTCCAGTTAGGTCCCTCTGTGGCCACATCTACCCCAGCCCTTGGTGGGAGGGGACTTGGCTGAGCCTCCTTGGAGGACCCGGCTGCCATCGGGGCGGGTTTCCAGCCCTTGCAACGCGGGGAGGGCAGAGTCTGAGCAGCACTTGCTGAGCCCCTATAGATTTATCACCCTATATACCTTCCTGATTCCCTAAAAAGAAGAGAGAAGAGCCGTGGAAAGAAACGTTCATTGGGTTATAACTCTCAGGGAGCGATTCTCTTGATGTTTGGGTGGTTCCCGCAGACCTGAGGCTGATTTTGTGGGTGCTGAAGGCTCCGTCCGTCCTACAGCACCCAGAAACATCTCCTGCTCCTCTGCCGTCGCCTTTCCCCTGTGCTGCCAGGATCCTAAGGGTTAATCCAATCCCCGTAACGAGGACTTGGGTTGGAATTCCTGGAGAGTTGGCTTAAACTGCGTTATTTGCAAAATCTCCCCGTAAAAAAGTTAATTAGAAAATGAAGCCGAGGAGCCTTTACATTCGCAGAGGAGCCCAGAAAAAAAAGCCTTTTAAATGATTTTTGCCCCTGGGTCGGCATCACGTGTGCCTTGTTGGTATCCCCTGTGGATGTGGGAACCTCGACGGGGAAAGGAGCAAATAATCACAGCACTGGGAGGATTCCCGAACACGGGAGCGTCCTGGAATCGTTGGGGTTTGCTGGTTCCCTTGGGTGAGCTTTGGCTTCGGCCGTGACCCACCTCTCTGGCCTCTTCCTCCCTTTATTGTGCTCAGAAAAAAACCAAAAAAACATTAAAACCAGCTCACGCAGCTTTACGGACCCTCCAGATGACTCAGGCCGAAAGAACAACAAAATATTCCTCATTTTGCCTGTTTTCTACGGCGCGTTTCGCTGCCACGGGAGGGATTTTCCCTCTGTTTTGCCTGGTTTGATCCCAGTTTTATCTTCACTCCTGCTCCTGGGTTGGGCTGCGAATCGCTGTCGAAGGATGTTGTCCCACAGAGCGAGACACGAGATCCTATTTATCAACCCAACCTTCATTTTAAGCTTTAAGGTGAGGTTTTATTCATCTGGAATAGCCATAAACTGCATCCCCGTGGAGGGATTTGCCGCTCCTGGTGGTACTGGACCAGCCTGGAGATACTGGGAAGGTCCCTGTGATGAGAAGGTTGTGCTGTTCTGAGCGAGAAAATATAATTGTGCTGGTGCTTTGCAGCTCGGGAGCCTTTTCCCGATGGATTTTCGAGGGTCTCGGCGGTGCAAGGAAAGATGCTTCTCTAAACGCAGGGGTTTACGTGCCGGATTTCAAACCTTTGGGATAAAAATGGGTGCGGAGGACCGGGGCGACGCTCAAAGGGCTTATGGCAAAACTGGTTGCTTCTGCCCTGAATTTTCACCGCTCAACCCCCCCAAAATCCCTGGTTTTAGGTGAAAAACTTCTCTGAAGGCATCAATCCCTCCTTCCTACGTGAACCCCGGCGGCGGGGCTTTGGCTGACCCCACGACGCTGCGGTTTTTACTCACTTCAGAGCTTTAAATCTTATTCCTTCTCGCCCAGAATGGCCTGAAGGTTGGTTTTTTCCCCCGGTCGTGGAAAGAACGTTGAATTCCCCTGTAGCTCGTAGCTCGCCCGCCTCCGTAAGGATTCTTCCACCCTCCAATTGCAACCGCATTCCTCGGATTTTTTTTATTTTTTTTTTTTCTACCACCCTCCTCCTCCCCACCCTGCACCTTTTCCAAGAGGAATTAAACCCCCCTATGCACACGCTCCCCCCCGGCATCGCGGCTCCGGCCACTCGGCAGCTGCTGCTGCTATTCCTGGTGTGTGTCCCCCCCGGCCAAACCACTTGACACAGCGGCCACCAGGGTATTTTATTTCCTCCGGAACGTGTTCAGCGCGCTTCCGAGCATCATCTGCTCCCTCCTCCGTACCCTCAAAGCCGTGGGGTGGGGATCGAGCTCCCCCGGGGCTTGTGATTTTGATGGAAAGGCACAAGAGGCGTGTGAAGCCAGGGCTCGCTTTTCCCCTTTAAATCACATTTTAAAACCTTTTTTTTTTTTCCCCTTTGGAAAAGCTTTATCCCCTGCTGCTGGAGAGGAGCATCCTGAAGGGGCTCCTCTGGATTTCCCAGCTCATTTGGCTTCCACTCGCCCCATCCCAGACTGGTTTTCCCGTCTTTCCTGGCTTCTCCATCCCCACCTCTCCTCTGGAGAGGTTTTTGCATAGAGGAGGGAGGCTGATAAATGTGAATATGTGACATTTTTTCACGTGAATATATGATTTATGTGATAAATGTGAATATGTGATGTTTTTGGGGGGGCTTTTCCTGCTTTAGAGTTTTCCTGGCTTGGGATTACGGGAGTGCTTTGGAGAAGATCCGGGGGGGAAGTGCTGTGTTCACCTCAAGGGAGACTAAAACCCCTGGATAAGGAGGTTTTCATGTTAAAATGAAGATTAATTTCAGCAGCAGGAGAAATCAGCACCTTCCCACAAGCAGTAGCTTAGAAATACAGTTTCTCTGCCTCTTCCTGATGCTCCCCCTTCCTCCCCCCAATTTTTGGCACTGATTTTCTTCCCCCCCATCCACCAAGAGGAGCAGGATTTCACATCGACCCCCTGGTTTAGGGATTTGAGGCAGTTCTTGACTTTCCCACTCCTTTTCCCCTTCCACAGTTTCCCCCCCCCCATCAACTCCCTCGGTCGTGGTGGGAAGCGACAGAGCTCGAAATCCCAGGAGTATTTAATCCCAGGCTTTATTTTTGCATTTAATTTCTTTACGCGTTAATTTTCACTCCTTTTTACTTGGCGTTGGCAGCGCGGGCTCCTCCGAACCCATCCTTCCGGCTCCATTTTAGCCAGATAATTAGCGCTGATAATTTATAACGGCCTTTGAGGGCTCAGTTAAAAGTCCTGGAGATGAAAACCCGCGTAGAAAATAACTCCTCCCTTGGGCTGATGCGGGGAATTAAAGAGAAATTGGGGTGCGCTGGTAAACCCGGGGCCCGGTGATGGAGGAAAGGTGGGTGACAGGAGGTGACAGGGTTTGGGGACGGCGCCGGGAGCCATCTGCTCCCCAATCCCTCAACCTTTTGATGTCGGTACCGGAGCCGCGGGGGACAGGCAGGGAAGGGGTGGCTTTGATGTGCGTTGGCTCGGGGACAGCCCTCGGCCATAAACCGTCCCCGTCGAGGGGTTGATTTAAGCCCCGCGGCGTTTTGCATCCGGGGTTTTGCAGCCTCGTCCAGGGGGGTTGGGAAAAAAATGGGACGATTCCCGCTTTTTTCAGTGTGAGATACTTTAAAAAATAGGATTCTTATTTTTTTTTTTTAATTCAAAGAAATGGGACGACACCTTCAGAGAGCAGAAGGTGGCAAATCTCCCTGGGCTTTTATTTAACAAGCCCCTTTTGCTCTCTCCCTCTTTTAAAATCCGAGTCGGGATGACCCACGGTATCCAAATTTCTCCGGAAAACCGGGGCACGGGAGGTGGGTGAGAAGTTGGCGGCGAAGGGATGCTCATGGGGAGGCAGTTTCTGCTCCATTAACACGGGAGGCAAATGAAATCCCGTTAGTGCTTGGAGAAACAGCCAGAAATTCCTGTAAAATTCACTTTATCCTTCCGCGCTGGTCTAAAACTAAAGATAAAGACAGGGAATCGCTCCGGAATTGGGCTGGGAACAGGTTGGGAAGTGCTCCGGAATTGGGCTGGGAACAGGTTGGGAAGTGCTCCGGAATTGGGCTGGGATCAGGCTGGGAAATGCTCTGGAATTGGGCTGGGAAGCGCACCGGGACTGGGCCAGGAGGTGTGCCAGGATCAAACTGGGGAGCGTCCCAGTACTGGGCTGGGAAGCTCATTGGGACCAAACTGGGAAGCGTGCCTGGATTGGGGTGGGAAGCTCACTGTGATGGGCTGGGAAACGTGCTGGGACTGGGCTGGGAAGTGTACTGGGACCAGACTGGGAAGCGTGCCTGGACTGGGGTGAGGAGCATGCCAGTATTGGGCTGGGCAGCTCACTGGGACTGCCAGGATTGGACTGGGGAGCGCACCAGCACTGGGCTGGGAAGCTTACTGGGATGTGGCTGGGAAGCGTGGCTGGACTGGGATGGAGAGCATGCCGGCATCAGGCTGGGAAGTGCACTGGGACCAGGCTGGGAATGGGCTGGGAAGCTCACTGGGAGCAAGCTGGGAAGCCCACTTGAACCAGGCTGGGAAGCTCACTGGGAGCAGGTTGGGAAGCTCACCGGGAATGGGCTGGGAAAGTCACTGGGAATGGGCTGGGAAGCTCACCGTGAGTGGACTGGGAAGCTTGTGCTGCTCACCTGGCTGTGGGGTGGCTGGAGCACTGTCCCCAAGGTGGGGACAGGGAGGGGCTGGGGACAGGCAGGGTCCCGCTCACCCCGATGACATGGTTGTCCCCTCTCCCAGTCTTCCAAGAAGGCCAAGACAGCGGAAGCGGACACGTCCAGCGAGTTGGCCAAGAAGAGCAAGGAGGTGTTCAGGAAAGAAGTGAGTCTTTGGGGGGGGTTGTCACCGTCCCACTCCGGTGACATGTCCCAGGTGGACAGCGGAGGGGGGTTCACCATCCCACTCGGGTGATGTGACACTGGGGTGGGACACCACCATGGCTTGGGGACATCAAGGTGTCCACTGGGTTGGATCCCATGGGAAGACGTTGGGATGGAGACCCCCGGTTGGGTGCGGGGGTTCCTTGGGGACGTGCCACCCTGGGGACACGTCACCCTGGGGTTGGGGACGAGGCCACATTCAGGTGTCTTCTCCTGCAGATGTCACAGTTCATTGTGCAGTGCCTGAACCCCTACCGCAAACCCGACTGCAAGGTGGGACGTATCACCACCACCGAGGACTTCAAACACCTGGCGCGAAAGGTGACAGCACCGTGGGGACAACCCCCCCGGGGGGGGACAAGGGGGTGGCATCAGCCCCTCTGCCAGCTCCTCTGGGCAATGAGGGAGGGAAGGGAGCAGGATCGGGGGGATAACAGCCAATATTGGGGGGATAATAGCCAATATTGGGGAATATTAGCAAGTATTTGGGGAATAATAGGGAATATTTGGGAATATTATGGAATACCTGGGTAACATTAGCCAATATTTAGAAATAATAAGGAATATTTGGGGAATCATAAGCAATATTGGGGTAGTAGTAGGCAGTATTTGGGGAATATTAGCCAATATTTGGGAAAATAGCAAATATTTGGGGAACCATAAGCAATATTGGGGAGTAATAGCCAATATTTGGGGAATAATAGCAAATATTTGGGAAATATTAGCCAATATTTGGGAATGTTAGCAAATATTTAGGGAGTATTAGCCAATATTTGGGAATAATAGGGAATATTTGGGGAATATTAGCCAATATTTTGGGAATATTAGTCAATATTTGTGAATAATAGGGAATATTTGGGGAATAACAGCAAAATAACTTGGGGAATCCCCAAGACTGGGCCGACTGGGAATCCTGGGAATAACGGTGGGTG
Organism: Xenus cinereus; assembly: GCA_025774025.1. Classification (NCBI taxonomy): domain Eukaryota; kingdom Metazoa; phylum Chordata; class Aves; order Charadriiformes; family Scolopacidae; genus Xenus; species Xenus cinereus. Next base: position 828,225 of record JAOXJK010000012.1, read on the forward strand.
TTCCCTCCCCCCCTGCAGCTGACTCACGGCGTCATGAACAAGGAGCTAAAATACTGCAAGAACCCAGAGGACCTGGAGTGCAACGAGAACGTCAAACACAAGACGAAGGAATACATCAAGAAGTACATGCAGAAATTCGGGGCCATCTACAAACCCAAAGAGGACACGGAGCTGGAGTAACTACCACCATCTCTACCACCATTTCCGTCACTGTGTCCACCACCATCTCCATCATCTCCACCACCATGTCCACCACCATCTCCATCACTGTCTCCACCATCTCCACCACTACCATCTCCACCACTGTCTCCACCACCATGTCCACCACCGTCTCCACCACCGTCTCCATCATCTCTAACACCGTCTCCACCATCTCTAACACCATCTCTACCATCTCCACTATCTCCACCATCTCTAACACCATCTCCACCATCTCCAACACCATCTCCATCATCTCCACCATCATCTCTACCACCATTTCCATCATCTCCACCATCTCCGTCACGATTTCCACCATCTCCGCCACCGTGTCCGTCATCACCGCCATCTCCGCCACCATCTCTACCATCTCTACCACCGTCTCCGCCACCGTCTTCATCGTCACCACCATCTCCACCACCATGTCCACCATCTCCACCACCGCGCCCACCACCATCTCCACCTCCTCCTCCTCCTCCACCGCCCCAGCGACGCCGCCCGCGGCCCGACCTCGGAATAAACGCCCCATTCTGCCAGGATTTGCCGTTTGCAACCACCAACCTGTGAATTTATTATTATTATTATTTTTAAAAAAAAACAAAAAATAGAGAAAATAAACTTCACACCCCCTTTCCCCCCCTGACGGCGCCAGGAGGTTCCTGCTGCCGGGGCCTCGCGGACGCAGCCACCGCCGCGCCCCACGCGCCACCAACCTCTGTATTATATTTTAACCTATATGTGAATATATTGATAATTTTCCTTTTTATTTTGGTTTTTTTTTTTTTTGTTCCTTTTAGCCCAAGACACCACGGGAACACTTTGTAACGATAGTTTCGGGGTTATTTTTTTTTTCTTCTTTTGGATTGTTTCCTTGGTTTTTATTATTTTATTTTTAATTTTAATTTTTTTTTTCGGTTCTGCGAGGTTTAATCTGGTTTTTTTGTTTGTTTTTTGTTTTTTTTTTTTCGTTGTTTTCATGTAAATATTGGGGAGCGGGGCCGCCCCCGGGGGTTTCTGGCAGGGCCTCGCGCCGTTGTTGATAAGATTGATTTTACTGCTTTAAATCATTTTACTTTATCCAATTTTTACGGAACTTTTTATGTAAAAAAAAAAATTACCAAAAAAATAAAAAATAAAAGATAAAAAAATGACCAAAAAAAAAAACCATCCACACCGGATCCTGCCCCTGGAAAAGGTTTGGCTTCTGGGGGGGGACACACGATGGTGACACCGGTGGGGACACGATGGCCTGGCTTTGTGGTTTGTCCCCGTGACGGGGTTTTGGGGTGAACCAGCTCGGGGTGGGGGTGGCTGTGGGCATTTTTGGGTTAAAACAGCTCTTTTCTGTCACTCAGCGTCCGTCCCCTGGTGCCACCTGTCTTGGGGTCTTTGGGGGGTGTCTCCTCCCCCAGGGCCACCCACCCCCCTCCGCTGTCCTTGTGGGGACAGGGGTGGGACACCACGCTTGGGGACACACATCCCGGTGACACGCGCTTGGGGACACACGGACACCTGAGGGGACACAGCCTGGTGACACATGCTTGGAAGGGGGGACACAGGGATGCCCGAGGACACACATCCTGGGGACAGGGACACTTGAAGACACTTATTGTGGTCGCGCATGCTTGGGGACACACATGGACACTTGGGGACACACATCATGGGGACATGGTTGGGGACACACGGACACCCAAGGACACGCATCCTGGGGGACAGGGACACTTGAAGACACACATCCTGGGGACGCATGGAAGCCTGAAGACCACACATCCCAGTGACATGCTTGGGGACACATCCTGGTGACACACAGAGACCCAATGACATACATCCTGGGAAACACATGCCTGGGGACACACGGACACCTGAGGGGAGACATCCTGGGGACACATGGACGCTGAAGGACATACATCATGGTGACAGGCACTTGAAGGAACACATGTCCTGGTGACATGCTCTTGGTGGGACACACAGACACCTGAGGGCACGCATCCCAGTGACACATGCTTGGGGACACATGGAGACCCAAGGGGCACGCACCGTGGGGACACATGGACACCTGAGGACACACATCCCGGTGACATGTGCTTGGTGGGACCCATGGACACCTAAGGACACGCATCCCAGTGACACATGCTTGGGGACACATAGACACCCAAGGGACACACATCCTGGGGACACACATCATGGTGACACATGCCTGGGGGGGGGACACACACGTGGACATCTGAGGGGGACACATTGACTTGTGGAGCTGCACATCCTGGTGACACACACTTGTGGCGACACATGTCCCAGCGACAGCACTTGGGGACCCACAAACACGAGGACACACATCCTAGGGACACATGGACACCAAAGGGGACACATGTCCTGGTGACATGTCCCAGTGACACGTGCTTGGGGACACACAGAGACTCAAGGGACACGCACCGTGGGGACACATGGACACCTGAGGGGACACATCCTGGTGACAAACATGGACATCTGAGGACACACATCCTGGTGACACACACTTGGGGGGACACATGGACACCTGAGGACACGCATCCCAGTGACACGTGCTTGAGGGACACACGGATGCCTGAGGCCACACAGATCCCGTTGACACACAAGTGACACGTTTAATGGGACCAGCCGCGTCCCCACACCAGGGCCACCAAACCCCCCACCCCCCTCCCACCCCAACACCCTAAAAAAGTACAAAAAAACCCCAAAACACCACACTTAAAACAAAAACCCAGCCAGGCCCGAGCAGGGTGTCCCCGCGTCCCTTGGGGACGGTCACACGGCGGAGGTGGCGTCCCCCCCAGGTCCCGCCAAGCGCCGGGCGACATCATGGCGGCCGATGGCCACCAGGGCCTGGCAGAGGGTCTCCATGGGGGCCCCCTCGGTGCTGGCCCAGGCGCTGAGCAGGGCGCGGGCGGGGGCCCGGCCCCGGCCGAAGGTGACGATGGCGTCGGGGCC
>JAOXJK010000012.1:857719-869277 GCA_025774025.1 Xenus cinereus
AGCAACCTGGTGTGGTGGGAGGTGTCCCTGCCCAGGGCAGGGGGTGGCACTGGATGGTCTTTAAGGTCCCTTCCAACCCAAAATGTTCTGTCACTCTACGATTCTAAGCCTGGGAAGGTGTTCCCTCAACAGTGATACCGCCCCATGTCCCACAGCACCCACGTGCTTCTCGATGAAGCCCCTCCATTCCGGGGTGGTACAGAAGAGCTGGAAGTCCTCATAGAAGGTGGGGCTGCCGTTGGTGGGGGGCAGCGAGGGCAGGAAGAGCTGCAGCTGCAGGGTCTCATAGCACTGGTCCATCAGCGTCCGGACAATGGGCACCAACCAGGAGAAGGTCTCCGACTTGGCTTCCAGCGAGCGTCGCAATGGGGTCTCCAGTTTGCCCAGCAGGTAGCAAGCCTCATCCTTTTTGGGGGCTGAGGAGGTCTGCAGCAGGCTGTGGAGCTTCACATATGCCAGCGAGTGCAGCTGGTGGGGGACAGGGGACATCAGATGGGGCCATCTGCCTTGCCCCAAGGGCTGGGGGGTCCCACCTCGAGCCCCAGGAAAGGGTGACCCACCTGGGGGTCCTGCAGCATGATGTAACCCACGAGGATGCGTAGACCAGTCTGGGCCATCTCCTTGAGGTCGGAGGTGCCGTTGGCCAGGTGGTACCAGACGCCCAGCTTGTCCAGCAGACTGCTCACCCCCTCGTAGATCTGGGGGGGACCACAGTGAGTGCCCCTCGACCTGGCCACACCCCCCCCCACCTCTCCAGCTGGGTGGGCTCAAAGCCACCAGGTCTGTCCCCATCACCCAAAGACCCTTGGCTTGGCTTCACATGGATTTGGGTTATGGGGAGGGGTCAGGATCAGGGTTTAGGGACAGGGGAGAGCCCCAACTCATAACCCTAATGGGAAACTAATTAGGGCTTGGGGGTTATAGTTGGGGTTTTGACACGGGTTTATGGTCAGGGTGTGGGATTAGTGTTGGGGTTAGGTTGAGGGCATGGGATTGGGGTTAGAGTTGGGTTTTACGGCAAAAATGTAGGGTTAAGGTTCAGGATTAGGATTTAGGAGGTATGGTTATGTTTACAAAAATGAGTTGAAGTTGAGGTTTAGGGTGTAGGATTAGGATTTTGGTCTTCAGTAAGGGTGTAGGGTTGGGGTTGAGGGTTGGGGTTAGGGCCAGCGTATGGGGTTGGGGTTTACAGCAAGGATATAGGGTTAAGAACTAGGACTTGGATTTAGGATGTATGGTTACATTTATAAATATGAGTTAAGGTTAGGGCTTAGGGTATAGGATTAGGATTTGGGTTTACAGTAAGGGTGTGGGGTTAGGGTTGAGGGTTGGGATTGGGGTTAGGGCCAGGGTATAGACGTAGGGTTAAGTTTTAGGATTAGGATTTAGGAGGGAGGGTTAGATTTACAGGTTATGAGTTAGGGATAAGGTTTAGGGTCAGATCTTAGCATATAGGCTTAGTGTATAGGGCTAGGTTCAGGGTAAGGTTGTAGGGTTGAGGGTTAGGTTTGGGTTTAGGGTTGAGGTTTCTGGCAAGGATGTAGGGTTAAGGTTTAGAATTTGGATTTAGGAGGTATGGTTAGATTACAGGTTATGAGTTTGGGACAGGGTTTAGGGTCAGATCTTAGCGTATAGGGTTAGGGTATAGGATTGTGTTTATGTGTGGGGTATGGCTATGGGTTAGGACTGGGGTTGGGGTATAGGATTTGGCTTCACGGCAAGGGAGCAGGGTTAGGGTTAGGACTGAGGGTCAGACTTGGGGTTTATGGTGAAGGCATCAGGCTAGGGCTGAGGCCTAAGGTGAGGTTTAAAGGTTAGGGTTGGATTTACCGGTTATGGGTTAGGGTTGGATTTACTGGTCACGGGTTAGGGTTGGATTTACTGGACACGGGTTAGGGTTGGATTTACTGGTTATGGGTTAGGGTTGCATTTACTGGTCAAGTGTTAGGGTTGGATTTACTGGTTATGGGTTAGGGCTCGATTTACTGGTCATGGGTTAGGGCTCGATTTACTGGTCATGGGTTAGGGTTGGATTTACTGGTCACGGGTTAGGGTTGGATTTACTGGTCATGGGTTAGGGTTTAAGATTAAGGCACAGGTTATTTTCTAAGGGGAGGTTCAAGGGCTGCAGGCAAGGGCAGGGTTTAGGGTCAGGGCTAACGTCAGGGGCCAGGGGTTAGCACTGAGGGTTCAGAGCCGGGGTTTGGGATCAGGACCCCCTGCTCGTGCCCACCCACCTTCTCGCTCCACAGGGCTTGGTTGTTGTGTCCCTCGGAGAACAAGAAGTCCTGGAGCAGCCGCAGCAGCTTGAGGGCGTTGTGGGTGAGACCTGGCAAGGTGGATGGCCCTGACTCCTTCAGGTCCGTCAGCGCTGACTCCAGCATCATCTCCAACAGGCTGTGGGAGACCAGGTGGTTCCATAGGGTGGTCCTCCCTTGGGGTGCACCCCACCGGACCCCGCTCCAGGACTCACCTGCGCTTGATCTCATCGGGGGGCCGTACCAGCTCACACGCTGTCCCCAGCTTGGTGAGGACAGAGAAGACCTGCCCGCGTTCCCTCCACGCCGCGTCGTCCCAACCCTCCACCCCGCGCCAGGTCACCGAGAAGACGATGTTGGTCAAGAGGTTGCAGAGCTCCTCCTCGGGTGTTTGCTGCCAACGGGGAGGAAGGGTGAGAGGTCCAGTGTCCAGCACAGCCCAGGGTGGTGGGCACGATAGTTTGGGGCTCACCTGGGGGTTGCTGGTGTTGGAAACGTTGTCGCTGGGCAGTGCGTCCTGGTAGCTGCTCTCATCCAGGACGTTGGAAAGGCTGGAGCTCTTCCGTGCTCGCATTCCTGGGAAGGGCTTGAAGCTCTCCAGGGGTGAGGGGGTGTCGGGGCCACTGGCAGGGGTCTGCGTGCCGCTCTCTGCTGTGGCGATGGAGCTGGTGCTGGCCAGGTCAAGCCCCAGATCGAAGGGTGAGGTGGAGAAAGGCGAGAGTGGGTGGTAGACACCATCAAAAGGAGGTCCATCACCAGGGTTGGAGGATGAGCGGCTGGCTCGGTCGGAGGAATCAAAAGACTTGAAGTTGTAGGAGTGGAAGGACTTGGTGCGGCCACTCGGGGAGATGGAGTGGTCAGAGAAGCCCTCGGAGAACTCCTGGTCCGAGGCCTCGTAGCCCAGTGGCAGGAAGACATCCAGCTCCTGCAGCTCAGCCGGCGGTGGGCTCGTCCCCTCTTTGCCAGGGGGGTCTGAGAGGTTGAGGAGCTCCAGGCAGCCCCCGTTGCCTGTGAAGCTCAGGCTGTGCTGGCGGGACTCGTAGGACTCTTTGACGTAGAGCTTGGTGAGCGTGTCCTGCCAACCAGCCAACCTGGCCAGTTGCTTCACCATGTCCTGCTGCGCGTAGATCAAGTGGAAGAGCTGCAAAAGAAAGCAAGGAGGGAGACCTGATGATGTTACCCCAACTCCTGGTAGCCTTTTGGGGGGTTGGCCCCTCCAAGGTTGGTTCTGAGCTTGGTTCTGAGCACCCCAGGTCCCCCATAACCATCATGGGGTGCTGGGGCTGCACCACCTCCATGTTGGCCCACCACCATCCCCATGGCCCCCGCATTTGGACATGGCTGGGTGCCCAGGGAGCTCAGCCCCAGGGTGACAACCTGGTCACAGCTCCTTGCACCAAAAGCCCTGCTCACCTTGCGGCAGATATCAAGCCGGACGGTCAGCTCAGCCCGGTGGGACAGGTAAACCACGGCCACGAGGTCCTTGTAGTTGGGAGGGTCTATGGACAAGGAAGAGAGAGCATAGTGGTAGGAGAGGTCCTCCTGTCCCCAGAAAGCCACCAAAGATCCTCAGCCACCAAAGATCCCCAAGACCAAGCTGAGCCTCGTGGGAAGCCACCAGTGATGACCTCATGGCACGTGTTTGGGAGGGGTGGCCAGGGCCAGCCTAGTTTCTGCAGGGCACATGGTACCTGCCCCGAGGACCTGCTCCGAGAGGCAGCGGAAGAGCAGCATGGAGCCGGGGATGTCACTGAGGCAGGCGATGAGCCCCTGGTACCCGATGTCCTTCAGCTTCAAGCGGTTCTTGCTGCGCTCAGGGACCTTCTCATACTTCAGCATTTTGTAGAGGACCTGGTGAGACCGAGAGAGGTGGCCACCCCGCTGCGGCAAAACCCCTGGCTGCTGGGGATGGCAAGAGGTTGGTGCTGGGGACCCATCTTACCTTGAAGACCCTCTCCCGTACTTCATCCGAGAACTTCTTCTGCACCAGCAGCGAGAAGAGGACCTCTACATGGCCTGGCTCAAAGAGGAAGGCAAAGAGCTGCTCCTGGGCAGGCGAGCCCTTCAGCAGGCTGTGGATCACCTCCAGCGCCCCGCAGACCTGCAGGACACAGGACCGGTTGTCCACTGCCCTCCACGTGCCCCACCAGGACCTCAGCAGCTTCTCCCCACCCACTGCTGGGCCAGCCCATGGCACACTGAGGTGTCTGGTAGCCAACGGGTGGCTTGCTGCCATACCTGCTGCTCATCCTGTGCCCCAGCCACATAGCTCAGCAAGCACTGCATCTCTTCCCCGGAGAAGCTCCTGCAGAAGAAGTCCTTCACCAGACTGAAGAGGGATGTCTGCACTGTCTTGATGTCGTCGGTGGCTGTGGTCTTCTCCCTGGAGGTGCTGATGGACAGACATGCATGGGCATTCTCTTTGGGAATGTGCACAACCACCCTCCTGCCCCTTGTCACCCATCGACAGCGTGATCCCAAATCCCACCACTGAGCCTGAGGAGCTTCAGGGCAGCCTGGTGTGGACATCCCTTCTGGCCAACCCTGCCCACCAGGAAAAGTCCACCCCATGGCATTTGGATCTCTGCAGGGTGCGAGCACCCCCTGTGCCATGGGCATCGCCATGGGGAGTGGAAGGTCATGCACCCACCACCACGCTCCCACACCAGGAGATTATCCCATGAGGTGCTTGCTGGGGGGGGTGGAACGCTGTCCCAAGAAAAGGGTGTCTACCCCAAACCGCAGCTCTGAGGGTGAAGCCCACCACCATGTGAGTGTTCGGGGCTCCAGGCTACAAGCGGCAGCTCACCCGTAGTATGTCCGGATGGAGTCGAGGAGGTACTGCACCCCGTACTTCTTGCGGATGCGCTGCTTGTGGTCCTTGATGACGTTGGCCAGATACTGGATGTGACCTGCAGGGAGAAGGTGTGAGTAGCCAGGGAGGCCAGTTGGGATGGAGAACACCCCCAGGCACCCCCAGTTCCCACCTAAGCGGACGGCGAAGTCGCTGTTGCTCCAGATGCGGAAGTCGAAGAGGAGATGCTGGTAGAGGAGGTGCAGCAGGAGCCCGCTGCCCTCAGAGGCCATCTGCTCCATGAGGATCTGCGAGGCCATCAAGGTGCTCATGTCCAGCAGTGGACCGGAGACCTGCCATGGGTGAGAGGGGAGACTTGCAGCCCCAGCGTCCCCTTTGGGGAATGGCCCTGGAGGCCATGGGATGGAACCTTTGGTAGCCCCCCCCCACCTTCTGCAGCAGCGCCCCGATGATGGCTGGCCCATGGCACTGCACCAGGCTCTCTTGGTTCACTGGATGGTTCTGGATGAAGTTCTTCACCAGCAGCAGGAAGGCGGCCACGCTGTTCCTCTCCAGCCTGCTCTCTGCAAGGCACAGGGCAGAGCCCCACCAGTAGCTGTGAGCCCTGCGCCCACCCAAACACCTTCCTACAGGTCTGCCTGCAAGGGGCATCCTGGAGACCCCACCACAAAAGTTCTCTGCAAATTTTTCAGCCCGTTCCTCTATTTCCCCAAAATTTAAGTGAGTGGAAACTTCTGTTGCTCTGAGCTTCTTGGAAATAAGCAGTTGGGTATCAGGAGAAAGCCCATTTCACCCATCAGGAGAAGTCTCCTGTGTGAACCCAACCCTACTATAAGACACCAGAGACTCCATGCAAAGGCAAGCTGGAGGTAAGCCCAGAGAGACACCCTCATCTTCACAGAACTGCTTGTTTATGACTAATTGGGTCATCACAACATTATAAGATGTCAACGGTTTCTCCATTACCCCGTAACTCTTGGTGCCCCAGGCAAGACCTCTCCCATGGTCGACACCAGCCCGCTCCACGTGGAAGTGGGGTTACCTCCATGTCTCCCGAAGTCCTCACCTGAAGACTTGCCCAGTGGGATAAGCATGCCCTGGGCGTTCCTGGAGGACGTCAGCTCTGGTCCCACCAGGTCGTTGGTCTCCTGTTCATCCTCAGGTTCTTCCTTCCTGGACACCACTTGCTCGAGCAGGGGCAACAGGACACCCATCCCACCCACGCAGTTGACCACGTCCTGCCAGAAGGAGGCCAGAGGCTTTACTGGGTGCTGCGTGATGGCAGCAGTGTGGAGGAGGAGGTCTGTCCTGCCTGCTCATGGGTTCAGCCCAAGCTGGGAAGAACCAGGCCCTGTGGCTTGCAAAGAGCGGGGTGTGCTCTGACCCACAGCATAAACCTAAAACAGGTCCCCAGAAAGCACCCATTCTCTTGTATCACCCATGGTACCCACCCTGGACACTGAGGACCTATGGGGCATGCAGGTCCTTGGTGGATCCATGGGTCATGCAGGTCTTTGGTGGACCCAATACCATGCAGCAGAGTCCCCGCAGGGTCCAGGGGAACCACCATGGCCATCCAACACTCCTTGCGGGTCCTGCCCCTGCTCCATACCCCAGGAGGGACCCAGCCACCTCCACGCCATGGGGTCAACGGACCAGAACAAGGCACGCTGTGACTAGTGTACCTTGATGTCCCAGTTGACCACCTTGTGCCCCGTCAGCCTGCCGTCCAAGCCATGGCTGGGAGAGAGGTCCAGGCAGATGTTGTTCCTGCAGGCCTAGAAGAGAGCACCATGGGAGTATCCACATGCTCCTGGAGATGTCACCTACGGCAGAGGGACTGCCAGCGCTGTCCCCATCTCCAGAGGGGTGGCTCTCCTCACCTGTGGGGTGTAGTACAGCAAGAGCTTGCTGCTGAGCTCCACCAGGTCACCTTCCAGCGTAAATGGTGATGTGACGTTTGGTCCTGGAGGAAAACGATCGGGGGGGGGTCATCTGGGGCATGGTGGAGGAGACGCCAGTTGCCACCAGCACCCCTGTGGATGTCCCCTGGGTCCCACCCTGACGTACCTGTGCAGAAGAGCGCCTTGACCTGGGCTTGCTGAAGAGCTTCACAGAAGATGGCCACGGAGCCCAGGTGACCCTCCAGGGAGGTAGGGCTGCCCCACTCGGTGTCCTGGCTTCCAGCTGCCGTGGTGGCCACCACCCCCTCAGTGGGGGGCTGAGTGGGGGTCCAGGCGTGGGGGCCCAGAGCGGCGGGGACAGACTGGGAGCGTCCGAGTGTGGGGCGTGGGGTGAAGACCAGCTCCGGCCCGTGGGGTGCTGGTGGGTGGCTGGTGGTGGTGGCAGTGGTGGTGGTGGTCCGGTGGCCCGCAGAGCCGATGCAACAGGAGGTGAAGGACTGGAAGGGAGAAGGAGATGGGCTTGGCCCCCAGCCCCATGCCATGGGGAGGGGACAGGGTGGGTGACGGGGAGGGGGTCCCTCACCTCGTGGAGGGAGGGGAAGCGGAGCTGCGCCGTCTTCCGCAGGTGCCCATCGGCGTAGATGCTGACGATGTTCTGGCCAAAGGGCCGGCGGCCGGCAACGTGGACAATGTCAACGCAGTGCTGGGGGGGACAGAGAGGAGGTGTCAGGCGTCCTGGTGTCCTCGTTCACCCCTCCAACCCCGATGAGGATGGGGACAGGGGTGGGGATGACACTCACCCAAGCTGAGTCGTTGAAGGCAAACTCCGGCAATGCCACCGTCATGTAGTCCTTCTTGGTGCAGACGGCCACCACCAACACCCCACCAGCGGTGAAGAACGCCTCAAAGCCTGTCCCACCAGCCGTGAAGAAGCTGGTGGAGGAGAACCATGGTGAAGATGGTGGTGCTGCCCCTCCTCTTCCTCACCATAGCCCCCCCAAGGTCCCTCCAACTGAGCATCACCTGTAGAGCTGCCTCCTCTTCGGCCTCACCAGTGGCTCGGGCTCCTCCTCGCTCAGGCACAACCAGGCGTGGAAGGCGAAGGCACCACCGGGCCACTTCTGGATGGCGGGCACCATGATCCCCGCCATGCCGGGCGTCAGGTCGAAGCACTGCAACGCCCGGGGGGGTCCCTCGACCCGTGCCATCCCCGAGAGGGCCCGGATGACGGGGGCCGCGTAGGGATGCGGTCCCCGACCCCGCTCGTGCCGCAGCAACCTCAGAAGCTGCCGCAGCTCCCCGGGACGGATGGAGAGGCTGCCCAAGGCCCGCAGCAGCTCCAGTAAATTTTCCGAGCAGGCAGCCGGCAGCGCCGGTTCGGTGGCCAAGGCACCCAAGAGGCAGCCCACCATGCCCGCCTTGACGCAGGTGAGGCGGCTGGGCAAGGAGGCTTCGCAGAGCCGCCGGAGCTGGCCCGAGAGGAAGACCTGCAGCTCCCGGCAGGCCAACGCCGGCAACCAGGCCAAGAGGATGAGCAGGGGCTGCTCGTTGCGGATGGGGCGCACCGGGAAGGAGCTGTGGTCGCCTTCCACTGCCTGACGAAACACAAGAGTCGGTTGGTGAAGGCCTGACCCCCGTGGAGAAGGACAGATCCTCCCCCTGGTCACCCTGGACTGGTGGTAGAGACCCTGTGCAACGAGCCTTTTGGAGACTCCCATGGATCAAGCCTATCAGAGACTCTTGTGCATCAAGTGTCTTGGAGAACCCTATGCATCTAAAGTCTGGGAGACCCTTGTGCATCAAGCATCTCGGAGATCTCCGTGCATCAAAGGTTTGGAGCCACCGTGCATCAAGCCCCTTGCAGATTCCAGTGGATCAAGAGTTTTGGAGACCCTTCATGCATCAAAAGTCTTGAAGACCCCCATGCATCAACCATATTGGAGACACTCATGCATCAAGTGCCTCGGTGAACCTCATGCATCAAGCATTTTGGAGACCCTTGTGCATCAAACATTCTGGAGACCCTCGTGCACCAAGCATTTTGGAGATGTTGGCACATCCAGCAGTACCATATCAGAAAGACCTCAAATCTCCCCAAAGCTGAGCATGACTCCCAGCTAAAGATGGCCCCAGAACCCCTCAGGAGGAAGCCGATGGGAAACTAGCAGGGTGGAGAGGACTAGGGGGCTACTGGGGGGCTGCTGGGGGCTGAGTTCCACCATGAACCACCAGCACCTAGAGCTTTGCTTGGCGTGGAGGAGAAGTGGACACGCTCACCATGTTGAGGAGCTCCTGGAGCAGGCGTTGGGTGGGCTGGCCCTGGCTCCTCAAGACCTCGTAGAGGTGGGCGTAGCCGATGCGTTCCTTGAACACCTCCTGCAAGCACCCGGGCACGTGGGACCCTGCACCGAGCCCCACCACATGCTGCTTTCACCTCACAGCATGAAAATCCCCAAACCCAACCATTTTTGGGGTATCCCCCCCACCTCGGTCCACTGCCCACCTTGGCTGAGGGCGAGTTGCTCATGATGGCAGTGAGCACCCCGATGGCGTGGACTGCGATGGCGTCAGAGCTGCCGTCAAAGGCCTACGGAGACATGGAGGTGGTGGGTTTGCTGAGCCATGGGGCTGGGGGGACACAATCCACCATGCCTGGTGGTTTGGCTATGGTGTGGCCCCACACAATACCTGCTGGAGCCTGTCCCCATCTGATGGCCGTGTGGGGACATCGTGCTGGGCTTCACCCACTTGCCGTGAGCTGCCGAGGTAGAGCTGTGGGACACAGGGTGGGCGTCAGCCCCAGAGAACGTCACCCAGTGTGGGGTGGGGAGAAGAGGGAAGGGGGTTATGGAAGGTCCCCAACCCATGGATACTGCTGGATGCAGCCACACTCTCCCGGCATCATTTAGAGTCAGGAAGGGTAAGGATGGAGATGAAGGTGCCCAACCCTGGTGTCACCAAGGTGAGGGACACCAACCTGGCCACTTCGGTACCTTGCTGTTTTGGAGGAGCCGGATGATGTGCTCGAAGCAGTTGTTGCTGAGAAAGACGGCTTGCAGGACTGGCCGGTCCTCACAGCTCAGCATGGCCGGGATGGCATCTACGAGGAGGTGGAGGTGGCTCAGCACCCATCCCATGTCCCCACACCCATCCCACGTCCTCAACCAACCTACCCAGCATGAGGACACGGAGAGCGATGAGGCCACCGGCCGCCTCCGGCGCCAAGGAAGCCACGGGCAGGTCCGAGTTGAGCACCCTGAAGTAACCATCCAGGAGGACACGCAAAGGCACGGGGCAGGCGCCGGGGCTGCTGCCGTGCAAGACGTGGACCACGGCCACCACGCCACGGAGGGCCAGCTCCAACAAACTGGGGACCGGGGGGGTCTCCCCACCTCCCCGCCGCAGCACCCCCAGCAGGACCTCCACCGCCGCCGGCGTGATGGCCCGCAGCGCGTTGGGCTGTCGGGACGATGGGACACAGAGGTGTGGGTTGAGGGAGGGGACGACAGGCTTTTATATCGCCTATCGCGATATAAATAATATATTTTTATATATAAAAATATATATTTATATTTATATAAATAATAGATTTACATCGCGATAGGCGATAATTATAATATTTTATATATAATATAATATACAATATTATATATAATATATTATTATACAATAGAATAATACGATATGATATACTGTACTATACTATAATATAATATAACATAATATAATATATTTATATCACCTATCGTGATATAAAATCCTTTATTTAAGCTATTAACCCTCAGCCCGACGGCTCCGGCGCGGTTTGGACACATCTCCCCACCACCCTGCTCCTGGCCGTCTGCAAGTTAATTTAAAGCCAATTAATTAATGTAAAGCAAATTATTGGCAGAGCTATTAATTAAATTCAGATTTTTAAGCCTTTTTTTTTTTTTTTGGCGTTAATTAGAACCTATTTCTGCTCGGATTTATTCAGCCGAGAAGTTCTCATCTGCCACCCCAGATGAAGCAGCAGCTTCAGCTCAACCCCCTCTTTAATTTAATTAATTTATATATATGTTTTTAAGGTAAAACCTACCAAATTTGGAATATTAAAGCGGTTTAATGCCAGCTTTTACCTTGGATCCGGAGAGGATGGCCCCAAAAAGATGAATAAGCCGGAGCTGGAGGGATTCGGGGAGCTGCCCCCCGCTTTGGAAACTCTCTGCGAGGATGAGGAGGGCAAGATTTAATTTGGGGAGGAAGCAGTAAAAAAAAAAATAAATAGAAAGGGCGGGGGGGGAAAACCCCTTTTTTACCCAAATCCACCCAAAAAAACAGCCCATGGGGGCGCGGGACCGGTGGATGATGGAGGAGACGAGGACGCTCAATTTTTTAGGGTTTTTTTGGTGCTAAAAATTGGGGTTTTATTCAAAACTAGGGGATTTACAGGCTAGGAGTTTTAGGTGGTTTTTTTTTTTTGCAACGTCTTTGCCTCGAAAATGGGGGTTTTTGGGGGTTTCCCCCCCCCAAAAAAAAATCCCCTTTGTGTTGATTTTTGCACGTTCCCTAAAGTCCTGCTTTAGGATCCTATACCTGCCC
>JAOXJK010000012.1:896880-907511 GCA_025774025.1 Xenus cinereus
GGTGAGAGCCTGGCCCAGGTTGGCCAGAGAAGCTGTGGCTGCCCCATCCCTGGAGGGGTTCAAGGCCAGGTTGGAGGTGGCTTGGAGCAACCTGGTGTGGTGGGAGGTGTCCCTGCCCGTGGCAGGGGGGTGGCACTGGGTGATCTTTAATGTCCCTTCCCACCCAAACCGTTCTATGATTGTAAACACACAGTGGGCAGCCAGGAGCCATCAATCATCAAACCTTGTGAAATGTTCCTCCAGGCACTTGTCTGCAATTCCACCCCGTGAACGTAGTTGACTTTGAGCCAAGAGGGTTCTTCAGAGCCTTGTTGGTGTAACCTGGGGTGCTGAAGCTTGGGCATCCCTGGGGTGCTGGGGAAGATGGGGTCAATGGGGCGTTAATGGGGATCAGGAGTTTGCTGGAGATCTTGGGTGTTTCTTGGTGCCTGCAGCGAGGTCCTTGACCGGTTCCTTGATTGGTATCCACAAGGAAAACTCAGTAGTAAAACCTGAAAAGCAATGTATTCTTGAACAGTCGTTTTGTTTGTCTTGTGGTCAGTGTGAAATACGGTTTGGTGGTTTTGTTTTGTTTTTCTTAAATTCTGGAAACCTTTTGTGACCCGTGTGTTTAGAAAAGGCTGGAAAATAGAGTCTGGGAGTAGAAGAGTCCCAATATAGAATTACTTAAAACAGTGTTGCACCCACCACAAAGAAAAGGTGGAAAGTAAAAGCTTATGGTGAATAGTGTTTTGTCTGTGCATGGCTGATGACAGACCTGTGAAATCAGGAGCTGTGCTTGCTTTTGTAGGAAATCAGGCCGTTTTGTTTCCGTTGAGGATGTGTGAAGTTGGTGGTTACAGTCAGGACTCAAATTCATGTCATTCACAGCTCCTTGCCATCGTCACTGGAAACAAGTGACAGTCACAGCTGTCTCCTCCGTGCGCTGTTTGACAGCTTTTATGCAAGGGAGCCAAATAAATACAAGTATTTTTGCTTCCTCTCTAGTTCCCAAGATGCTGCCCTGCAGATGTTATCACAGGGGAAGAACGTGGTCCTGCTTTTTGGTGCTCTCTCTACCCTCCCTCCCGTGAGCTGAGGTTAAAACAAACCAAGGCAGGTTAAAACAAACCGCGTCAGGTTAAAACTAACCCAGCAGGAAAAAGGAAACGCTTGATTTCTGTCTCCTTCGATTCCTGGATCTGATTAATAGGAGGAATGGGGAGGAGGACATTGGCCAGACCTTTCTTCCCGGCTTTCGTGCATCTCAAACTGTGGCTGTAGGTTGGAATTTTAGGAACCTTTTTTTACACCCGTCCGAGTGGATCCTGCTGCGGTCGCATCCTGCCTGTGCTGGCACGTGTTTGACCCTGCCATGAACCGGTTCAGGAAGCTTAACTGGCTTTTATTTATTTTTTTTTTCCCCTTTTTGGTTGGTTGCTTTGGTTTAATTTTTGTGGGAGGGTGAGTCCTTGAAGTGGTTTCCCACGGGGTGAGGTGAGCGCCGGCGATGGGAAGATGTGGATGACCGTGATGGACAGGTGATGGGGATGGAGGGGGACTTCAGCAGGGCCACCTTGGATGGGAGAGGGGACGAGCTGCAGGATGGCAGTTCTAGCGAGGCCAACCTGAAAGGAGTCTTCTCAGTGGGCTGGGGCTGATGGACTGGGAAGCTGGGTGAGATATCTTTCCAGCCCATGACAGCCAGGTATAAACAATGGAGTGTGATGGGATTATTTTGAGTAACGCCATGGAGCTGGCATGGAGGCATCTGGGATAATTGATATAATGAATTTGAAAGGTACTTGAGATGGAGGTTTTCCACCAAGTGCACTCTGCAGTGCTCCTCTTCATCCTTGGGAGATGCTAGGCTTCCCCAAACTTGATTTTCTTCAGTGGATTGCTCCGGACTCACAGTTCTCAAGGGTTGGCTGGTCTCACCATCGGTTCTTGATGGATAAATTGCACCACGGAGGCCGATGACCTGCTACAAGTCTGGCAGGGATCTTCTGGGACCTGGGCAAACTGAGGGAATCCCTCCAATCCTGAAACCAGCAGCAATTAGTGCCGCCAAAGCTTTTCAATCCTTACCTCTCCCCTCTCTGAAAGACGGCGGTGAGAAGATGACATCATTGGCCTCATTGGCAAGATGCGGCGTAGGTCGGGATTAGTCAGGGCAGCTGTAGAGCAGGTGGACATTTTATTCCGCACAATTTGAACGTTAATCAAATAAACCAAGCTGTGCTTGGTTGTGGGAATCCCTGTGTGCTCGTTCCTTCCTGCAGTCTCCCACTTCGATGCAGGTGGAAGAGGAGCCTTTTACCCTTCCCATCTCATTTCTGGTTGGTTGTGGCCATGAAAGGAATTTGGGGACCTGCAAAAGCTGCATTTTGCCTTTTTTTTTTTTTTTTTTTTTGAGGAGAATGCGCAGGGCTTGTTTTTTCCCTTATAAAAGAACATTATTTTCCTTCCTGCCTTATTGCTGCTGCATAGAGGTGGAAATTAGATGTGACTATGGGGGAAATGTGCTTGTTGGGGCTGTGGGTTCATCCGACCTCATCCCGCTCTAAATGGGGAGGCATTCCTGCTGCTCTTCCCCATGGGGACATCCCCATGTGAGAGTTTGAACCACGATGCTCTTCCCTGGAGGCACCTCCAGCACTTCCCCCTGTGGCATGGAGGAATACAGCCTTTTTCCAGGCAATGTCTCAAGGAGACAGATAACCAAGGTTCTTTCTGACCTCTTCTTGAAGAGCCCTTAATGCTTCTTTGTTTTGTCCATTTTCCATGTCGGATATTTATCCTAAACTTCCATGTTTTTTACTCAGGGCTGTATTCACTGTTGGGTCCACCATCTGAATTGTTGGTGTGTTGCTACAACTGTTTGAGCATCTCACCTGGTGTCTGAATGAACAATTAAACACTCACAAAGGTTGTCAGACTCTTTAAAACAAAAATTAAAAATGGAGACACACCAATATAGGAGACCGCTTATATTTGGTGCGTTATTATGCAAAACTCAGCTTTTGAGCATTTTATACCATTTTCTTCCATGTGAGTTTCAAGAGTTTCAAGCTCTTTGCAAAAGTGAATGTTACGCTGTAAAAACAAGGCTGAAGCAGGTCAGGACGTGGGGTCCCAGCACTGCTTGGTTATTGCCCACTTCGATGAACTGAAGGTACGAAGCTTGAGTGAAAATATTTATTTCTGATCCAAAAAGCATGAGTCTGAACTGAATTTTCACCCCAATCCTCCAACGTTGGTGGAGGTGGCTCGGTGCTGCCCCTCTCCTGCCACCCGCCGGGGCCCGGCGGAGAATGGAGAAGGAAAGGTTCAAAGGAGGCTTTGTGTCCGTATTTCTGCCAGGAAATCTTGTTTCTCAATTAAACGCTTTGTCCTCGACCGTTTTGGTGCGTGTTTTGAGAGTCCCCCGTGGCCGTGACCTTGTGGAAATCGCAGAAGAGAGAAACTACGGTTTCAAACCATGTTTGATGCTGGATTGTAAATACCTGGGTTGCACCGTCTGTGAAATTGTTATTTCCCAAGCTTGTAGGTTCATTTCGCTTCCCGGCATCCCCTCTCAGGTGTTTTTGAACCGTCCCAATTCCAGGATGGGGGCAATTAAAAAAACTCGTTGCTGAAATAACGTGCGTCGTAAAAACCCAACTGAATGGTTGTGTTGCTGGGCCATCCCTTTGCTACACGAACATTTTCTTTTCAAGTTTAGCTCCCTTGTAGCCTCCAAGTAAACAATTCATAATAATAATAATGAAAATTAGATGATCCTGGTGGTTTCCATTGTTTCCCCAGCATCTTTCTGCCTGGGAGAACCCAGTCGAATGTAAAAAAGCCAAGGAAAATCCACGGTGGGGGTGGCTGGGGAGCGGGTGCTGCGTGGCCGGCTGCCGTTGCCTTTCAACGGGCTTTTTTGTTTAATTTATGAAGAGGGGGAAAAAAAAAAAGAAAAAGAGACCTCCAGAAAATAGGTTAATCATCAGCTCCGAAAATGCAGAGTTAGGTTTGTCATGCACCCAAGTGGCGCTGCTTAATTAACGCGTGCGAAGCTGTGATTTACATTTGTGAAACTCCGGGTAGTTTATCTAACCTTTTTTTTTTTTAATTTATATATAAATACGGGATCGGGAGGATTCAGTTGTGGAGCTTCTTGGCTATGGGAAACCTTTAATATTTCAGGAAGGTCTTGGTGTGTAAACACAAATCTGGTTGTAGTCTCTCTCTCTCGTTTTTTTTCTTTTTTTTTTTTTTCCTTCCTTGGAGAAATGAAACTGCCCATGTGTAGCATTTGGTTTTGTTTCTGCTTTTATCTGAGAGCAACAGAAGTGACACATTAACTCACTGAAATGCCTCTAAAACCCAACCAAACCAGCCTGGTCCTCTCTTCCCCCCCACCCCAGAGGAGAACAAGAAGAAAACTGGAATATTATCCCCGTCAGCTAAAGGCAGTGGTGGCTTCTTGGCTTGAATATGACTAACAGGTGGTTTTTTAAAAGTTATTTTTATTTTCCTGGATAGTAGAAAGGAATGATGTGACTAATGGGAGTTAAAACAGGCACGGTTTCTCTGGTGCAGACAGAAGGAATTCTTGAGTTAAAACCCTTTCTTTGGTAGAGATTCGGCTGATTCCTGAGCGTTGTGTCCTGTAAATCAACAGCTTTTATTGGGGGACGGGGTGACTCTTGCAAGCACGTTAACCTGTCTTATTCAAATAAAGAAGTACGGTGGTTGGTAGAACAAGCTGTGATGGTCTTCTCTGCCTTCTGCCAGCTTTTCAAAAGGGTTGGCTGTATCTTCTCAAATGTGTCGGGGCTCTGAATGCAGCCTGGAGAACCCATAAAACCTTCTATTGCATGTACCAGTACTTGTCTTAATGGGTTTTAGGGGGCGATGCTTTACTGCCCATCTCCAAACGCTTTTGCTCTGCCATTTCAAGGATGGATGGTCCCCCGGTGTCCCTGCAGACTAGGAGTTAAGTAGTCCCTAAGGGGTATTTGCTCCATTTGAGGTGGTGGCGGCTCTGGTTGTGCAGATTTCCTTTGGGGAAACGATTTTAGACTCAGACCAGCACTGCTTTACCTCTCAAATGTTCATTATTTGACGCTTTGGTGAATCGGCAGCTCCATCCGTTCTCCTTCAGCATGTGGACCTGTCCCTGCCAGCGTGGTGGGGCTCCTGCTCCCTCCCACTGAAGGATCACAGTGGTGTTTCATGGAGTTATACAATGGTTTGGGTTGGAAGGGACCTTAAAGACCATCCAGTTCCAACCCTTGCCCTGGACATGGACACCTCCCACTAGACCAGGTTGCTCAAAGCCCTATCCAACCTGGCCTTGAACTCCTCCAGGGATGGGACCTCCATTTCTTAGCAGTGTGATGTGTCTTCACACCACGTGTCTTCACGTGGCTTCGTTGCGAAGGGTGAGTTGTTGTGAAGGAAAGGTTCGTGCCAGTGTTTTGCATTAATAAGGAGAATTACTGAAGATGCTTGGCCACCAGATTTGAGGGCACTGGTAGAGCACCTCTAAACCATCAAAAGCATCTCAAATAACCACTTGATGTGAGGGACACCAACGCGTGCATGTGTCCATCGTTAAGAAAATGGGTAACGATGTTGGAGGAGCATCTTGTGTGGATGCGAGCTGCAATGACCTGGTCGGTTCGGTGTCATCAAAAATCCTGAGGTGAGGATGGAGAATGAAATATCATCTTAAACTTATTCAGGGCTTGGAGAAGAATGGTAAGAATTGGTCCAAAATGGGTGTTGCCAAGGGAATTTGGTGTGAAATGGTGTTTTTGGGCAAAGCTATTAGAGGGAGCCGGTGGACTATGTGTCCTCAGGGGATCAGCCAACTTCCCCCAATGCTCTTGTTCGATGTAGCTTCAATTTTGTTTTGATAATGTCCTACATGGAAATGAGTTAATGATGTTCCTGCTGGATTGGGATGGAGAAACTTATTCCTGGCTTTTCTCGCTCTTCGTTGCCTGAAAATGTGTTCAGGCTTTGAAAGGTCTCGTTCTTCCTGCTCAGAAGTACCAACTTCTTCCCCCTCAAACTTTCTACCTCGGGTTGAAATGTGTGTATTTTTCACATCTGCAGTTTCTTCAATAAAAAGTTTGGAGTTCTGATCTCGGGGGGGAATATTTGTGTCACTGATTTTGCCAAGAGACGGCGACTTGGTGCTGGAAACGTTCTCCAGCCTTTGCTGTTTAACGGCAGCGTTTGCAACGCAAACACGCGGGTTCTGAAACCGTGATAAGTGTATTTAAACCAGCAAACCACAGCCACTTAGGTGTCATTTTGGGTTATTTGAAGGGAAGAAATATTAGTGCTTGTTTGCTATATAAACAACACAATTGTTCAAAAAAAGGTAGTGTTAAAAATACCTTTCCTTTTGGAAATGTGAGGTTATTTTTCAGAAACGTGGACAGAAACCAAGGTGTTTTATTTTTCAGAGGCAATTTTGTTCTTTGTGTTTGTTTCTTACGGGAAGTCACACTGTTCGGGCTCTGATTTAACCATTTCCATAGTAACCAGCTATGAGTGAACCAGGATTAGGACTTCAATAAAGAATAAGCAGCAGGGACACAGAAGCTCTGGCTCTTAAAAATCCTGTTTTTATAGAATTACCGCAAGGTTTGCGATGAGCAAATGGCTTCCAAACAGCTTTAGAAAAAAATCGGTGGTTCTTGGCTACTGACATTTTTATGTTCAGAACTTTTTAGTGTACAATTTTATTATGAGATCTCTTTTTTTTTTTTTTTTAGTTACTTAGAGAATTGAAACTCTTATGCTTTAAAATGTGCTTTATTGCACATTGTCACTTGGTGACATTTTGTGACTTAGCTTTTCGTATTCTGGCATTAAACGTCTCAAAAGGGCAGCGAGGTGGGAGCAGGGCTCACAGCGGTGTCTTGCCAGACTTCAAGGACATCTAAGCTCAAATCCTGGCCAAGTGGGAAGCAAAAAGTACTAGGAGGTGCCGTGCTCGGAGCAAGCCACCGTAACTCCGTCCTCACTTTGTAGATGACTTGACCTCCATGTCTGCTTCAGTACAAAGAAAGGCCAAGGAAAAGGGTGAAGGTAAACTCTGAAGAAGAGAAATGCTGGTTACCAAGAGGGTGAGCACTTCTTGGGGTGCATCAAGAAGAGCGTGGCCAGCAGGTGGAGGGAGGTCATCCTCCCCCTCTGCTCTGCCCTGGAGAGGCTCCATCTGGAGCACTGGCACCAGTTCTGGGCTTCCCCAGTTCAAGAAGGACAGGGAACTGCTGGAGAGAGTCCAGTGGAGGCTCTGAGGATGATGGAGCATCTCTCCGAAGAGGAAAGGCTGAGAGACCTGGGGCTGTTTGGCCTGGAGAAGACCAGACTGAGAGGGGATCTCATCGATGCTGAGCAATGTCTAAAGGGCGGGTGTCAAGAGGATGGGGCCAGACTCTTCTTAGTGGAGCCTGGTGACAGGACAAGAGGCACAAAGTGGAATATAGGAAGTTCCATCTCAACATGAGGAGGAACTTGTTTGCTGTGAGGGTGGCAGAGCCCTGGAAGAGGCTGCCCAGTGAGGTGGTGGCGTTTCCTTCTCTGGAGACATTCAAACCCCACCTGGATGGGTTCCTGTAGGACCTGCTCTGGGTGACCTTGCTTTGTTAGGGGGTTGGAGGAGATGATCTCCAGAGGTCCCTTCCAACCCCTACCATTCCATGATTTCGTGACGCTTGGATGAAGTTGACCCCTTGTTGTGCAGAAAATCAGATTATACAACCCGAGAGCTTCCCAATCGTCAGAGATATGAGGACTTTACACGGGCTGCTCTTCTTGCTGATTCGAACCCCTTGAGCCGGCTCCTCTCGGAGGCCAGAGAGCGGGAGTAGGAGCAGCTCCAGCTTTGTTGGCAGAGGAACACTCGAGAGATCAAACTTGCTTTGTTTCCAGCGCTGACCTCTTTTTAACTCCTCAAAAAGAGACAGTTATTTGTGCCAAAGAAGCACTTGACTGGTAACGTGACCATCCTCTAAGCCTTAAGTGAAAGATAAGGAGATGTTTAGTATTCTGGTCAATCCCCAAGGAAAATAAGTCGGTATTAGTTCCCGGGAAGAGGAGAAGCTGTTGGGTCGTTTTGTTGACTTTTTTAGGGGGTTGCCAGGGGATGGCTATAGCTGTGGCTGGGTCGTATTTAATATGGGCACCTAGTAGCCTGGGGGATTTGAAAAAGCATCTCTGCTAAAGATTTGGGAAGTTTTGTTGGAAGTTGAAAGATTTAGGCAGGTATCAAAACGCGGCAATTTGTTAATTTTAACTTCGGGTAAACGCCAGCCCCGATTAGAGGAAGAAACAGCCCTTCAGACCGAAATTTTTAAAAGACAGCGGAGAGAAAAGAAGGAAACAAATAGAAGGTTGGGTTTATAAAGTGTATTTGGGAAGGAGTTAAGCGAGACACTTGTGCGGGAATGATGAGCTGCTTTGCAGTCCAAGGGTGATGAGAGGCTATTAGACATCTAGCAAAACCACTTAAAATCAGCGGTTGTAGGTAATTTGCACCTAGGGATCCTAAAATAATCAGCCGAGGAGATTGTGAGCCTGCTGTGTTTTGATTTAAATCTTTTCCGAATACTGGATAAATTCCAAAGGACTGGAAAAGTGCTAATAAAACACCACTATTTAAAAATAAAGGCAAGAGGGGGGGAGCTTGGGTGAAGTCAGTTCGACTGCCGCCCTCGGGTGTGAAGCAGAACGGTAAAAAGCCCGATTTGCAGTTCTTTTAAGGAAGAGTGAGAAACAGGGAGCGTCATTTATTTTTTGTCATGTAAATTGGAGTTACTGAAGGGTTACTGTTGCACAACGGGCTGGGTAAAAATGACAGCTCTGAAATGGGTAACCGATAGTTTAATTGCTGTCAACGGGGGGATCATCATCTGGCAGAAACGTTGCTTTTTTGGAGCCTGCGCAACCGGTATTTCCATTAATTGTTTGGAAATATGCGTAAATTTACTGCTGGCTTAAGCACAGAATGGTTTGGGTTGGAAGGGACCTCAAAGACCATCCAGTTCTAACCCTCTGCCCTGGACAGGGACACCTCCCAGCAGACCAGGTTGCTCCAAGCCCCATCCCAATGACAAAATGTGAAGGCTGGTGAGATCCGAGTAGCGACTGTTGTCACCTATTTGTATTAATTTTGAGCCCTTTGGAGCAAAAAAAGGGTTGCAGGGCACACGGTTGTGTGCTCTCTACGGGGGAAAATACAGGCCTTATCCATAAAATGGGTTCATCTCCAGGAAAGTGGGGCGTTGAGAAGGATGCTGGTTCTTGGGTTCGTGTATCAGGTGAGGGATGCTGTTGCCCTGGTTTGCGTGGTCCAATGTAGGCATTTGGAGACATCTTAAAAAGTCAGTGATGGGGGTGGGGGTAGGAAGAGAGCACCACGTTAATCTGGTTCATCAAAATGATTTGAGAAGTGTCCTCGATCGTAGCGCACGGGCGTTTGCACCCTTTAAACCTACCAGGGACAAAATGCTCTTTGGAAGTGAGCGATGGTGGGAAAGAAACAACTTCTCTTGAAGCTACCGAAGAAAGGAGCGGCTCCTCCATCTTCTGTCTTCAGGACAAGGTTGTGTCCTTTCCCTTTTCTTGGAAAAGATGCTTTTTTTGGGACATGGATTCCTGCAGCATAGGGATAACTGGGCGAGACTTCTCAGATCAGAGGCGTTTTAAAAATCAGGTGAGATTATTTTAAACATCCCCATCGTGATTCAAAGCGAGCGGCTTCTTTTGTTATTACAGTGAAAGGCACCAAATACCTAGGCAGGCTCCTACCAGCAAGAAAAAAAAAGTCATGATAATGTGCTGAAGCCCAAGGGAAAGTTTGATGTCCCTCAAAATGTTCTATTCCCTGGAGCAGATGCTCTCGCAGGTGGCCAAGACCTGCTCCGCACGCAGGGAAGCACATGATGGGTAGGAAAGTTTGTTTTACTGCAGGGAAAATAAATCTCCTCTTCTGTAATTTCGTATGCAAAGCTCGACTCTAGGCTGGGAGAGAGGAGATGATAGAAATGCCTTCCGCGACCGCATTCCTCTCCCCTGATTCTCAAGGCTTTACCTCCTGCTTTGGGATACGACCTGCCTGAAGTCCGGGAAGGGGGAGAATGTGAAATCTGGAGCTTTCCCCAAAATGCTTGGAGGAGCCTGATATTTTTGCAATGGAAGCTCAATAAAATCCGGTTGTTCTTCAGCGGGCAAGTACATCTTCTGCCTGGCAGGACTGTGGGTGGTCACAGGAGATGGACTCATCTCCCTACTAATGACCCAGAAGCCGCCGCCTTCATTGCCCTCCTCCTAAAAGAAATCCTTGACCGTGCTTACAGAGCGATTTACTAAATTGCCATTGTCCATCCGAATATTAAGCTGTCAGATTCTTCTCTCTTGGTGCTGCTGAGGAGTAAAGCGAATGAACGCAATCAATGCTGACCGAATAATGTGATTTACATAGAATCATAGAATGGTTTGGGTGGGAGGGGACACTACAGACCATCCAGTTCCAACCCCCTGCCATGGGCAGGATACATCCCGCTGGACCAGGTTGCTCCAAGCCCCCTCCAACCTGGCCTTGAACCCCTCCAGGGATGGGGCAGCCACAGCTTCTCTGG
>JAOXJK010000012.1:936944-953148 GCA_025774025.1 Xenus cinereus
ATGCCATACACCATCTCTATTTTGGTTTTTTGCCTTTTTTTTTTTGTTTTTTTTGTTCCAGGAGCTATTCAGGGTCTCCTGGGACATGCTTTTCCCAGTGCTGGGAGTAAACTGGTCTGTGGTGGATTCGCCACCGTCAGCTTTGGTTGGAAGGACTCTGGGTGGTGGTGCTGATGCTCCTGGGGGAATTAGCTCACCCATCCCTGCCTGGTGCTCTCATCTCCCTTCAATCTTCACTAGCCTTGGAGGCCAAATCCAAGACTGCAAATCCTCCCTGGAGGGTTCAAGCAATATTTGCTCCTCACAACTACTGGTGGAAGTGGTGGTGGGGCTTGAGAACCTGGCGTTTCTTGGGTTAGACAAAACCCTGAAGAACTGGCATGAATCCCACCACCCCAGTCCCACCAAGACTGGGCATCTCGGTGCACCTATTTGGACATGAGAGCATTGGATGGAGATGTGGTTTCAGGAAAGTGAAGCGTCATTTAAAAGGCAGTGGACATGATGTGTCCTTGTCCCACCTGCCATGAGAAGATGAAGGCTCTTTCTTATGGCCAGTCTGTGTGCAGAGTCGTCTTCATGAATATTTGAAGTGCCTGATTTGCCATTTCTTTTGAAAACCCTTGGTGACTGTCACCCCCACGTGCTCTAGCAGTGCTCAAACAAGGAGGTCAATGCCAACATCAAAGAGGAGAGAGGATTATGGGTTAGAAACTTGAGGTAATGACATTTTTTAAGGTGTGATCCAAACACCGCTCTCCGCACAGCCGATATGTAATGGAAGGAGAATTAAATGTGGATTATGTTTATACAGTGTCTGGCCTGAGCCGAGGTCACAAACCCATTTTAGAGGGGGATGTTCATGGGACATCAGCCAGATGCTTGTCCCAGGTGACCACCAGCTTCTGCTGTGAGTTGAGGGAGGCTTTTTTTATTTTTTTTCAGGTTGTGCATGTGGGGATGTGCAAATTTGAGGTCCATTGCTGCTTCTGATAGACGTGTGGCCGTACATCCTCCAGCCCTGGTGGGTGACCGCACCAGAGGAACCAGCTGGCCGAGGCCTGGGGCTGATGTCCAGTGTTGTCTCACTGATGTCCAGGAAGGGTGAGGGGGTCCTGGGTGCTGGGTGACTTGGGAAATGCCTTGTCCACGGTGATGGGGAGATTGTCTGACAACCTGGGCCAGGGTTTTACTGGGGGCGGTCATTTTAGCAGAAGCAGAAGAGCATCAATGCTCCCCTGGTGCTGGCTGCCTCCTTGCCCTTGTCACTTGATTTCTATTTGACTTGGAGAAGGCTTTTCATCTTTACAGTTCATGAAATAACAGAAAGGAATATATTAATGTTTTTCAAAGTCTGCTTATTTGTCTTGGAAGTAATATTTCTGTTTCCTCCATCAGTGAGGAGCTCTATACCTCTCTGACTAAGGGTACCCCCATCTATCAAGTGTAACTCTCCCAAATGGAGCAATTTTTTCTTAAATAATTAAGCAGTCCTTGATGGATTTGCTGTGTCATGACTGGCTAGGTACCATGTATTATTTTTCCCCACCAGGTTACAATCTGTACCTGAAAATCATTATAGAAATAGCTGCGGATCCTTCTTATGGCAGGGAAAACTCAGTTCTTGCTCCTCTACATCCCAAGACGAGTGATGGACTCTGCTGTGCCGTTCTCCATGTCTCATACACAGAGGTATGTCCAGATTCCAGTCTTGGGCTACACTGGAGCTAAAATGGGACTGGGGTTATGAGTCAGGGAAGTTCTACCCTACAGATGAAGTCTGGTTGGCCACCCGTGTCCCTTCTTCTGCTTCTCTCTTTGTGTCAGGCGCTTTTGTTAGTTATTAAGGGGTTTCTTTGTGCCTCTGTCTGCGTGTGTGAGTTTTTCCCCTTTCCTTTTCGCAATCCCCTCTTTGTGGTTTCATTTGGGGACTGGTCTTTCTTTGAAAGCTGTATTTGAACTCAAGTTGTGTTGGTGGTGACCAGGGGCGGGGAGAAATTAGGCATTTTGAAGGCAGTCCAGGGTGACAGACATGAAGGAAAGGAGAGGGATCCGGTGGCTTATGCTCATCTGATGATAATCCTACACGTTTGTACCTCGTGATATGAAGGACACTGGAGAACATCCTTCCTAGGTACTGGGGGTTCCTCTCTTAGCAGACTACTTTGGCCAAGGTTTGAGAGGCAAAGGAGGTTCTCCAGGGTTGGCATTAGCCACCTTGATCAGCCCAGAATTTCATGCTGAGTGCAACGAGATGGATGCCCTAAACCTCAGGGACAGCAAGGAGGAATCATCAAGAGAGCTGCTGTCAAAAGGCAAGGCATTGTCTTCCCTACGTAATGAAGGAGCTGGACTCCAACGCATGGCGTTTTGGGGGTCAGTTGCACCCTGCCCACCCTGAGGATGGCACCCCAGCAGTGAGGTCTCCTCTGGGGAAGGAGGAGCTGCTGCAGGACTTTCCCTGAGTGGAGCAGGAGGACAGAAAAGACCCATTGAACCCCTCTCCAGCGGTGATGGGCTGCTGTTCCCGGTGGGAGGAGGATGCTCCAGGCTGGTGGTGGTGAGTGCAGCTGCCTGCTCGGCAGGGGACTACTCTTTGATTTTCCAGGGTATTCACTGCGTTCGTTCTGCCTCCTCTCTGTGATTTATTCCGGGACATCTTGTTTTGGTTAAGGTCCTTGAGTTCCAGAGATGATTTCAGAGCCCTCCAAGGGCATCGCTGCTTGCTGGGGCTGAAAACCACCCGTTGGCGAGGCACCTGCGTTATCTGTAATTTTCTCTCACACCTTGGCTGAGAGGGGACCCGAGAAATGACCTTTTGTTAGATGATGGACCGCATCAGCCTATCTCCCCATACACCTTAGCAGGACCACTCGTGAGCCGCACCGGCCCTCTCTGCATAATTAAGTGCATCTTGATTTACTGCCCGTGCAATCGTTACAAGCTTTGGAAGTGAATTTAGCTAAATCAAATTAAAGCCACTTTAGTTCCAAATAAGAATGTCCTCACAGGGTTTTAATGCAGTTTAACTAATCCACTGCGGACCTTGAGGCAGATTAATTTTCCCCAGTGTCTCTGGGTAGATGAGCCCTCAGAATCAAAGAGGTCTGAATTTGTTTTAGGCTAATTTATTTTAGACGTGAATTTTGTAAATCAAATTACAGCCCTTTGGATTTACGGGCAGGAGTAGGGGATTAACGTGATTTAGACTGGATGCCCTCCACGGACACCTTGAGATGATTTGCACCAATCTCTCATGAGTGTGGGTATCTCTGAGGTCAGATTTCAACCCAGCCCTGCTTTGTGGAGCCAAATGCCGGGACCAAAGTGCTGGGGGTCCCTGAGCGAGGTGGGACAGGGCCCAGGAGAAGTGGGGAAAGATCTTCCGGCTGCTGATGCGGTCAGATGGACCTGTGACATCTGGAAATCTGCGGGCACTGCCTTGAAAAATGGAAACCATGGGCTTTGTGGAAGGTGCCCTGGGTAAATACACTGAGTTTGCGGGAAGGAGCGGTAGAGATGGGAATCGCGGGAGGATGAGGTTGGGCAGACTCAGGGGAAGGAAGCAACCTAAAAAGACCTGGTCTTGAACAAGACCAAGGCTGGACAGAAAGTCTCAGAATGACACCTAGGACCTCTGTCCATGCTGATGTGATGTCTCATAAGACCAGTAATAATAAAAATAATGCTGTATCTTTGGGTCATAATCTTCTGAGAAGACTGAATGGCTCCTCTGGGGCATCCTCTGGTGTCATCCATCCACAGCCTGGCCATAAAGCCTTGGCTCTTCCTCTTCTCACCACTGGTCAGAGGTGGCTCCAGTTGCCCCAGTTTAGGAACTGACCCAGACAATACTATATTAAACAGGGATGGCCCCAAGCTCAGTCAGATGATGACCTAGACAGCTTCATGGCTACCATGCACCCGCCGTGGGTTTGGGCTGTGAGAAGAAACAATCCCAAACAATGTCCTGGCAAAGTTCAAGGGTAGCACAGGCCAAGGACCAGACCCAATTTGCCCATTTATTTTGTGGGGGAATGGTTTTAAGTGAGTGGACACCAGCTACGAGGTGCAGCCTGGCTTTGGGGCAGGGAACAAGCACCTTGATGTGCCGTGGATGATGAAATGCTTGTCCCTTTGTAGGATGAGGCTGTGAGAACCACTGACCTTATCAAGTGCTTCTAAAATGCTACGTGAATTTTGATGCCTACCACTGTCATGTTGGGTAGCATGGGATGGCTCTTCATGTTGGACATCTTCAGGCTGTATGTCCCCAGTCCAGCAAACCACCCTGGACTCACTTGAAGGACAGAAATGAGAACTTTTAGGGCATGACACCACTGGCTTACTCAAAATATCTGTTTCAGTGTGAGCTGGAGCAAAAGGAGGAATGAGGTTGACTGGATCTCCACTGACTACAAAGGAAATTCCAAAAGGAATTAGTCCAGCTGGAGATGTGATGGGCACACCTGCACGCACTTGGATGGGCTTCATGGTCCTGGGAGACCATGAAGCTCAGTCTCATGGCCCAGGCCATTACCTGCTAATCAAGTGAAATGTGATTAGAGAGAAATGTTGGTCAAATGATTAATGAGATGGTGTGGACTGGATTCAGGAGTGTGTATTTTAGCTGCTGAGATACAAAGTGGGATTTTGCCAACAGCTTGCTTATATACACATGGAAATTCAGTAAAATGCAGAAGGATTTGAAAAAAAAAATACATTTTAAACGTTCCTATTTCTGTTCATGTTTTGCTTGGCTGCTGTTCCATCCCGGTGAGTGGCTGGTTAACGGCACAGCTTTGCTCTCCAGCTTTCTGAACAGCTGGAAGTGGCATGTAAGCAAAGCGGAGAAGGAAAGGCAGGTTCTGGTGGCACCCACTGGGAACATCATTAGGACGGTCCTAATTGAGGTGGAAGAGGTCTCTGCTGCAGTGAGGATCATGCACTGGGAAATCATTCTTGTGTGTGAATGAGAAGTCCTGCTCCTTTTGGATTTTTCTCGGTGGTACCTTTAGCATTTATTATGGATGTCAATATGATGAGGAATGAAGGGGGAAATTCTTACTTGGGCTGAATTTATTTTCTATATATTTTTGTGAACCAAGGGCAACATGCGGAGCTGCCTATCTATTTCCAACCCATCTGTCTATAGATAAATATGTAGAGTGAATGCACTGAGGACACGGGAGAGGTTGAATTCAAGCTGCCTTTGGGCTGAAATCTCCTCTGTTGCTGCAGTCTGGGATGGGCTTTGGGTAACTTGTAGGTGCTGAGGTGGTTCTGGCTCATCCATCTCCTTCCTTGTTCGGAGGGGAGATGAGGAGCAGGTAAATGCTCATTTATTGGGCAATGAACCATTTTGTGCTTTGAATTGTTGCTGGGCATTTTGCAGATACGTGGGGAGATACTGCATATTTACCTGTTAAAAGCTGAAACAAAGCCCAACCAGCCCATGCCTCGTCCTGTTCCTGCTGTCTCCATGTTCTCCGTCCTTCTCCTGCCTTGTGTCGGGCGAGTCTGGCTCCTTCTTTGCAAATACCATCTGCTGTTGCTGCTGCTCTCCCAACCTTTCTCTCTAATGACTTGCATCTGCAGGACAGCCTGTTTTTCCTTCGGTTGATTTGGAGCCCGAGCACTTCACTCAGCCAAGCGTAGAAACCACCCATACGCTACAAAATTGACAGCGATGTCAGATACGTCCCTGCAGGACTCTCCTGGTCACTCCATCTGGTTTACCCTCCGCCAACGTGATGGCCTTTTAAAAATTATGATGTGTCTTCCTCCTGGCGTTAGAAATGCCACCTCCTGCGTCTTTTAATGGCTTTCCCTTCAGTGCTCTTTGCGCGCCGGCGTCGGAGAGTGCTTTAGGAGACAGTTGTCTTGACGCCCCTCTGTTTGTCTTACGAGAAACGGCGTAACATGCTCTGGGTGGGAATAAAAGACACCAGGGTGGGCTGGATGTTGAAGGAGCCCTTTTGACGGTTGCGTGACATGAAGCAGGAGCGACCCTGGTGTGCCGGAGCAATCGAGCTGGTGTGGGATTCCCCAGCCAGCAGATCCCAGGGTCCTACCTGCTGGGATGATGGAGGGGGGACTTCGTGCCAAGTCCTCAGCCCCTCGAGCCGTGTTTCTGCAGTGGTCCACACCCAGGGACAAGGTCAGGCTTTCAAGTGTCCGGCTGCTGCAGAAACATGAAAGGAAATGCCCATTTTTTTTTTGACAGCTGCTGAAAAATCCTTTTGTGACGTCTCTGGCCAGACTTTTCCCAAGTTGAGAGCTTCTGCTGCCTGTCCCATGAGCTGAATTTTCCCAGACAATTTGGACCATTGCTGCTTCTGGTAAAGAAATGAAAAAAACCCAGCCCTCTTCTGGGCTGCCGTCACGACTTGACAGGTCTCCAAGCCTCCAAAGCAGGTTTCTGCAGAATTTTCATCTGCAATATTATCTTACCGGACTGAGCAGACACTATAGAGGAGAATCTTGTTTCTACATCCAGGGCTTCCCTTTTGACGCTACGACTTCTCATCTCAGCAGGACTATGTCCTTTCCCTCCCGGGGCTCGTTGCCGCGCCTGGGAATTCGGAGCAGGTGCCGGGGCAAATCCCAAGGTCCGGGCACAGCAAAGCCCTCAATGCCACGCTCCAACCACCGTGATTTTCCATTTCCTACTGGCACAGGCGTGCGAAAATTTCCCAAGGCAATTCCCGCGATGTTGGCTGGAAGAGGAGAGCTATAAAAGAAGGGGGCAGGCGAAAAAAAAAAAAAAAAGAGGGCAAACTCCCGATATAATTTTCCTGTCTGGAAGTTCATTAGCGTCTCTGAGGTGGCTGCAGCTGCTGGATTTATTTCCATCACACCCCGCCAAGGTGCCAGGCATCTGTTGAAGGTGTTTCAGGCACAATGGGGCGGCGATCGGAGCCAAGGGCTTTGCAGGAGAGCTCTGGGAATCACTGGGAGCGCAAGACTGGGGCTGGACGGGGAAGGTCACAGCTCAGGACCGAGGTGAAATAGCCAAGATGGAGCTTTCCTTTTAGAGCTGGCATTAATTTTTCCTTCCCCCCTTCTCTATCCCATCCCATCCCTCCCCATGGGTAACACAGCCTGGAGAAAGGAGGGCGGAGAAAATTTGCAAGTGCTAGTTCTTGCTCTCGCCAACCCTCCTGACTTTTTGTCGGGGGTCTCAGGGGTGAGGGGGAGTTTGCTCCAAGCTGCCCTTTCCGCAGTCACACAAAAAGCTTGGCTGTCACCCAGGAGCAGTGAAGGAGAAGAGCTGCGCTCTCGTGGAGAGCTCAGGGGCTCACAAATCCAAATCCAAAAGTCCTCCAAAACCCCCCAAAAGGATGAAAAGCTTGGGGGGGGGGGGGGAAAGGCCAAAAAACCCAGAGCATATTGGTTTAGGAGTCACGGGTCTGAAAAGGGGCCGTGTGATGTGTTTTTGAGGTGGCTCAGGACCTCCTCATGGAGGCTGGGGAAGGTGGCCAGCCTGCTCTCCAACCCAGCAGGACTTTAGAGAGTAACCACCAGATGTTGGGCTGTTTTCCAGCCCTGGCAATCCGTGAGCGCCCAGATCTAAGTTACAGGGTAATTCAGTGGCCCAAATTACCAACAGACCTAGTGCAGGGGCACTGCTCGGTCCCTTAAGGAGTCCCTGGCATCCATTCTGAGGACCAGGAGGCTCCTCCTGGGGCTGCCCATGATTTCCCTGGCTGCCTTTGGAACTGATGACCCAATCTTAAGGGCTAGAGAGAGCCTGTGGAGCAAAACCGCTTAAAAAGGAGCTCACCCCATCCATTGGCTTATTTTGTTTCCCATTTTCCCCACCTTCCTCGTGAGCGATGCCTGGGGAGGAGATGGTGTGAGCCAGGAGGTAACAGCAGGCAGAGGCTGAGTTAGGCTTCTTTTGCAGTACAAATGACATGGGATGGAGACATCACATTTTGAACAACAAGTATGGACGTGCTCTTATTTTCTTCCTGGTTTTTAAGCCTCCCTGCCCCAAACCTAGAGAGCTGGAGCTATGCTTAAAGAAAACCAGAAGTTTTTCATGTAGCTCCATGGTTATAGGGATGGAGCTTTTAGAAAAAAGTGAAATATGTGGAAACTGGGTAGAGCATAATATAAGGCATTGCCACTGCAGGAGGTATTTGAACTCCCCTAGATGGTGGCTGACCCATCGGTTCTTAATTTGACTGTTTGATCAAGAAATGATGAAAAGCTCATCATCCACCCATTCATCCATCCGTCCACGGCTCGTCCATCATTCCCATTCTCTGGACCAAAGGACACAGAGTTGCCTGGAAGGTGGGAATGACCTGGTCTTCCCCTTTCTTCTCTCCTTGGCCTTTCCACGTACCACATTTCCGTCCCTTGGGTTGGGAGCTGATATGGAGCCATTCCAGCAGCAAAGTCTGCAAGGGCCAAAGAACGCCTTGAGTCTTGAATTTCAAGTCAGGATTCCTGGGGAATGGAAGATTTTGCATGTGATCTGTGGTTGCTGCTAAGTACATATATTTCTTTCTTAGTTACAGCTACGTGTGTGAATTTATTTGTGCATCTATTTACATTTTCTCCCACTGATTTAGAGGTAAGATGGAATTCAGGAACAGTGCCAGGAGGCATCGCCTGGTCAGAGATTCGCTCTGGTAAATGTGTGTCCTGGAGAGAAATTTTTCAGTAGTTCTTCAACAGCAAATGCCACTGACTTTGGCAAAAGGAGCAATCTGGGGCCACCAAACAATTAAAGAAGTTCTCAGCTCATTTTTCTGGTGGAAAAATGAAATCCAACTGGAGGAGCTTCAGTTCAGAAGACTTTTATTTAGTGTGCTCTCTGCCCCTGATCCATATGTGGCACCAGACAGCCTTGGTCTACTGAAAGGATGCTGCGTTGATTTGTGTCAGCTGAAAGTCTGGCTCTCTGTCTCTAACTGCTCCAGTCTTTGACATGTAATTTAAGACAAGAAAAAAAATATCCAAGTGCCTGGAGGAGACTGGGTTACTCCATGCTCTTGGTCACTCTCTCATACCTGTGGTGACATGGTCAACTGCTGGGAACCAACTGGTGAAGGGTGAGATGAGAGCTGGACATTGTTTCTGGCTAGTTCCATGGAAATCAGAGGTGAAACAACCCAGGAGATTATCTCCCTTTCCCTTGGGGTCTTGCACACCAGTATAATTGTGAAACATGACTACATCCTGCTCCTCTTTGGTAGGGCCCTTGTACACTCTCCTGCGGCACCATGAACCATGCAGATGAATTGGGACTTTTAAGGAGGATTAAGGAATTGCAATGCTTGATGGGTGGTGATGTTTTTGTGACTTCATAGTTTCCCAGAAGTGGCTGATGCATCTGAAAGTGGTTCCTCAGAGCTTCCTAAGCACCTGGAGGTCTTAAGAACATACAAAGGTCCCCCATTCGGTCAGAAAACCAACTCTTCCAGCCAACTATCTCAGATAGCTGATATTCAAGGGTAAGTACAGCACGGGCAAATATAAGGTAATCCTCTACCCTCATAGCTTTTGGTGGTCGGTAAGTGATGATATACTTGGGTCTGAAGTTATACCTGGACCACTGTGCTCATAGACATCGTTCGTGCCTCCTCCATGAACATATCTACTCTAAATCTCCCCTCTTTTAAAGCCATTACCCCTTGTCCTGTCACAACAGACCCTGCTAAAATGTTTGTCCCCAGCTTTCCTGGAGCCCCTTGAGGGACTGGAAGGGGCTCTAAGGTCTCCCCGGAGCCTTCTCTTCTCCAGGCTGAACCCCCCCAACTCTCTCAGCCTGTCCTCCCAGCAGAGGGGCTCCAGCCCTCCCAGCATCTCCGTGGCCTCCTCTGGCCCCGCTCCAACAGCTCCATGTCTCTCCTGTGCTGAGATCCCAGAACTGGAGGCAGCACTGGGGGCCAGAGGGGTCTCCCCAGAGCAGAGGGGGAGAATTTCCCCCCTCGATACTCCTCTCCAGCAGAAGACCACAACTTTACTCCAGATAACCAAACCCATTTCACTTGGCCCAGCGAGACCACTCCTAAAGAGTCCTTGTCATCTTGTCATTTCTGAATGACTCTCCCTTTCAAAAACTGTGTTAAATCAACACAGCCAAGAGTTGCTTCAAGCTTTGTGTGACTTTTTTTTTTCCCTTCGTATTATGATGTTTGAAAGAAAAATACCCCAAGAGTTCTAATAAAACTCCTGCTGAATTTATTACGTGATTGTTAGAGAGCAGAAAACGTCCAGTAAAAAGCAGTTTTCAACAACAGGCTAACCTACCACAGCTCTTCACAGACTCTATCTGCGGTAGATGAAGCTCTGTTAAATAAAACAACATCTTGCAGGCATTTGGATATTGTAAATGTAACTAATAATAGCAAAGCCATGCTATTATTAATGACTTTTTCCTCTGGGGTATCTGCAGGACCGAGGAAAACCGAAGCTCGGATGAGATCATTCCACCTTGGAACCACCAGGAAAGGTTTGACGTGTTTTTTTTTTTCATGAGAGTGTTTCAGTTGCAACTGCCTGGCTGCAGGCTATTGACCTATTGTTCCCTAAAATAATGACTAAGAAAAAGAAGAGAGAAGGACTTAGCTGTCCATCTGTATTTAATGGAGAATTATGGCATGTTTGTAGAACTGAGGGTGGTTCATGTCCTGGGAGTGCTTGGCAGGAGTTATCACGGCTTGATGTTTTGCAAAATGGTCGCTTGAGGCGTTCAGGGCTACTGGGACTTTGTCCTTCAGAAAACTGAAGAACAGCTAATGTGCAGAATTTCTTAAGGACCTGTGCCTCTCTCTGCGTGAAGCGTAACTCTCTGGAACGCCAAAAAACTTCTGGCAAAGGTTTTGTATGGAGATGTAAGGATGGGGGTCTTCCCATGCCTGTCAACACTTTGGTTTAAGAAAGAGAAAAGCTTTTCAGCTGGTCTCCGTTGGAGCTGGGATTGAATCGTGCCAAATACAAAAGGCAGTCCAGAAAGTTTATTAATGGAAATGCATGGAAGTCTCGGGGACGCCTGAAATAGTACGAAATGCTTTTCTTTCTACGTTAACCCGGGACATCTGGGGGTACATCGACTCGCAACTGTCAGGAGCGGGGCAGATATTGGAGCATTTAGGCCTACATTAAAGGAGTCTGGATGGTTCCTCTGAACGCTGTGGAGGCCACAGTGGAAGGCAGTTCCATACTTAAACCCCATGAAGATGCTGCTCTCCTTTATTCGTGGGCTGGCTAAGACTTGCCGAAGTCAGTAGGAGTTTGGCTGATGAAGGACCTTCAAGTTTGGCAGGAGGCAGCGTCTGAACATTCATATGCCCCAGTGATCGAATGTGGATGGCTTTATTGCCTCCAGTGAGGATATGAATCTGTTTTCATTCTCTGGGAATAATAAAAACAGAAGGAATATTAACCTTCTTGCAGCTTTTTAAATTGCTATTGGCATTTCGGAGATGGAGACTGTGGCCAGGCATCTTGCTGCAAAGTGATAAAGAGACCAGAGCCAGAGGCTTTTGAAATTTGTGGAAAAAACCGCCAAAACTTCCACTGACTTTAATGAGTTTGAATTAAACTCTGAAATGTTGGCCATCTGGATCCCATTTCCAAGCAGGGTGAGAACTGGGGTGGAAGGTAAGTTAACCTAATAGCAAGCTGACTTTAAAATGCAGCTTAACCAATGTGAAATGAGTCAAGAGAAAGCTCCATTTTTAATAAATGGGTAGTACCACTTTCTGACATGATTGAACAGTTAGGAATGGGAAAAATAGAGCTGCTGGAGCCTTCAGAAATTCCAGTTACAGGAGTCTGACTCTTTTAGACTGTGCAGGTATTTAGGTTATGACTTTGAGCTTTGAGCTTGATGAAGCCCATGGCTCTATTAAAATTACCTCTTAAAGGCACTTTCAAAGGTATTAAGAAGTGACCTACCATAAGTGTGGGGCATCTAACCCTAGCTTCTGCTTGATAAGAAAGCAGAAGTCCATCCCTTGTCAAGCTCCAAGACCATGTTCTAGTCTCTGCCTTAGAGTTATTTTGACATCTCTTACACAGGGATTTTGTTTCTGGACTTCTCCTCAAAATCAGCCCAGATAAACATCAGTGGAAGCTGAGATTCCAGGAGACCTGATAATATTTTCACGCCACAATTTCCCAGCGGATAGAGGTCCACCAAACTTCACAAAACAGAACTGCTTTCGGAAAGACGAGGCCTCCAAACGGTGGAA
Source organism: Xenus cinereus (assembly GCA_025774025.1). Taxonomy (NCBI): domain Eukaryota; kingdom Metazoa; phylum Chordata; class Aves; order Charadriiformes; family Scolopacidae; genus Xenus; species Xenus cinereus. The sequence continues at coordinate 949,160 of JAOXJK010000012.1, forward strand.
ACCAAGGTCAGTGGACATACTTCCCATTTATGCAAGTGTATAAAGTGAAAGCGGAACCAAAACCTTTGATTTTATTTTACACCACTTTAAAATGAATCAGTAGCTCAACTGATGGGTTGTGGGAAATCCTTCTTGGTGGCCAATGGCACTTATGCCAGGGTTGGGTAAAGTAGGTGTGGATTTCCTTGACTTTAACATAGCAGACAGCATGATAGTGTTTTGAACCTCATTATGGTTTGCAGAGGAGGAAAATAAAAAATTGAAGAGTAAAAAAGAAAACTGTTACGAATATAACCTAAGAATGTATGTGAAAAATTTGTTTCCCAAGGAAAAGCCAATTTTCTTCTGCATTTGATAAATGTTGATGCTTTTGCAGTACCGCAATTAAAATGCTGAAATAAGAAAGACCCTCGTACAGTGTAACCATCAGAGTGTTGGAGATGGACACCAGACATAGGGTGTGAAACCTTCACTGCCACAGAAGCCAAAATGCAGTGGGTACAAACCATTTCTGGTTTTGTCTGTCCCCTGCAGATGGGGATAGACTTTTGGTAGAACCTGTTGAGATAGGACAAGGTGTAATGGTTTAAAACTAAAATGGGAGAAATTTAGACTAGATACAGGGAAGAAATTCTTTACTGTGAGGGTGGTGAGACACTGCCCCAGCTTGCCCAGAGAGATGTTTGATGCCTCATTCCAGGTCAGGTTGAACAGGGCTTTGAGCAACCTGGTCTAGTTGAAGATGTCCCTGCCCATGGAAGGGGGTTGGACTAGATGGACTTTAAAGGTCCCTTCCAACCCAAACCATTCTATGATTTTGGCTATTGCTGCTTGCAATAACTGTAATGGATAATCTATGTGTTTCCCAGGGTGAGGTTTTCATGGTCTTTGGCTAAAGCCTAATTCTAAAGATGATTATTAATTGTTCTCTTGGGTTCCTTGGCTGTTATTTTGGATCATTTTGCCTCCCGAAACATCTCATCCCTTCTTCCAGAGAAGTCCTTCTGTCCTGGGCACTCACATTTCCCAACATACCTCTCTACAGAGGAAAAATTTCACTCCAGTTCAATACATGGCAATACAAAGAGGTCGGTGACTTGTCCTTCTCTCTCCCCCTCCACGCTCCCCCCTCCGCCCCCCATGGCATGCCAGACAGAGCCCAGGAGTCCTGGCTTTTAAGTGTCTGCGTCAAGATTCTCCCCTTCCCGTTATAACTTCTTTAAACAAGCTCTAGATAATAAATAAAACAAATCCCAAGTCCTCCATGCAGGCATGCACATACGCACACATACTCTCAGTCGCCAGCCAAAAAAGAGCCAGCTCCACTAATGTCATAACTGCTAATTTATGCAAAGTGCCTTGTTTTGCCATCGAAGGCTTTTCATTCTTGACTATAGTCCAAGCAAAATCCCATTAGGTCCTAAAAATTAATTTAAGGCACATTTCCCCAGTTGTTTACAATTACCCTCCATGCTAATTCAAGCAGCATGCCAATCCCCTCCTGCTGGCTTCAATTTATTTATTTCAGCCTAATTTCCCGCCTCCCCACAGTCACTTTGTGTATACTGGAAAAGCAGAAGATTCCAGAGCTAGCTGCATTGCAATGGACAGAAACTTTATGCTTGGATTCCCTGAAGAGCTGCAAGGCAGTGTGGGAATGCAGTTCCTGAGCTCTTTGCTGTAGCTTAACCTTTGGACAACGAGAAGATGAGAGTTGAGGAAGTCCTGGGACAAGTCCTGTTTCCCCTTGGTCCTGGGTATGACACAAACACAAGGCACAGAGTCCTCTTCCATTGCAAAATGATCTTCAGCAAGTTGCCCATGAGGCGGCAACGTGCCCTTGTGGCCAAGAAGGCCAGTGGTCTCTTGGGGTGCTTTAAAAAGAGTGTGGCCAGCAGGTGGAGGGAGGTCATCCTCCCCCTCTGCTCTGCCCTGGTGAAGCCACATCCGTAGTATTGGGTCCGGTTCTGTGCCCCCCCCCCAGTTCAAGAAGGACAGGGAATTGCTGGAGAGAGTCCAGCGGAAACTGGACCATCCATGTCCTCATCTGTTGTCTATCTCATATCTGTTGTAAGGTTTTTAGAAGAGGTGACTTTTCTGTGATATGCTTTTTCAGCCAAAATGGCATCCCATGGGGTGGGGTCTACTCAGGCTGTGCCCAGACTTTAGCAAAACCCTCTCCAATATTCTGGATATCTATTTAGCTCTTTCTTCAAGGAAGTCTTTTATTTTTGCCACTCACGTCTTCTTTCCTGCCTTTGTCACCCCAATAAACACGTGGCTAGAATATCTTTTCTTCCCAACCACCAAATCCTTCTCACTGTTCTGATCTTCTCCATGATCTCCTCCTCACCTCTATCAGGTCTTTCTCTTTGCTCCATACCTACCAAAACCCAGTGTCCTGGATTTTTTGCTCTCAGTGGCACATGTTCAGTGACAGAGTGAGTCCCTTATGAAGTGCCCCAAGGCTTGAGGTAGTTGGGGTGGGGGACAGCAGCTGCTGCTCCAGAAAGGCATAAATCTCCTGTAGGGTCTGTGTCAACCACCCCTGCAGAAATGTCTTCAACTCTCTATGGCCAAAGAATATGACACAAGTTTGAGCCAGAGATGAGGGGCATGAATGAGATGTCCACACATGGACACTCGGTGCCATTTGAGATGTCTAAGAGTATCTAAGACTTCCAGACCGTGTGGTGATGCATGACCCAGGACCTCTGGAGACCCCCCCTCACCTCTGGATGGTGCTTTGAAATGAGGTGGGATAGAGTTGGAGAATAATTTATCTTGAAAGGGACCTCTTTAGGTACCAAATGCAACCCCAGCTACCCTCAGACATCTCAAATGGTGCCAGGCACTTTTTTTAGATGCTTCTCTCCCTGTCTCCCAAGAGGCGTCCCCCAGTGCTCGTTAGTCTGCCTGTTGTTCTGCTCAGAGTCATGCTCTCCGCGAGCTCCTCACCCGCAGCTCGCCCTCATTGTCAGTGGAGAGCTCAGCAGCCTCCCGCAGAGGATGCCCAGAAGGCCTGATCCCCTTCTTGTGCCTCCTGGTTTTTATTCAGGGGAGGGCTGGACCGTGGTCTGCCAGGTGTGAGCCCCAGAGTCCTCCCACCTTCCCCGCTGCCCACGGTGGTGGCTCCTCCTCTCTCTGCTTTGTCTACAGCAGCTCCTGGTCCCCAGCTGGAGCCGTCAGCTTGACTTGGGACTCAAGCCGGGCCTCTGGGATGCCACTGAAGCCATTTCAATGGGACAATTTATCTTCCTCCAGCTCCCTTTTGACTAGGGTTGGCCATGCGGCGTGGAAATGTGGTTCCTGCTGGCTCTGCTGCACGCCCACTGAGCCAGCAGCCATGGTTGGTGCTAACAGGGGGGGAGCTGCCATTGAACGCTCTGTTCCCTGCCTGGCCTGGCCTTCCAGCAGCAAACACCCCTGTGGAGCTACCCAACCAGGAGCCAGCCCTTTGAAGTCTGTAAAAGCTGGCTTGTCAGCAGCAAGGCTTGGACTAATTTGTCTGCGAGGCTCTCTAGAGACATCATCTCACCGGCCGAGATAAGTGGTAATAATTTAAACACCTACAAATTGTCCTGGTTTTTTTTTTTTTTTAATTTTTAATTTAATTTAATTTTATTTTTCCCCGTCAAAATCGCACTGCTTTCTTAGGAGAAGGTAGTGCGCTGCACAAAGAGGTTTTAATTAAACTGAAGCGTACATAATCCCTTTCTCCTGTTTCAATCGACTTTCCACTGACGGCAGCCAGCAGTATTTGGCAAAACGGGGCCTGGATCCGCCTTGTGCATCTTCAGATAAGAGGGACGTCTCCGTATGGAGGAGTAAACGCTTGAAACCCTGTCATTAATGGAAAGAATTATAGAATGGTTTGGGTTGGAAGGGACCTTAAAGCCCATCCAGTTCCATCCCCCTGCCCTGGGCAGGGACACCTCCCACCACACCAGGTTGCTCCAAGTCCCCTCCAACCTGGCCTTGAACCCCTC
>JAOXJK010000012.1:966500-980718 GCA_025774025.1 Xenus cinereus
AAGGCCAGGTTGGAGGGGGCTTGGAGCAACCTGGTGTGGTGGGAGGTGTCCCTGCCCAGGGCAGGGGGTTGGAACTGAATGGTCTTTAAGGTCCCCTCCCACCCAAACCATTCTGTGATTCTATGAGTGTGACTCTGGGGTGTCAATGCTACAGTAGAAGGGTTTCCCAGGGAAACCTTGTCGTTGACTAAAATACTCAGGCTGAAAATGCTTGCAGAGGCAGAGAGGGAATAGTCAGAGCACGGACGGTGTGAGACAGCATGGCCAGGGGGCTGGAAGCTGCCATTAATAATAGACCATGCTGTGATTCTGTGGGCACCAGCACTGTGCCCAGTGTGGTGACCTCCCCATCCCACCTGAGCTCCTTGGGCACAAGTGTAATGAGAGTGACAGGACTCAGGTGGGTGTATTGGCTGGGAGCTGAGGTTTCCAGAAGCAACTGGTAACTGGATGTCCCACTCCTGTGGGTGACTCTGCAGTTGTTAGGTGGACACGAGGAGCAGCGCGGTGAGCGACAGCCTAACAATGACTTTGCGTGGCCTCCTGCCACACGCCGCCTCGCTGCGCGGATCTGCCGTCTCCAAAGCGTGGGCGAAAAACAACATCAGCAAATGTCCATCTTTATTATCTTAATGGGCTGGAAAGGAGCAGCGTATTCACGAGGACATCACTGCGTGCAGGACAGAAGAGAAGCATCGTTGCTGCTCAGGCTGACCCTGCATCAAACAGAGCTGGAAAACAGTTTTTAAAGATGTATATTCCCGACTGTAATAATCCCCTCAATAGAGCTCTGGTCTCCAAAACGCCTCAATTTTTATTGTCCCAACATTACAAGATTACCAGAGTCAAATGGAGCCTTACTAAAGGCTGGGTTTCTTCTTTCTCTTTACTCAAACTGCTGCAGCATCTTGTTAAACTGAAATGTTGTGGGCAATAGTTCAACGCTGAATTGTACCTTTGGGCATCTGGCAAATAAATCCCGTATTCCTCTTGGAGCAGAAATATATTTTCCAGGAATGCAGAAGAGCTTGATTAAAGTGGAAACCTGAGAACCCTTCACGCAGAGTCTAGGTCTGGTGCTGCCACTTAAAAAGTGTGAGGTCGTGTGTCTGGAGACCTGTGAAGTTTCAGATACTGTCGTTCCAGAGCAAGTGGTCCCTTGGAGGGCGAAAACCAGAAGGAACCAGGCCCATTGCTGGGCATCCTCAGGGTTTTTCCGGTCTCCATATCAGCTCAGGGCTTTCAACAGGAAGCGCTTTGTTGGATCTGGGATGAGAGAGGAACAAACATCATGGATCTGACCTGTGAGGTTTGTGTCTCTGACAGGACACAAAGCACTGGAAGAGAAAGCAGCAAAATAATTTGCATCTTGGATTAAATCTCATCCCTATTTCCAAAAGTCAGAGGCTAACACAAGCTCTGAAGCACAAAGTATTCTCTCTTCCAGCAAGCTCAACCTGAATTGGTGCGCCTCTAGGTCTAGTATGGGGAAAAAAGGAGAAAGATATGGTTCTTCTGAAGGAAATGGCTTGTGTAAAACTTGTGTGACAGTCTGTATGAACCCACATCACCTCTCTGGAGACGTCCACAGGCAGATACGTCCAGCTGAGCTGTCACCCTGCACTCTGTTTATACTCCACAAAGGAAAACAAGCAGTTTGAAGGTGTGATTCATCAGACCTATTTTAGATATTAGTTTAGAGAGGGATGAGTTATTTCAGGAATCCTCCTGGCTCTATTTCTATGTCTCTGTTGGCTGTAGAGAAGGCCTTGAGTACTTGACAGGTGGTGGAGATGTCTACCAGTGCTAAATTCCATTTTATTCACCAAAATGAACCTAGATTGGCCAGTGCAGCAGCTAGTGTGAAGCAAAGTGAGGGTAGATAACCCGCATAGATGATCTCCCTCTCTTTCAGCAGCAGAGGACTGTAAAGGAGGACATCAATATGAAACCCGTCACAGCCTTAAGGGCATCCCTCCACTCCCAGGGCAAAACTGATGCCAGATCGAGTTTGGTTCATTGTGCCTATGTGTTCCCAATCCTGGTGTTGCTTGAACATCACTGTAGTCCAATGCTTCCAGCTGAGTCCAGATGGGCTTGGGCAGAAGTGGCCACTGCAGTGCTCCAGGTCATTGTCAGCTCTTTGTCCCTCTTGTAGGTATTGACCTGTGTGGTCATGTCACGACGAGAAGTTTGCTGCAGGAAACGAGAGGAATGCCTTGGTTTTCACTGGTGTGTAGCAATCATTCTGCCGTAACAGGACCCTCACAGCAAGTAAGTCTTGGCAAAATTGCTGAAAACATGAGGGATGGAGGCATTGGCACGACGTTTTTACTAAACAGAGTTCCAAATATAGTGTTTCTTTTTATGAGAAAGCCACTCAGCCTTTCTGCAAAGGCTGTGATCTACCTGCCCTGAACTTCAGTTGTTATACCAATATTGGTATGAGAATACGGGAAATGTTAGATAAGAAATCACGGATGGAATTGCAGTGAGGCAGTTTAAGACAGACTTCAGAGAGGGCATTCCATTGCTTCTGCGTGAGCATCCAGAGGTATCTGAGAGATGAGCAGGGTCCTGGATTACCTCACCAGAAGTGAGGTGGGAAAGGGGTCCTGGGGCTTTGAGATGCATCAGACCACCATGTTCAACAGCCATGGATGGATCCATCCGTTGCCTGCACTGTGGAGAGCTTCACCATGAGATGACAATGTTTCTGGAGACCATCAGTCAGTCCCCAGCACCAAGGAATGGCTCCTTGGCTGTGAGCGAAGGGAAGGTTTAGGTTTGCTAATGCTGCAGTCTGCAGTGTGAGCATGTTCAACGTAATCTTGCAGCTCCCAAAGGAATTTGCTTCCACATTTTATTTAGCCAGAGAGTGGGACAAATACCAGGTTAGTCCATTTTCCCCCTCATCGTATGCATCCCGTTCTTGTGGAAACTCTTCCAGGCTTTTAGAGCGCTAAGAAATGTGTTAGGAGATGCAACCAGCCCCCTGAAGTGCCTCAGCGATGTTTTGTCTCCGATTTAATTTTAATGACCCTTTTGCAAGGGAGGTGAGGCTTAGATTGCTTTTTTCTTCCCACTCCTTTGTCAGTGATGAGTCTGTGCGAATGTAAATGGTTGAATCCCACTTCTGCATGTGTCAGCATAAGCCCACATAGAATTATTCTGTATTTCAGTTGGGATAAGCAAGGGAAAAATAGCGCTTTTCTCCAAAGTCAGAACTTCATTTCCATTCACGTGGAAGCTGGCAGATAGGCGGGATCTCCCCTGTGCTACAGGGGCACCAGAGGCTGGTCCCAGATGTCACTACTGCTGGCATGTCCCTGCACACATAGCTGAGATATCTGCAAATCGAAGAATGCACGTGCTGGTATGTGACTACGGAGACAGGGATGGGACCGAAATAATCTGACCTTCCCTTTTGGGTTTACAACCGGCTGTTGACTCCAAGATAAAGCTGGCGGCTCCTCTTTCTATTTAGAGTAGGTCTTTATGAAGGATGAGTTTGTAGTTGGAAAATGCAAGAAAATACTCACTCTCTCGTGTCACGTGGAGGTTTTAAATAGCTCCTGGGAGGTATTTTGCTCTCTCTAACCCAAGCAGTGGGAGTGAGAGACCGTGGCTACTCTTGGTAGATGGGAAGTTGCAGCAACACCCAGGGAGATTTTCCTTTTCAATCCATGGGCTCGCTCCAACCATGCTCAAGTTGTTTGTAGGAGTTCTTCTGTGGCTTTTTCTGCCTTTTGGATCAGGTCCTAAATCACGCACTGAGCTATACGTTGGAAACCACATCCACCAAATAATATCCTTTAAGTAGCAGAGAAGGCTGTAGATTAAGTTTCACTTGGAAAAGCAGAAAAGGCAAAGAAAAGCTTGAGCGCAAACCTCTGCCAGGAACGGCTCCCTGTGCTAAAACCCAGGACAAAAGGATGTTGAGCTCGGAACATCTGTGACAGCCCTACTTAGGAAGTGAGAAGAAGACAATGTGCGCTAATAGTGCAATTTGCTTTAGCTGAAACACCAGTGTGACTCAGTGTGTCATTAAAATACTGTGGGAAACCCAAAAGCCAGCACTTTGGCACGGTGCTGCATGTGCCTTGCACTGTATATTATTATTTTTAGAATAATGGTGTAATATATAATGATGTATTATGTTATATGATATTATGGTAAGGACGTATAACCCTCATTAGAATTACAACTGGAAGGAGGGGTGTCCAGCCAAGATGGGGGGCTGTTGTTACTACAACACAACAGCCTAAAGCAGTGTACATTCTCAGCAGGAAAAAGGGAGTAAAGGCAGGGAACAGAACTGAAGCACAGAGAGGTCAACTGAAGCAGCTGGTGGGCTCTTCAGGGGAAGGAGATCCTTGCAGAGGACATCCAGGACAAGTGGCAGCTGAGTCAATGGGGTTCCTCTTCTTTCTTAGGCCATTCTTTAACATGGCTCAGTTTATTGACTCTGAAAATTTGTGTACAAGTAGCGAGTTTCATCAAATGCTCATCTTAAGTCAGAAATTACCAATAATTACAAAATTTAATCTTTTAGGTCATCTCTACCTAAGTCTCTGGGTACAAGTGATCTAAGCGCTGTCAAGAGCTCTGGGAGAGGAGGCAACGATGCCTCACACCTCTGCTCTCCTGGCTTCAAACATCTGTGTGTGGGTGATGTGTGGAACCGTCCTGTGCTCTGCAGTTAGAGCTGAGCTAATTTCACAGGTCATCCGCTTTTCAGGCTTAAATATGATGTATTTTTTTCAGTTCTGTGAGATTTGTTGTTGTCTATAACCCGCTTGTGAGTAGTACCAGGAGGGTTTCAGTTGCTGGAGTGAATCCTTCAAATTATTAGCAAGTTAACTTCTCTGCTTGTTTCTCATGAAATTTTGAGTTTTGATACCTCCAGATAAGTCTGTTCCAGGTCTGAACTGATTTGGAATGGTGGAGAGTTGCCTGGACAAGTATTCTCTTTTATGCTACTCGAGACATCTTTATGGGCAGCATGGAGGGAGTGTTGTTTCACACCGAGGCAGGCGTTTAAAATAAGTCATGTGAAACATACCCGAGCAGAATCTTTTTTTTTTTTTTTTTCCAGTGACTACAAAAGGAGTCACAAAATGGTGCAGACGCAGAGGTCAGCCCTACAGAAGTCTAAACTTGGACAGGAGTATCCCATCTGATATGTGTGGAAGAATTACTCTCTCCTCACAACTCACTGCAGATGTTTCGCAGATGAAAATGCATCCTGCAAACAATAGGTGAGTAGAGATACACTAAATATTTGGAAGCTTATAGGAAAATATATTCCACACCTCTCTCCTAACATGACTTTGAAAGCCCTGTACCTTTTGAGATACCACAGAAAAACTGGAGAGTGTTGAGCAGCTGTATCAATGAACATGAATCCTCCGCAGCCTGTACCCCAAATCCTATTAGTGTGACTTAAAAGTTTTGAATTTTACTGACTGCAAAGTCAATTTTCCTTCCTTGTCTTCAAACAAGGCTCTATCTGTGCTCAGGACTGGGCAAGGCATGACAATCTGCACTCACAAGCTTGAGACAAATGCAGCAGACCAGAGGACTAATTGTCCTGTTTTGAGTCCCACTCATAATTTTAGCCAAGTAACAGAGTCTTGGGGTCTCTCTGTAACCCATGGAGATTTTCACCTTGTAAGAATTTCAGACCTTCATTGAGCTGGATCATCTTTTGAATGTGTCTGTCTCTGTTGATTTGATGGTGAGACATCTGGCTGTAGCTGGTTCTTCACTTTGCACTGGCAATTTTAGCTGGTCAGGCAGTAATAATAAGCAAGACCTCAGACCGTTCCAGTCATGTAGGATACGTGAATTTATGGCCACATTAAAAAAAACCAAGTAATGAAATAATATCTGTCACACAGGGAAAGTGCAGTTTCTTGTTCGTGACCTCGTTGGCCAGACTCCAGCTGCAAGACAAGGGGGACTATTGTAACCGACTTAAAGGTAATTCAGTCTCCGGTTCCTACCTTGCTTGTTCTCAGCTTCTCTTTTTACTGCATTTTTGCTCCCAGATCGCAATATTAACATCCAATTGACTCCATTTAAATGTCCTCATTGCTGGAGAATCCAAGAGAAAATGGTTTTTGTCCACTTCTTCTTTCCTGAGAGATTCCGCACAGTCAATGCCTGTCTCTTGGGCGCTGCGGTATCGCTTGTGGCTTTGTTTTACACTGATGTGAAATCACAGACTGTCTGGGGTTCATAGGATCATAGAGTTATAGAATGGTTTAGGTTGGAAGGGACCTTAGAGATCATCTAGTTCCAACTCCCCTGCCATGGGCAGAGACACCTCCTGCTAGACCAGGTAAGGGGTGGAAGGCACCTCTGGACGTCACTGGATCCTCGCTTTAACTGCTGTATTCTTGTGCAGCCATACATGCGTGTTTAGACGTGCACGCACACACACAGAGGCTGATGGATGACATTAAGTGCACAAGCTTCCTGAAAGCAGAGGACCTGCTTCGGATCTCGTTTAGATTGCTGTAAATCAGGAGTAATTCCCCTGAAATCGGTAGCGCTGCGCCACTCAAAGAAAAACCAAAATCAGGGCTCCTTGCCTGCATTTGTGCGGAGGGTTTCTCCAGCCAGCCTCCTTCAATGCTCTCTTGTCCACTTCCCATTTCAATTTATCCCCCAAATCCTCATTTCCTTATACTCCTTTCCCTTCGGGCAGCCCATCATTCCCATGGGCAGGTTCTGCTACGGGCTCTGCAGCAAGAGCCAGAGGATTAACCCACTCCGGGTTGGACACTGGACAAAGAGTCCACACAAGCTCCAGGAGACCCTGGGACAGAGATAGAGGATTAAAAGCATTCCCCAGCTCAATTTGACACCAAGAGGGTCTTCTCTGTCGAAGAGACTTTCCCTGTGGCTTCTAGCACACGTATAATTTTTGACGAACGAGGCCCCAGGGCATTGGCTGCAGACGGAGGGCTGTTTTGATTGTAACAGTCTTTGATTCAGAGGAGCCAGAAATTATTTATTTTCGTTCCGCTTCCCTCCTCCCCTTCATTCGGAGTTGGGATTGAGAAACTCTGTTTGCAAGGCTCGGGGGCTCCAGCCACCTCGCTACCTGCCTCGCTGATGGCCTCGGATGAGCGGTGAGGTTCTGGTGGAGCAGGGCACCAAACACTTGGACTGCAAATGCTCTTGAAATTTGTCCCCTCTCCTATTCCCTTGCAATCTGTGCAGGCAGAAGGGAAAGGGCAGACCTGGTGAGCTGGTCCCTTTGCAAGAAATCTCCTTGTCCATGAGTGAGACCTCAGGGGAGACCTTCTCACTCTCTACAACTCCCTGAAAGGAGGGTGTAAAGAGGTGGGAGTTGGTCTCTTCTCCCAAGGAACAAGTGATAGGACCAGAGGACACAGCCTCAAATTGCACCAGGGGAGGTTTAGGATCAATATTAGAAAAAAATTCTTCACCAAAAGGGTTTTCAGGCATTGGAAGAGGCTGCCCAGGGAAGTGGTGGAGTCACCATCCCTGGAGGTATTTAAAAGATGTGAAGATGTGGTGCTGAGGGACTTAGTTTAGTGGTGGTTTTGTCAGGGTTAGGTTGGTGGCTGGATCTGAAAGGTCATTTCCATCCCAGACAATTCTATGATTCCATGATTCCTTCTGCATTCACTGCAGGAAGGACATACAAGAGGAGTTGCGTGTGGTCCCTCTCTTCTTGCTATAAATAGGTAGAAGATGAGCAAAGCTCTTGCTCCATTCTCAGCATCCAGAGCATTTTTGGCCAAATCAGGCAGGGGAAATTCCCAAGTGGTTTCATGGCTGGAGGGTCTGTGGAACACCCCAGCTCTTGGGCCTGGATCACGTTCACTGAGGTCACAGTGCTGTCAACTCTCTCTTGCTGGAGGACCCCTGGGCTTGCTCCAGGTTGGCCGGATAATGGGGTCCCTGCATGGGGTTTTGTACAATTAGGTCCAATTTAAATTTGGTCTCTGTCTGCTGTTGGTAACTATTGAAGACAAGACACTCAGCTCGACAGGATTTGGAGCTATGCAATATGACTGCCTGTCATTTTAGTACTCTGAAAAGTTTGTAGGTGGAATCAAAGGTTACTGAAAGCACTTTTAGCTCAATGGTTAGAAACTGCTACCCAATTAAACCATTAAATCATCAGATTACCTCAGACCATAGTTCTTAAGACAAGAAACTTGGCCCTGGGTCTGTGCTCTGGTGTTAACAGTAATATTTCTCGCCTGCTCAGAGATGGACAGATGGTGTACGGTGCAGACAGGTCAGTTCTTTGCTCCCCAGGTGCAAAAGATACACATCTGTACTGGCGAAGTCACTGAGCAGCCACTGAGGTATTCAGTCGTTTATGTGTATGACCATCATCTGAGCTTCTGCTCTTTACGACAGTTGGTCGCTCAAGCTGCTGCTGAGCTATTGTTTCTGCTTCTTCCAGTTCTGGGCCTTGACTTGAAAGGCTAATCCTGGTTTGACTTTGTTTTGGCTTAGCAAAATTTTGTCTTTCATTACAGTTGGTTGCTGAAGACAGACCTTTGGGATCCCACGGAGAGGATTTCAGGCAGCTCAAAGGCTGTGGGATTTGGTGGTGCAGGAGATGGTTTCTGTAGTGACACCCTTTCACCAGAAAAATCCATCAGAAAGGAACGTCCTGCTCCTGTGACTCATTGCATCAGACTCATACCTCCTTGAGTGAAGACACAGTGACACGCACTTGGTCTGAGATCAGCCAGGAAACCTCTGGCAGAGGTGGGATCTGAGCTAGCACCCTGAACTATCCCTCCCTTGTGACTAATCCAAACTGCCAGCGCTCCGGACTCGTACAAAGACAAGACATGGAGGAATGGGGACCTTTCCTCCAACCCAGTGCAAACCAGTTTCCTTCCCAGGTGAGATTCGCTGCACAAGGGCCGAACCTCAGTCTCTTCTCCCATGGAGATGATAGTTTCACATGGGGGGCTTGGGCAGAGTTATTGAGGAAGATGCTTTGCAGTGCTGTTGTTGCAGAGGTGTCTAAATTCTACTTTTCTGTGCTGGAATATGGTAGCACAGGGACGAGATTTCAGGGTGGTGAAGAAGAAAAGGACTACTGGGTTTTACACCAGATAAATCAGAGGAAAGTGCTGGAGTGGGCCATTAGCAGTGAGGAAAAGGCGGGCTCTGTCTCCTGAAGAAGTCAACAGTCTGGGATGATGATCTCCAGATTTGAACCATAATGCAATGAACTATTTGGCGGTCGCTGGTCCTGATTCATGAGTTATTCACTTGACCTAACTTGGGCCCTAGTTTCGGTAAGATGAATTGCCCTGGGGACTTCATAATCAGTGAACAACCTGCTTGGGTGAAGACATCTACTTCTTACCTGAGGAACTCCATCCTCTCCCCAGGCTCATCCAGGCTCATGCCTGGTGTTCTTCTTCTGTGAAGTCCGAAGAACAGAGAGCAGCGTGGGCTGGATGGAAACAGCATCATTGCTCCTGCGTATTACTTACCCTCACCACTGTCCAGGGCTTTGTTCTCCTCCAGGGTGGCTGCTGAGACCCCACCACCTCCTTGACTTGATGCTCCAGGCAAGATGGAGTTCTGGAAAACTTCTAGACATCAACCTGGAGATTCCGATGGCTCAGAAGGTTGGAAATGAAGAAGGAAGGGGGTGTCTGAGGATAGCATGGCTTGTTTGCACAAGTCTGGTTTCCTGGATGGATTTTCTCATCCAAAAAACCAAACACATGAGAAAAACTTGTTCCCGCTCAGGACTAAATTTCTGGGTACTTTTTCCATGACCGCAGCATAATGAGGGTGACCAGGGCTCTTTTTGACTCTTGGCCCATATTTTTGGAACAACAGAACTGAAGCTCTGGACCTCCGTTTTAATTGGCCTTCAGCAGGCAGTGACGAGAGTTTCATCCCAACACTGGGACAAGTGTCTGCAGGGATATTGCCGATTATACACAAACACTGGATATTTTCTATCAAAACATATTTCGATGAAACGCTGTTTTCACCAAATCCCCTTGCCCTTTCCAAATCACCTCTGGGAAGCAAAGTGATACATTTTTGGGTCAATCTGCATTGATGCTTCTTGGAGCTGTCACTTCCATGGCTCATCCACTGTTCTCTTGGATGGGTCCTGACTAGACTACGTCATCCGTGATGCACTGCGGTCTCTTCTCTGGCCGAGACACCATAATTCATGACTGGAATGACAATGACAAAAAGCCAAGCCAACTCAACCTGAACTCCCTCATCCTTGAGGCAGGAGACAGTCCCCAGGATTTGTGTAGTACAAGGCCCATCGTTTACACCAGGAGTTCAGGCTGATCCAGATAATTATGGTTTTTCCCCGTAAAACAACACTGCTCAGATGTCTCCGCAGAGGTTTTTGACCTCTTCAGGAATGGAAAACTCCAACATTCAACTATTCCTCCTGCTGAGACAGGAACAAACACTGTAAGAACTGAATTTGGCCATTCTGATTTTCACCGCTGTCAATCAACAGCTCAGAGAGACCAGGCTGGGAGGCACTGTGCAACTATCCCGAGTCCCGGTTTTACCAGCTGGGTAAGGACTTGGAGGGGATCCTGGGAAGGCAGCTTTGGATCTGCATCCTTCAAGATCCGTGCTGAGATAGGACGCACCGAAACCTCTCAGCAACTCATCACCATGTCACCCTCATCCTCGGTATTAAGGGACTGAGGAGTAGGTGATGAGCCACAGCGTTGCTACCGCCCACACCTCCCATCAGTTATACGCTCATAAAAGTAGTAAAATCTCATTGGTGAGTGGTTTTTTTTTTCACTTTGCAGAGTTGCCTTCATTCTGACACATTGTAAACGTCTCTAATTTTGAGATCCTTTCAAATCCAGTCAATATTCAGACTTTGCATGATGTTTTCATGATTGGCAGTGATTTTTAATGGTAAATTAACAAGGTTACAATGGAAAACAAAACCCCATCTGAATTTTGGTAACTGGAAAAGGAAGAATATATTTATTTAGCTGTCAGGACGGTGGTTTTTTTGGCTACTCCTCATCTCACCGGATCTCAGAACTCATCAATGAAAAAAATGTTGTGGATTCATGTCTCTTTCCATTGAGACCATGGCTGGCGTTCTTGAATGATTTATCTGCCCAGTTGTGAGTTAATTTGGGATTGTGGCAGCTACTTAAAAATCGTCCATTTGGAAAAAATTACTTGCTGTCAGATGAATAAAAATAAGATGATCTCTGTTTCTTGTATACATTCAGGATGACAAGAACCCTCGTAAGCTTCAAATGTTTTTTTTTTTCTGTTTCCAATCCAGCTTTTGGGTCATTTTTCTTGTATTTCATTGGTGGAGGCTCCAACACAGTAAAGCAGAAGTGTTTAACTGATGGGCTTGAGTTGGGTGCCTAGCATTTACGTGGCTGACAGTGGGATGGTCCATGTAGAGGGGCTTGGGTTGCCATCACTGCTTGTCTGCAGGATCACTGCTAGCCCAGCTTGGCTCTGCGGGTGTCTCTTGGCCATAGGAGGGTTTTGGTATGGAGCTGAGGAGGTGCCTGCTCATAGTACAAGCCTTGAGCTCTTCCACCGAGGTACCATGCTGAGAGCAGATCTACTGATAGTAAAGGACTATGAGCCGCCTTTGCACCCTGGCTTGTGTGTTGTGGCCTGTGCTCAGATGTGAGCCATGGTTCTGCCTTTGTCACCTCTCAGAATCTCTTCGCCATCATAGCAAGCTGCAGCCAGTGCCACCTCTGGAGGACCTGTCCACTCAGACAGTTCTCCGTGGGCCTCTGAGGCAGAGCACACCCTGGTCTGCTAATGGAAACACTGAGATATTACAGTTCTGGTGACTTTGTGAGGTTTCTCGTCTTTTTCTCTCCCAGTATATTGGTTTCCTCTTCGTCATACACAGCTTTTGTTTTGCTGGTTGCCTCCATGGCTTGGCTGTTCTTTAAATTTCCCCTGCAGTCGGTTTTCACGTGATACCTTATCTGCTTTCTGTTGACGTTGCTTGGTTAACACAGACACTCTAGTGTAGTCCTCTGGCTTGAAAGAATACTCTGCATATGCCATTTAGATATTCTGCTTTTGTATTTATTTGCCTTTTAGTTTTCTTGTTGTTTAGGGCTCTGCAAATCTTCAGTGACAGTAGGCTTGGCTGCACTTTAACAACCTCCACGAAGGGGCTAAAGGAACGCTTTTTTGTTACTCTTATTTTTTATTGCTAGCTTCTTTCCAACTTTACTTTTTTCCTTTGTGACTCTCTGAGGATCAGAATCATCTTGGATTTCTCTGCTCCTTTTGCTCAAACATTGCTCCTTTCAATCAGTGGCTTTGGGTGCCAGAAATCTGGAGGACCCACCATGATGACGTGCTCTGAGTCCCAGCTACCTTACAGCCTCATGGGGAGCACCATGAAGATTGGAAGGTGTGCGTGGCTCATGTCTGGGTGGGACATCGCTGTGTGATCACCTCTGGCTTTGAGCACGACACCAAGGCAGGAATCATCAGCTTTGGGGCAATATGTTGAATGCTACTGTGTACAAAATGTGTGCATCAAAACATGGTCTGGGGACAGGAGACCACTGATTATGGCTCTAGCAATACTTATGGGCTATGTCCAATATCCAGACCTTCCCTCTGAACACCAGGTGGGTGCTGTGTCTCTCATTTTTTGTTTTTAAGCTGTTTAGATGCTGTTAATAGATCAACTGTGTATTCTCAGCCTATATCTGTGCTGTGAGAAGGACAGTCCAGATGCACATTCCTGCTGTATCTTGTCTCTGTCAGGATGGGACATTCCCTGGACACTTGGCCTCTCCATGAGCTTGTTTGGACAATTAGGGGGTCAGGCTCAGGTTCTGAGCCATCCCGTCAGCATCTTTTCAAATCCTGCTGAGCCATCATTCTTGGTCCCCTGAGTTGTGAAGCACTCTAGAAAGCAGAAATGCCAGATGAGGTGATATGTGATTTATTAGATTATGCTCCAATACCATGTAAGCCATAAAATTCAGGGGAATTTTGGAGTTCATATTCATATCAAGACTGTGGAGCAAGGAGTCTCACCAGGCAGAACGAGGGTAGGAAAAAAGACGTGTGGACATCTTGATACCAGCAAAGTGTCAGCAATTTGGAAGGAAAGCATGGAAAAATCACTGGAGAAATTGCCGAAAGGACTCCCTCGGCCCTCAGGAAAACTGAAAATAACAAAGCCTGTTCAGTTTATTAAACAACACTGTGGATGCTTTCTTGTCATTTTTCATAGCCATATGAAAAATATTAAGAGGAAAATATATGTCCAGAGAGTTGGTAATCAGTATCAAGTAGCAGATGACATTTCAATTTCTGATCTCACTTTCATGAGCATGCAACTAATAAAAATAGCCCAGCTATCTGACGTGGAACATGCCAGCACACGCCAATTAGTTCTCAAGTGATACTGGAAATGTGTCTGCTTGTCTGAAACACGAGGATAATTTAAGTTGCTCATAAACCTTAAGCAAGATCTGAGTAGTACCTGGGTCTTATGGTCCAGCTTTGACAGAACAGACTTTAAACAACCAGACCTCATTCTGAATGTCATAATTTTATATGATATTATATTGTGGGAATAGGAAAGTTTTCCGTGGTTAGATAATCTCTCTCCCTGCTCCAACGTGGGCTGGATCCCGAAAGCAGGGTCACTAAGGTTTGATTGGAAATCTGTCTGAAATAGCCCAAATCATCCAGCTTTTATCTCCTGCTCCTTCTTTGGAGGGATAACATCTGGGCTCTGTGTTGGGTCAAATTCCTGGCTGGTAGTGACTGATGGGGCTCCAGTAACTCTGCTGGAGGTAAAAATTACAGCACGTGGCAATATGACACGGTGCTTTCACTGAGGTCCCCCTTTGGTTTTATTTCTGGTTATTTCTGTATGTTTTCAGAATCCCCGTATATAGGTGGAGATCCAGTTTCTTTCTAGCTTACTCTTTGAGCAATCTGAAAAGACTCATGACACCATTCATGACGTTAGGAAGTCACAGCCTTCCTTGCAACAAGGGACTTCAAGTCAAGCACTGGGAACTTCATCCTGATGGGGTTTTCCTGTCCTAAAAATAACGAAGCAGTGGGGTAGGAAATTAGCTTCCTATCACCAAACACCTCAAGTTGTGCCGGGGGAGGTTTAGGATGGATACTGGGAAAAATTTCTTCATGGGAAGGGTTTTCAAGCATT
>JAOXJK010000012.1:981332-1002673 GCA_025774025.1 Xenus cinereus
TATTTCTGGTTATTTCTGTATGTTTTCAGAATCCCCGTATATAGTTGGAGATCCAGTTTCTTTCTAGCTTACTCTTTGAGCAATCTGAAAAGACTCATGACACCATTCATGACATTAGGAAGTCACAGCCTTCCTTGCAACAAGGGACTTCAAGTCAAGCGCTGGGAACTTCATCCTGATGGGGTTTTCCTGTCCTAAAAATAGCGAAGCACTGGGGTAGGAAATTAACTTCCTATCACAAAACACCTCAAGTTGTGCCAGGGAAGGTTTAAGATGGATACTGGGAAAAATTTCTTCATGGGAAGGGTTGTCAAGCATTGGAACAGGCTGCCCAGAGCAGTGCTGGAGTCACCATCCCTGGAGGTGTTTAAAAGGCGGGCAGACGTGGTGCTGAGGGACATGGGTCAGTGGTGGGTTTTGTCAGTGTTGGGTTGATGGTTGGACTTGATGATCTCAAAGGTCCTTTCCAACCTAGACATTTCTATGGTTCTATGACTTCATGCAAGTAATGAAAAATGGTTTGATTGTCTCACTAATAGATAACTCGTGTCTGCAAATATGTTGCACAGGCTTTTTAATCTCGAGTGAGGAAGCAGAGAGATGAAGTGATGACGTGGCAGGTTCACAGGCTGGGAGAGGCACTGGGAAGAGGAGCCAGGTCTCTGAGATCCCAGACTCAGGATTGCTGGGACAGGCTGTCTTTCTCAGCTTAAGGTTTTGATGCCTCCTACAATTCCTACTGGGCTGAAGCTGACAATATCTCTCAGGATCAGTTCTCTGCTGTGAGCTGAATTTGAAAATTTTCTCATGACAGAAACCATCGGACAGCCCAGCACCTGGACCACAAAGGGAACAGAGTTGCAGAGTGGTTACTGCAACTGAGGTGGCTCTCCAAAACATTTTGGAAATTGGGACCAGGACCCAAAACTCTTCTCAGGCAAGTGCTGTAACCAGGAGCTTTTTGTTCACACTCCTTGTTCCTTTGGGCTCTTTGTTGCATTTCAGAGGGGTAGAAGCTTCTCCTAATTGGCTTCTCTGTGACCTCTTGCAAAGTGGGCTGGACTGAGGAAAAAATTTAGATTATTTAGACCTTAACTTTAGGCAGCCTTAGCTGAGGGGTGACAGATTTTACTTCTCTAAAGCCTCGGATGGGTTGCCCAGCCCTGGGTCTCCTGGGTGCCCTTGTTGCTATACTTGTAGCGCTAATAATATTTGCATGTCTGAAAATGTAACGGAGACGTTTAGGGGGATGCCTCGTGCATTCCTGCCCTGTGTCACAGAGACGCTTTCAGCTATTTGAGCAGAAACATAAGCCTCACTATTGTGGACTGTGGGGCGTGCACCGGCGTTTTTGCTTAGCTATGTTATTGGCCATTAAATTCTCCGCTCCCTTTCTAAATCTGTCCACAGGACTCGGCTTTGCAGACTTTGGCAGGGGTGAATTCCACAGGATGTGGGTCCATTTCCTCTAATTTCTTTTAAATGTGTCCACTAGTTAACTTTTACTGACTGTTTTCCTGTTCTCATTTCAGGGAGCGGGGGTGAGGCACCGGGGGAATGGACCAGCTCACACCATGGCACTGTCGGTCCCTCCTGCTGCAGCTGGATGTTCACCCCCTGGTTTTCTTATCACTGGTAGCCACTTGATGGAGATGCCCAAGTCAGAGACCATCTTAACCCAGGGTCCTGCCATTGTGACAGAGGATCCAGCTCCTCCAAAAAAGGTGATTCTCCTTATCCTAAGGTTTCATTCACCCCCAGGTGTGTGTCTCTGCATAGACCATAGCGATGTACTGGGGCAGGCTGAAGCTTTGGTGTCCTCTGCTCCTCCTCCCTTGCCCCAGTTCTTGCCCAACACTGATGTTTATGCATTCCCGATTCATTCAGGACCATATTTTTCTCTTTCCTGCTCCAGGGTGGGGATACAGGGGGAGAAGACCATGGTGGGAAGAGCTAGAGAGTTGTCACTCCTTCCAGCCCTTTGCCTGCTGGTCTGCCCTTCCCGTGGGGCTGACCCCACTGTGGCTTGGGGAAGGGAAAGGAAGGGGAGGCAAATCCCCCTGGCACAGGGGCTCTTTTTCTATCCCCGCAGAGACCTGAAGCCACCTATGTCCCAAACTTAATGCTCCAAACTGGTATTTTAGTGGAGGTGGATGATTATAGGTCTTTCTGGGTCCTTAAAAACCTGAGAGTGGGATGGGGCTCAACTCTTACTGACTGCAGCAGTTCTTAACTATTTCTTGTATTTCATATGTTAATGAGAATTGAGGCCATTACGGCAGATTTCTTACTTCCTTTTTTTCCCTCATCTACGCTATTGTGAATTGCCCTATATTCCCCCAAATTGCCATTAGTTACTTACTAGCCCTAAGTGAGAAAGAGAAATTTGTATTTATTGGGTATTTAAAACCTTTTTTACCATTTGTTTGTATTCCAAAGAGGAACATTTCTCACAGGAAAGAAATTACAAAATGCTGATCTCCAAGAGTATCTAAGTATTTAATTTTGATAATGCTGACCTAGTCTGTTGTGATGATGTTGAATTGCTTCACTTTGGCAATACAGAATGGCTTTGTTTTGAAAATGTCACAACAATATAATTTGTGAGAAAGTCAAATATAAGAAATGTACCTTGATTTTGAAAGCAGCAGCTTGTAAAATACAAGTGAAAGCTGAGTGAATCACAATGATAAAGGGGGTAGATGCATTTTCTTTATCAGAAGGAAATATTTAAGCATTGAAACAAAATGAGGAAATAGAAGCAATCTGTTTCAGCATTTTGTCACTAATATTTTTCACCATTTCTGCAACATGTTGTGATGTCAATAAAAATGCTGCTCCAGCTGTAAAACTGTTATCTAAAACTCCCTTTCCGCTCAGATCTAACATCCTTCTTGGGGAGGGTGACCCCACTGTAGGAATATCCCGCAATTCATTTACGTTGGGATTTCATCTTCCTTTCCTTGTCCAAAACATAGATTTATTTTCCAAAGGAATGGTTTGGGCACCTTCAAACATCACAGGAGAGAGACTTGTATTCATTTAATTCATTGATCCATCTCATCTTAGGACGGCGTTTAGATATCTGGGATGAATCACCTGATACAGGATCCTTCTTTTCCACAGCTGCCTCAGTTTGCCTGGTTGACCTTGTCTTACTGATGTTAATGGATAAGGTCAGCTAATAATGGTCATCTTTTATGGACTGGACCCGAGCCATTCTCTCCTCTGACCTTTGAACAACAGCAGAACACAGCAAGGCTGCAGCAGGACCAACAGTTCCCCACTGAACTACAGCACAGCTATGAAACACACGTCTGAACCCACCAGCAGACTCCCTGGGGTGGATTATACACGATGTCCCACCATGTGGTGTCCCACAAATTGAGTACTTTCCCCCAGTACGATTTGGTGTGGAATAAATGAGTCAATGGGTGGAATCAGACTGGGCTATCTTCTCCCCTTCCAGTAATCTGTGATCTTCATTGAGACATCTACTTCCATGAGCCTCAGAGGAACCTGAGCAACCTGGTAGGAGTAAGAAATACTCAGGGTTACTTCACCAAGCACAGGGCAGTCTTGAGATGTGACATAGGTATTGAGATGCTACCATAATAGAAGATCTCATCAGTGCCCCATAGAATCTTTGGAAGAACGTTGATATAATACGTTCCGTAGTTGAAACTGTAAATGTTCGTTTTTACTCTGTGATTTTTTTTAATTTCTTTCTTCTTCTTGCAAGAAAGAATCCCTTGAATGCCGGTTCCCCATCAGTGGAAGAAGTGACAGATCTTTAGCAACGGCAGTACTACGAACTAACGGCCTTCATAAAATTCATCGGTTGGAAAGGGACTGAAGGAAAAACACTCTGCAAAGGTTACCAGGCCAAAGCCCTGGGGCAACTGAGAGCTAAATTAAAAGGGGAAAAAAAATGAATATCCCATACTAAACCAAAAACCAAAACCCTAATGAAAACACTAAAAGCAATGATTAATATGACAACTGGGCAGCTTTCCCTGAAGACATGAATTCCCATCAGGGTAATCAAATTTGTCTTAAAAATGATAAATAGCGCTACCACTAACCTAAAAATGTACCTTGATCACACCAAGCTCAATCTCTTCAAACACTGGCTGCTTCATTTGAAAAAAAAAGTATTTAAATAAACAAATAATATAAAACAAAACCCACAGTCCCAACACGGATTTTTTCAAAGTTACCTCAGTCTTTTTTGGCCGTTCAGTCCACTCCCTGGTGTCCAGGTGTAAACAATTCCCAAAAAGAGACGTCTGTATCCCTGAATTCCAGAAAAGGTAGCGCTTTGTCTTTCTTTCCCAAAAAGGCTGTCTTTATGCTGAGTTTCTCAACCAAACTGGGGATGTTTAGGCCTTTTGATTATTTTTCCCCTCTCTATATTTTTTTTTTTTAAACATTTCCCTCTACTTCCATTGGTGGCCCTTTATTTCTTAATGATATTCTTCTTCCTCTTGCGCAAGTTTATCTCATCTTTTCCACTGCCTGGTCCCCACAAATCCCACACTCCTTGGCAAACCTTTGTGCTTCACACCCACACTTGCTGCCCACCCTGGCCTCTTGGAGAAGGACTGGGTCTATCATGGTTTTCCAGGCCAGGATGAAAAGGGGTATTTATGAGCACGGTCATGCAAGATGGGTCTAACACCATGTACATCCTTGATGAGAAAGCCATGCTCTGAGCTTTCCTAGAATCATAGAATGATTAAAGTTGGAAGGGACCTGAAAGATTATTGAGTCCCAACCCTCCTGCCCCGGGCAGGAACACCTCCCACCAGACCAGGTTGCTCAAAGCCCCGTCCAGCCTGGTCTTGAACCCCTCCACAGGGATGGGGCAGCCACAGCTTCTCTGGGCAACTTGGGCCAGGCTCTCACCACCCTCACAGCAAAGAATTTATTTCTAGTGTCTAATCTATATCTCCCCTCTTTCAATTTAAAACCATTACCCTTCGTCCTATTGCTCCACTCCCTCATCATGACTCCCTCCCCATCTCTCCTATAGGCCCCCTTCAGTCATCAGTCCTTTGTCTTGCTCTTCTTTTTGAATCTTCTTCCCTGCAGCTCCCTCCTTGGAGCAGCTTGTAGCTTTTGGAGGAGCAAATGGGGCTGGGTGAAGACTATCGAAAAAAGGAGCATTTACCTGGACCTTCTGACTTCTCAGGAAGCCAAGTGGAGGCTCCATCTTTGCTGTGACTTTGTGTTGGTTAACCAGATGAGAGCAAGGCTAGGAAACACTACCTTGAATCAGAATCAGTTTTATTTAGGCTGATTTTCAAGCCTTTTCTTCCTGTGTTTCTCCCTTTTCCTCTTTGTTTCTCTATCAGCCAGCAGCCCCAGTCCTGACACTACTGAGCTGTCTGCGTAGGTTGTAGACTGTTCAGGTTTGGGCAGATAGACTTCCAAGCACAGTTTCTCACCAGTCCTCTCTTTTATTTAGCTAGACAGCTACTTAAACCTTCCCTACACTTCAGAAACACCTTTAGAGCAGAGATGACAGTAATTTACCCTTCCCAGGCAGGATACGGTGGCTTTGCCACTCAAGAAAATCAGCCCCAGATGAATCAGGCTGTCAATTCAAAATAGAAGTAGCTTTTGCGTTTTCTACCTCCACATTTCATCACTAGTTCTCAGCAGCAGAACTAAACGCATTGTCCCTCATTATCCCAATGAGCTCCCAATCGTTTCAAAATGTGTATGTGGCATGTTTTCCCTTTTCCTGCTTAAAATGAATAATAGTTTGTCATTTCGAATCTGTCATGGTAGCAGCAGGGAACAAGTGAGTAGGTGCCATCCTTCAGCCTCAGCCTCCGGGATCTTAATGAGGGTCTGATGCCAGTTAAAGAAATCTTCATGCATTTTAATCAGAGCGCTGCTGGGATTAATCAACAGAGAAGGGCACGTCTAGCTGACGGAGAATTGTCCTCAGGACACTGGATTCAGAGGAGACTGGCCAAGAGTCTGGACCTCTTTGTGCCATCTTTTCATTTCCTTTGCTTTTGAGGCAAGCAGAAATGCTCGCATTATTATTATTTATTATTGCATCAGTCTTCTTTGTATTCACCCCTGCCCCTGACAGCATTTGTAGATCTGATTTATTGTTCACCTTTGAAACTCTTAAATATCTCTTCTGCCTGCGAGGTCCACAAAGAGCTCACAATTTTCTGGCTGGGCAGTTTAGCCAGCCCTCATTTGGCTGTCATCTTCACCCAAACTAGGACAAGCATAATATTTAAAGAGGTGGAGCTGTGGTCCATGACTGGTGCTTCAGATTCCTATGGTACTCCTCTGTATGGTAAAATCTTCCTTACTGAGCTTTGCATCCCAGAAAATCTTCCTACTGTAGCTTCGACATTAACAGGAATAAATAATTTTGGTTGATATCCATAGCATCCTCCTGGAAAAGGGAATTATTTAGCTCTTTGGTCTTTTCCTGCAGTGGCCACCTTCTAAAAGAAAGTGCTATAGATAAGGGCTTCCTGAAAGTAAGTAGGTGTCTATAAAAACTGGCACATGAGAGGCACTGGGGGAGTGCATCCACAGTTTGGTAGGATGAACTACAGATTTCTACAGAGCCCCTGCCCCAGTGGAGACAAAGATGTGAATAAATTATACACATGAATATGAATAATGGTAAAAAAGCAGCTGGCAGCAATGCTACTAGACACCAAAAGCTCTTTTCTGCCATTCCCAGCAGGAGTTTTGTCCTGGAGCTCTTTGGGGTGTACTAATCCTTCCACATCCTGCCAAACAAGGCAATGTTGGCAGGTCTCTGGGGCACAAGCCTGGCTGTAGTAACTCCCAGATGTCCTGCTGATCTGCAAAGTGTGAGGTGAGCATTGGTATGATTTTGAGAAGTTTCATGCAGAAAAAAAGTGTTTAAAACCTCATGTTCTCTGGAGTATATCTGGAGTATCTCTCCAAATATACATGACCTTGTTAACTATGGTGGGATCTGTTGGGATCTTTGAGTATTCGCTAGAGGCTTTTGTGGATTTATTTTCGAGATCTGGGAGGCACCACAGGGACAACAGATAAAGAACCTGCTGGCAAATAGGTTAGGATTTGTGAAGAGCCACAGCCTTCCATCCTGTATACCAAGCTGCCGCTGCTAAGTGTCTACCAGACTTAGAAAACTTGTTTCAGAAAGGCTGGGATTCAAGGAGGTGGAAAGAAAAAAACCCTTTGAATTTCACCCCACAATTTTCCATGTATCAGTCAAGCAGGGGAACAGGTTGCCCAGAAAAGTTGTGCAGTCTTCATCCCAAGGTCTTCAAGACCCAGTTGTACAAAGCTGTGAATAACCCAGTCTGATCTCTGCTTTGAGGAAGAGGTTGGACTAGGAACGTCTCGAGGTCCCTTCCAACCTGAGTTATTCTGTGGTGGGATGATATCCAACCCCATAACTTAGAGTCAGGCCACAGCATATCTCCAGAAAAGAAGCATCTGGTCCTGGTTTAGAGAATGTAAACAAGGCTGTGTTTTGGATTGCAGCTGAACCCGCCCATGACCAATCTCCCCTCATATGACAAGGACCATATGTCCTGCCATGTGGTGGTAACTGCATGGGAGTGAGGGAGATTATTACATCCTCTTTCATCTCCAGGATAAATCTTCTCGGGTACAGAATCTGTATTTCCTTAGTGAAGTCGTTCCATTGAATTGAATTATACATGGCATTAAAAGAGCAATTCTGTGCATGATTACTGCTTTGGACCTTTCACTGCCATCAGGAGTTTGTTCTGTCGTTGCCTCTCAGATGAAAGGGTCTCTGAACTATCAGTTACCTTCTGTCGTTGTGTACCTTTCTCAACTAGGCCTTTTAACCTTCTCTGCAATGTCTGAGCTCCTCAACGTGCTCAGCTGGGACCTTGGCAGGTATCCAAAACCCAACAGGACGAGGAAGGCCGTCCCTTGTTGCCAAGCCCCAATAGGTCAAAGTGGTCCGTAATGACTCACAAATGATTCAAGCTGGTGCTCAGTGCTGAGTGTTCCTCGCTTGATTTATGGGCTTACCTTCAACAAACAGGAGAGAGAATGCAACCTGACTGCAGCTTCTAGTTATGGTTTCAGAGCAAAAGCGGCTGAGACAAGACCAAGGTGAGCTTCTCTCTTAGTCAGAGGGCACGTAACTTGGAGAAAATCTCAGGGTATTCTGGGAGTCACAGAGATGAGTAACCATGTCATAGAACTGAGGAATCAAAGGATGGAAGAAGTTTAATGTAGAACATACATTTTCCTGTGTGAGAATCTCTCCTCTCTCAGATAATACAGGCTGAAATGATAACACCTGCTGAACCATTTCCACCAATGTCAGTCCCTCCACTCAGTGGAGAGACCAAGAGGGGTGGGGACCTTGAGTTACCACCTGGAGACCTTGAATTACCACCTGGAGGTGCCTTTCTCTCTCTACTCAGTGCACAGGGAAAGGAAAAGCATTCCAGACTTAGCTCTTCATGTGGTAGGTTGCAGCCAGGCCCTAGGTCTATAGGTTCCTTGGCTTCCCGTGGGCTTGAGACCAGTATTCAGCAGAATTTAGAGGTATGTTTTGGCCCTGATAGCTTTATGACAGCTAATGGTGAGCCAGAACTCATTACTCCCTTACAGGCTCTGGGCAAAAATGGGTACTCGCAGAAAGCAGTTCACTCCATAGTAAGATATGTGACTAAGATATAAGGTCAGTGATATTTTTCTTTGGAGACATCAGTGGCTATAAAAAGTTCTTGTCTTGCTCAGACGTCAATGCCAAACTCGACACATAGTGCTTGGAGAAGATGAATGCTACCTCAGCCTTGCTTGAAATCAGTGGGAGGTGATGTCCCCAAGACTTGATTGACTCCGAGGTAGGTGACTGCCTACTTATGTGAATCCAACTCCCATCCTTTCTCCCCATTTACACTGTGTAACAACTGGCTGACTCTGTGTCACGATGCCAAGACATCTTCCCGGGGATGGACTGTGGTGCTTGCTCTTTCCCCGGCAAATCCCTTTTGAGAAGCTCACACATTCCACCCTGCCCTGGCTGCGCACATGACAGACCGTTGCTTGGCTTTCACAGATGCTTGGGGTGGCAAAGGTTTTTGGGAAGACTGTTTCTAAATATCTGCCTCTTTAAAGTGCTCACTGGTTGGCATTTTTTAGCCCTGTGCTGTGCCCTGTCTTGCAATCCCTGTCCTTGTGTATGCTTGGACAATGCAGTAAGGGGCCAGGAGCGCCCCAGGTCTGGAAGACCATGAGACCATGACTGCTTAGTGTATGATGGTCACAGACTCTAGAGCCACCATAAGCTGAGACGGTGGCAAAGTCCAGCTCCTGTTTGCAGAAATGCAAATGTGAGTGACAAAAGCATTGTGAGCTGCAGCATTTTCCCAGCAGTACTTCTCCTTCCAACTTTGGAGACCTCTTTCTACGGGCTTGCTCTGACCATCCTCCATCCACAGTTCTATCTGGCAACAACTAGGACAATTTGTGTTGGCTTCCTCATTGCCAAAATCACCAAAATGGCTTTCCCACTCACTGTCAGTCTTCTAGCGGGTGGGGGGTCCCCTCTACTCAACCATGCTCCACCGAAGCTCAGGGAATGTTTCCTGTCCACCTCACCAGCGTCAGGATTGGGCCCTTATGGCCAAGTCATGTGTGCTTTTTCCTGCTCCAGCAATCCCAAGACACCTCAAGGGTTAAGCAGGACTGGGTTGCCACTGGACTGGGAAGGGGAGATCAGTTTTCCTGCTGTGGCACGGCATGAATGTATTTGTAACATGAGCCAGAAAAACAGTCTGTGGATGCTATTGAAGATAACCCCAACAGTGAGACCAGGGCTGTGCTCAGCGCTGAATATGGACCCTCTGCTGAGCACCAAACGCACACGTGTCCTTGTTATTCCTTCTCAAGCAGCACCCCTGCCGCCCCTCCGACCCCCTTCCAGGAGCCAAGGTCTTGTGATGCTCTGCGTGTAAAGAAACCGCGGTCCGAGGATGCTGTGTGCCCCCAGAAATCTTAAAAATGCAGAGATGGCTTTGGCAGACCTCCTGCCGGAGTCCCTGACTGCTGTCTGGAGTGTCTGGCTCATAAATAGCTGCACCGGGAGAGGGGTTGTTTACCGTAGCCTTGTCTCTGTTGTTGATGCTGAGGTTCCATGTCAGGAGAAAAAAAAAAAAATACCCAACAAGATTTCAGCTTCCCTCCACTCCACAGTGATTTGGTTATATTTTGGGACAGAGGGAGAGGGCTTCGATGACAGATGATGGCTGAGATGCGACAGGCACTGTAGGACGGCTTCACCCTGGTAGGAGATTTCAGCTTTTGTTTTAGTCGGTCGCAAACGTCGGTGGTTTTTATACCCCTCTCGCTTTACCCAGGGGAGCTGGACCCAGTCAGAGCATCGTGTGAGGGTTTGCTTGGTTTCTCGAAGCCTCCACCGTGCACGAACCCCAGCTCTGCCCAGGGTGACTGCCTGCAAAAGGTCACCCCCATCTCCTCCCCCTCCAGCATCTTTCTTCTCCTATGAACACCAGCAAGAAGCAATTAGACTTAAGGAGAGCGAGGCCAAGCCTGGGGACAGCCATCCTTTACGAGCTGGCTCCACTGTGACCAACCTGCCCGATGCTGACATTTTAATTAAAGTGTTTTATGCTTTCTTACACGCTTTCCTCTGATAAGCCCGCTACTCTGCTCTAAAACCTCTCACAGCCCCTCACGGGGTTTGTCCTAAATACCTCTAATCTCTGGGGCACCTTTCTCTCTTCCATACCTCTGGCTTCCCTCTCCACATCACTTCTGTGCAGCAATGGCACCCTTATCTAATTAGGATATCTACTTAGCAATTTCCTCCCTTTTCTGTTCGCTTTTGCCTCTATGTGGCTTTTTCAAAGTCAGGCTGTAGGTGACATTGCATGAATAAATCTGGTTTACTCCAGAACCTGAGGATGCTGGGGCCAACGGCTGAATTTGCAAGCTCTGGGCAGTAAAAGGAAGGATTTACCCAGTGTAACAAGGGAGAAGGCAGACTGGGAGTGGACAGGAGCTGTACTGGATCCCGGGCACTGCGGGTATGGGGTTGGGAATGTCCTCGGAAAGGGTGACAGTGCTGTCACCTCCCCTGGCGTGTGGGTCCCTATGGTGAAGCTGGTGGCCTCCAGGTCTCCACTTGTGGCAATTTGCACTGTATGTGGATATCCACTGGAGGCAGATTTTGTGGGTGGGGTGGGCATCCCGTGGGATGAAGGCATTTCCCTGTCTCCCCGTCCCTTCCACGGCTGTGGATTTGGCCCTGCCACCCCTGTTATGTGCCATGGCTCTGGCAGTAGAGCTGCAGCAGGTGGCTTGTGTGCTGCTCTGAAAAGAGTGTGGGACCAGAAATGCAGTTATCTGCTCGAGCAGGTCCTGCATGGGCTCTCCCAGCCTTTTCTCTTCACTTACCCAACTGTGTTGGCATCCCTGGTCTAGTGGGAGGTGTCCTTGCCCAGGGCAGAGGGGTTGGAACTAGATGGTCTTCAAGGTCCCTTCCAACACAAACCATTCCATGATCCCAGCCAAAAATTGCTGCCTGCCGGACCTGAAACTCTCATTTTATCTCCGCAGATGTTTCTTTACAACATCTCCTGCATGGCCATTTACTGCTGTTATTTAGTTCTTCTTTTTAAAGAAAAAAGCTCCACCAACAGCAAAACCCAAACTGCCTGGTTTGTTGTGGACTAGAAGTGCATGTTTAAAACCCCTGATATTTCTTCAGGACTGAGCCCTGCTGCAGATTTCCCTCCTGGGGAGGGCTGCAATTTTCTATCTCCTTGACCCAACCATTTATTTTCAGCAGTATTGGGGGAACCCATTATCTTTGAGAGCTTCGGCCCAGTTCTTGAAAGCAGCTGGAACTGGCCAGTGCATAGCACAGACAGAAATACACATGGCCGGTGATGAAATAAGGTTCTTTTCCCTAAAACCCAGCCAAAACCATATCCCTCCGAGGTGCACTGTTACAGCCTATATTGTTCCATCAGGCCCCATAACTTCAACGTTTGGAGATGGGAGGCTAAATTTAGGCGTGTTACTATTTCTATTTTAATATCCTGGAACCGGCTCAGAGTCCGACACTGGATTTTGCGTTCCTCTTCGCCAAGTTTCTCCCACTCAGGAGCCCTGCCTCCATGGAGGCTCCGGTTATCGCACGCCTGCCAGTCCCTCCCCAGTCTGATATAGTCAGGAGGTTTGATCCACTTTTATTACGGTGATGAAAATCAAAAGTGTAACAGGCATACGGTCTTCAGCAGGGGATGATTTTAATGCGCCAAGGCCCAGATTTGTGGCTTCACATCTTCCAACTTAAGTTGTCAAGGCAGGGTTGGCACTCAGTGCAGGTCCCCTCTATGGGAAATGGAGAAGGTGGTTCACTCTGTTGTGGTTTGAAGAACCCACAACAATTTATTGTTGTTTAGACAATTTTTCTATCACCCAATGACCCCTCCCCACCTGGGAAGGGGAATCAGAGAAAAAACAAGGGTTGAAATTGAAATAGTTTTAGTAGAATAAGACTAAATAATTAATATCAATAATACTAAAGAACAAATATTGATCCCAATATCAATATAAAATATACCAGGATTGTACTCGGTCCATTCTATCACAGGAAGCCGTGCACTCCTGGCAGGGGACAGCCAATGTGGGACCCTGTGAGCGCTGTGGCTCTGGGAGGAAAGGAAGGGCTCGGGGGTCCAGTGCTGGGGCAAGAAGTTCTTAGGATGGTAGCCATCAAGGAAGAGAGAGACAACTCAGCAAACTTTCTAATTTATGTTGAATGTGATGTTCATAGCATGAAGTAATGCTGCTGGCCAGCTCGGGGCCTGGGTCTTGCTTCCCTTTGCCAGGACATGATGGACTTACTGCTTTGAGCTGATGCCATCTCCACCTCCAAGCCTTGCAAGACCCACCCTGGACAGATATAGGACACGCAGGCTGAGGCTTGGTGGCCCTGCTGCTCTAGAAACAGCAATAATTACTATGGCCCCAGCATTTTGTGGCTTTGTGGTGCTTAACCAAGCAAACTTGCTTTTTGTACAGGGTATCTTTTTTTAAACCTCTATCTATAACATCCTAAGGAGGCTGGCATTATGTAGCGGCTCCTAATAAAACAAGAGTTAGCACGCTGTGGCATGGAGGTATTACACCACAGACACCACCACCCTGCACTTAGGATAAGAAATGACTGGTGTTTCTCATTTTAACAGTGTCACGGAAAGCAAACACATTTATTTTTATTTTTATGTCTCTCCTTTTCTTTTTTTCTCTCTCTTTTTTTTTTTTTTCTGGTCAGAATAATGTCCCTGTTGTCTTTCTTTGCACATTCCTACCAGGAGCCGGGACAGAGCTCCCTGTTTCCAAGCCATCCCTGACTTCCCAGCTAAATCCGTCCTCCCCAAAGTCCCTGTGTGGCTTTGAGCAGTAGCTATCTTCTCCTGGGCCCTCCTACCCAGGCTCCTCTCTCATTGATCTACACAACTGCAGTCCTCCTGACCTTGGTTTGATGGTCCTGTTTTTGCTTCTGCTTTGCTCCCCAGGTGCCAGGGCTGCAGAGGAGCATCTGTTGGTGGTGGTATATTTTCACTGGAGAAGGGGAGATGGGTGCTGGTGCTGTCAGGACAATTTGGAGCCACAACTCATGTGGTTGCATTTAAAAAGTAAGTGAAATGAACTATTTTCTTGGTTTGTGGCCTATGTGATAAGTATTGATTCCCTTTTATTCTTGGTCTCTTTCTTCCTGGATCAAGGTTGAAATTAGTTTCTGGAAAGAAGGTTTGACTTTATTGAAGTTATTACTGCTTTGAGATGAAGGTATTTGTGTGTTGATTAAGTCATACCAAGCCTATTTATGCTTTCTTGGGACCTTTCCTGTTGAAGACCTCAAAACACTTCACATGAAATTAAATGACCTTATCCACTTCAAAGCCTTCCACATTTGGCCTAAACTAGGAAAAAGTAGCTTTGTCTGAAAAATGGCTTCTCCTCTTCTTGCTGGAGAGACAGAATGGTCCACTTCAGGTACAGGACCTTGGTTTGCAGAGGTGGGGACTGTATCTGGAGATGTCTTCATGAAAGGAAACTGGTGTGTCTATCTGGCACCACTGGGCATGTGTCTCTGGTGGGCTGAGGAGCAGAGACATAAGCAAAGATAGTTGTCATATGGCAAAGCTCTGGAAGGTAAAATAGCTCAAGCAATCTGGCAGGAGGAGGGACAAAGCCATCCCATGTCTCCTTGAGGTTGATGGATCCATCTTGATCAGTCTGATGTTTCCCCTGACTGGCCTCTCCATTTGGAGGAGTACCTGAGCTCCAGGCAATGTTGCATGCCTACCTGTGAGACAGCACAGCTGTCTAATTACTCAGGGGAGTAATTATTGATGGTGTCAGGTTGTGCCTCATGCATTGGTGACAACCTTCACTAGCTTCCATATAACTTCATTTTGTGGCAAGTCTAGAAGTTATTTCCATTACCTATCTCAGCTTATTTTTGTAGGTGATTTTATAGACTTCATTTAAAAATAGACTGGGTTTCAAAATATATTTTTTTTCCTAAGAAATTCTATTTCTTGGTTTTACCTTTTTTTCAGTCTCGTCAGGCATAAAAAATATCCAATGTCTACAGGCAAGTAAAACAAAAAGAGAAACGGAGGAAAGGAAAAAGAGGGATGCAATTAAAAAAATCACTGTTCTGTCATTCCTTCACCTCATAAAGTCTTGTATTGCTACAGGAAATATAAACAGAACAAAAATAAAAGAAAGTAGCAGTAAAAGCAGAGTGAGCAAAGGCAGCTTTTGGTGGACTGGCACATGCTCTAAATGGACCATATAATGCTGCCAAAGAGTTTCATATCCAGAGGGCTGGCTCATGAACTGGGAGGATTTTAATGGAGAAAACCAAAATCCACCCCCTCCAAAATTTGATAGAAACACATTTTTCTATTCCTGAATTGAGATATAAAATTTGCTACCAGCAAGGGAGTTGTTTCAAGCTGAATTCCATTTTTTGTTAGGAAAAAATGAAAAAATGATGTGCCGGAACAGTTTTACAAATTCTTTGTAGACTCAGAGAAAACAGGACCAGGAGGGACCTTCAGCAATTGTGAGGGCCAACTTCTGATCTCAAGGCAGGATGGGAGCTTTGTGAACCGCTCCTGAAAGATGTCTTTTTAACATGTTCTTGCAACCTCCAGCAATGATGTCATTAACTCTATAGGCCATCAACAATTTCAGCTCTATTGTTATTAAATACAGAAACTTGGTAAGGCTCTTCAGGTCTTTATGGAAAGAACCTGATGTTATGATTACTTGCATCCTTTGAAACGTTACCTGTGTATTTACTTCCAATATTGTTAGCGTTTTTCTCACTCAGTATTTGGGTCACAGGACTGGAACGGTAATTTTAAGAGCTGGCATGTAATATTTGTATTACAGATAGCTGAGGTGTCGATACAGACCAACAGGGACCCGGTATTTCAGGACAAAGCAAAATGTCCTGTTCAGACACCCTTCACATTTGCTGAAATCAGCCATAAAAATTGACTCAAACCACTGACTTAACAAATGAAGGAGGAAACGATTAGGATACGGGTTAGTGATGCACAGAAGGACTTCATGCATGGTTTAAAGACCTCAAAATGAATGAGTCTTGCTCTATTAAGTCTTTGGACCAGTCCCTGAGCCTCTTCTCCAGGCAAGGCAAGGAGATGGCTTCTATGTAGGTTTTAGAGGGCCTGTTGGGGGCACTTTTCATTTATTTGGTCATCGATGGGAACACCCTGCATGCTCAGAAATAGCTGAGATTGGGGTATCGGCTGAAAAAACACATGTGCTTTGGCTCTTCCCCTCCAGAGGTACCCGAAGATGTACTTGTGGAGAAACCCTGCTTGTGCAGAATTTCATTTTATAGCCAACCCTCAAGGCGCCCCCCGGAGACTCTGACACAGCTGGGAAATGAGCACTCGCATCCAGATCCCAAATGTGCAATGCAGAGAAAATTTCTCTGCAGAAGATCCCTCCAGGCTTCAGAAACTGGAGGTGGTGAGAGCGTAGCAGCTGGATTGCTGAGCAAGGCATCGCTGCGGAGCACACCATCCTTCCCCCAGACCCTGCCCCTCCATCTTAATTACCTTTTGGAGGGTGAAGCGAGCCAGGGGAGCTCTCTTCTTTGAGGAAAGTGTTCAAAACAAGCTCCCAAGCACTTATGAAATCTCACAGAAGTCCCCAGAGATCCTAATCTAAGTATGCTTGTGCGTTTTTTTCCATTCAATGCCTTTTTCTTTCATGTAAGATTCCTCCTTAGCCTGGGTAAAGGACATTTTCATCACGTTCAGAGGCTAAGCAGGTTGCGAGTTTTCCATTTCCTTCCTGGAGACTAAAAGGGAAAGTCTCAGGAAACATAAACAAAGGATTAGCCCTAAAATTGAAGAAACACCTTGTCATTGTTGATGCCTGATCACCTTTGGCTTGCACGAGGCCAAACAGAGCAGGGACTTAAACCTGAATTGTGAAGCTACCAAAAAAAAATATGTGGTGGAAAGACCTTCTTCTCTCCTCCCCAGATTTTGCTACCTTGGCACAAATTTTGCTGCCGTTTTATTCCCGCGTCCTTCCTCCCAGTCCTTTTTTCCTGTGTATTTCAACATTCAGCTCTGATGACCTTCTTCACTGTGGACTGTTGGTCCTCTTACCTTAAGGGGGGGTCCAAGATCTGACTCAATCCTTCTTCTTTCCCTGCTCAGCACGTTGTAGCTCATCTTGTTTGGACTTTTTTTTTTTTTTTTGGAAAAAGCCCCAGTGGGAAGCTTGAGTCTTGTGGCACACGGCAGGCATTTCACTCTGCAATTATCTATCGGCGCTGCTAATCTGCTTCGAGTGGAGCTGGCCGTCCTCGAAACGTGCTTGTGGCTTTCCTCATCTTCGGCTCTTTGCTGTGGTTTCGGCCCTTTCTGAATCCCCCAGTGTTCAGGAAGAGCCGGAGCAGTTCTCACACTCTGTTTTCTCTCCTCCTTTACTTTTTCCCCTGGCATTCTACAGGTTTTCACTTGCAGCCCATGTTGTTTTTTAAATACACGTTGAAAACCTTACATTCCCCAGTTTTGTTTTGTTTTGTTTTTTTCACTTTGGATGTTAAAGGAAGATTAGTCTCTATATTAAACCTATTTTCCCTTCTTTCTCTCCATCTCCTTTACCTCTTTCCGCAGATCTATTGTTTTCACACTTCTCTGCTCTTTTAAATGTCCCAACAACTTTCAGCTATTCACGTGTGTCAGATATACATCAGGGTGTGCATCGCTAGAAGGAACTCTCCAGTGGAAGCATAAACCCCTTTCGGGAACTTACGTTTATGAAATATTGTATATAAACCAC
Source organism: Xenus cinereus (assembly GCA_025774025.1). NCBI lineage: Eukaryota > Metazoa > Chordata > Aves > Charadriiformes > Scolopacidae > Xenus > Xenus cinereus. The sequence continues at coordinate 998,742 of JAOXJK010000012.1, forward strand.
TGCCCGAGGGAGATTGGTTACAGAGCAGAGGGGCAGCACAGCTTTGCTCCTTGTAATAGTTTGTGTTTTTGCAAAGAGAGCATAAACTGTACCATGGTAATGGCAAAAACAACTGTCAAACAACACAGATAATCAGGACTTTTTATCTGTTGACTTTGGTTAGTTAAGATCATAAAAAACCTATAGGATCATCCAAACTGCTGCAGAATGTATATTTGGGAGGGACTCTTTTTCAGGGAGTGAAGTGATAGGATGAGTGATAATGTTTTTAAACTGAAAGAGGGGAGATTGAGCTGAGATATTAGGAAGAAATTCTTTACTGTGAGGGTGGTGAGACCCTGGTCCAGGTTGCCCAGAGAAGCTGTGGCTGCCCCATCCCTGGAGGGGTTCAAGGCCAGGTTGGACGAGGCTTTGAGCAACCTGGTCTGGTGGGAGGTGTCCCTGCCCAGGGCAGGGAGGGGGACTGGATGATCTTTAAGATCCCTTCCAACTCTAACCATTCTATGATTCTATATACATATTTTTCCTATGACCAAAGAGAAAAAGAATTATTATTTTTTTTAATCAACAACTGAAGTATGGACTTGATCAGTAACTTGGAATCCCTAAACGCTCTGAAGTTCAGTAACACAACAACACAGATTTTGAGGCAGAAACCCTCGAAGATGTTCTCAGTAAAGAAGTTAGAGTGTAACAAATCATGAACCAGTTACATGACCTTCCGTGCAGAAGTTTGGAATATCTAATCCACCTGTTAGGTTTTATTCACAAATGTTACCCTAAAACAGGAAAACAAACAAAAAACCGTAGAGTTCCTCAGAACAAGAGCAGAAATTCATTAACTAAAATAATAACACAGATACAGCACAGAACATCCAGATGTAAACAACAGTAAGTTTAGTGAATACACCGTGGACCACACGGAGACCAGATAAGGCAATGAAGACATGAGGAGACAAATGCTTACATACAGAGAAGAGCATCTAAGAAATACATCCTGCAAGTGCTGAAACTGTAAAGAGCTGTTCAACACACAGACTGCCTGCTGCCCAGTATTTAATATGAATGTACGACCAAGCTCAAACAATGCAAGTGAAAAAAGAAAAACAAAAAAAAATCCCAAACCATACCATGTGATTTAGACAGCCAATAAAAGCTATGCAAGAGCAAATAAATAAATATGAACAATAAACAAAGAGCTTGTGAACTACTCATGGATTTTTCATGAGATGAAAAAGAAATTTGTCAGACAAATTATTTGCTCTGAATTATTCACTCAGCTGTAATTATGGCCATTGGCAGGCAGAGAAACCAGTAACTTAGACTGATGATTTCCGAGTTCCAGAGCAAATCCTTCATCAGAAGACCTTATCTCAAGAAAAAAACCAAAAACTTTTTGCTGAACTTGTGAAGCTGTACATTGTTTCATTCAGGCCATAGCCACTGCTCTGGACAGTGGCTCTTGGTCAAGATTTTGCTCTTGTTGAAATCATATTATTAGATACCGTGTCATTGGGCAATTTCCTTTCTTTGCAGCCTATGCTCTGCTCTCTGAAGGAAGCAAGTATTTCAACAAGGAGCCGCTTTCTTTCACCTTCACTGAAGGCAGCAGGAACACACGGAAATTTTGACTTTACAAAATACTAAGTATTTTATAAGAATTTATTTTCAAAAATCAAACAATTTAGTGTAATGAATATTCAGAGTGATTCACTCCATCTATACTAAAAGCTTTAAACCTCTAGTAAATTCCAAAAAGCACTATCATGCCTTTCTTCCACATGTGTAAATCTTAACTTAGTTAAAATTTGGGCTCCAAAGGGTGTGCTCTCCCACTCCAGAAATACTGCATTAGCATTCAATACAAAAGTTCTTCTACTCTGCAACAAGGTAGACACACACACACAAAAAATCCTAGGCTCTCACATTCCAGCAGAATTTTTTCCAGTCTTATGAAAAGCAGACTTGCAGTCAAAATTCATTTAAACAAGTGATTACATCTTACACTTCCCATCTTATGCATCCACTGATTACATTACTCAAATTTACAATCCTGCTTTCAAAGTTTTTCCACAGTTTTGTCTATTCTTTTCAGTCCTCACACCTCTAACTTTTCATATACTGAAAACTTTTCATCATCTACCTATTCAAAACATAACAAAAAAATTAAAAGGTTGTCCACTTCTAAAATTTCCTCTCCATGGGTAGACTGATGAGGTGAGGCATTTGAAGATGAACAGAAGCTAATTGTTCCTTCACATTCCTCTGTCATTTGAATCCCTCAAGAGTGACCAAGGGAACAAGGAGACTTCTGCCCTCAGACTTCATGGAGCAGTGGCCGCAGGCACCCCATGCTCTCTTGCATCCGTGTAACACCTATACGAGATATTACATGGCACAGGGTAAACAGTAACACAGAGCACAGAACAGCAAACAGAAAGAAGCACTGATTTTATATAAAGTTAGAAAAGAAAATAAAATGTCTTCTAAACTACTTTCAATTTGTGATTAGGAAAACAGACAAGAGTATAAAAGCTGTGAAAAAAAGCCTTCTTGCTTCTCATCCAGAACAGCGGCGATCAGCTGGGTTCAGTGCAGTACAACACTGTGCACAACGACTAGGGAAAGAAATAGCTACCACTATAAAACTGTCTGCCAGGAGTATTGACCTCATTGCCAAAAATTACATTATGTGGATGTAGACTTAACACATTACTTAACAGAAAAGGCAAGCTTCAGAATTGTTTAGTATGTTCATGAAGACATACCTGCAGAGTAATTTTAGGAAAGAGAGAGCAGGCACAGAGTGCTGCTTTTCTGATAATATTAAGTGGACTACAGCTAGGCCTCTAGAAAGAAATTCATTCTGAAGTGCAGAGTTGGGAGGAAAAAAAATCTGCACTTCTGAAAAAAATTTTTAATACTTAAAAAAAAAAAAAAAAAGGTAAATAGATATGTTTCCGCTCACTGGGAACATACTGGTAATAACTGCCACTTCCCCCCTCTTTTTAAATAAGAAATTGAATTTTTGTCATCTTAGATAATTATCTAACCAAGAGGATTGTTACCATGAAAATCTCTTAGAAAAACAAACTAAAAAAACCCAATAAAATGGTCACCTTGGGTGAAAAAACCCTGACTGACATTGTAAGGATGTTATACTCACTAATTGGATACATTTCAAAGCTTTATACAGATAAAGCATTACATAAATGTGCAGAGTTGTATTCCTCACCCTGATCTGCTTGTGAAAATGCCCTAAAGAAACTTCTCGTCTACTTCAAGCTGATGCTCAGGCAGTTCACTGTACGTCTTGTCATTTGTTAAATGGTATTGTCAAGGATTCAAACTGATAGGAATCATCCCAAGTCAGAAGCTGCATTCATAAACCTGAGTAAAAAGAAGCAATTTCAGTCAGCATTTGGTTTCTCTGAGAATGAAGCTACACAGTGCAGAACTGTGTCACAGAATTTCTCTCTATCCTGGTGGGGAGTCTCAGGGCATTTACAGAGTAAAATAGGACTAAACATAAGTAGGAAACCTGATGGCACTTTCACAAAAGCAAGTTCACTACGGCTTAAATAAGTGATACAATAGCCACATCACAAAACATTAGGTTTGGGAATGACTGTATTAAATGGAGCGAAATCTGGTTGGCGGCCGGTCACCAGTGGTGTCCCTCAGGGCTCGTTTTTGGGGCCAGTCTTGTTCAATATCTTTATTGATGATCTAGATAAGGGGATTGAGTGCACCCTCAGTTAGTTTGCAGATGACACCAAACTAGGTGGGAGTGTTGATCTGCTTGAGGCTCTACAGAGGGATCTAGACAGGTTGGATCAATTGGCCAAGGCCAATGGGATGAGGTTTAATAAGGCCAAGTGCCGGGTCCTGCATTTCGGTCACAACAACCCCAGGCAACGCTACAGGCTTGG
>JAOXJK010000012.1:1002773-1014668 GCA_025774025.1 Xenus cinereus
CCACCCCCTGCCCTGGGCAGGGACACCTCCCACCAGACCAGGTTGCTCCAAGCCCCCTCCAACCTGGCCTTGAACCCTTTCAGGGATGGGGCAGCCAGAACTTCTTCTCCAGCTGTGGACTGACACTGACCCACTATCATTTCCTCTCCTTTGTTTCTCCTTGGAAGAACAGGTTGTGTGAGCCGAGCCCCCCTTCCTCTAAGCCGGAGCTGCCGTGGGGGGAAGAATAGTGTCATCTGTAAGAACTTGGTTTGTGTAGTTGTTGGTAGTGGCTGCAGAGCAGGTGACAAAGGTTCTTTCTCGTTCTTCCCCGCTGCTAGGCTCCCAGCTTCTTCGGGAATTGAAAAAGATGGACGACAAGGCGTTGCTGGTGGAAGTGCAGCTGTTAGAAAGTAAGACTTACCATGCCCTGAGCAATCTGCCAAAAGCAAGAGCAGCCTTAACCTCTGCGCGGACTACAGCCAACGCCATCTACTGTCCCCCTAAGCTGCAGGCGGCGTTAGACATGCAGTCAGGTAAAGCCCTTCAGTGGGAGGGGAGAGTCCAGGACTTGTCACCCTGCGTCAGTTGACTGATACTTGTTCTTTCCTGAGTGAATCATAGAAAATGGTGCTAGGTGGGACTGCAAGATACCCACTAGTCTGCCCAGCTGCCTGAAGGCAGCATCAGCTCTAATTACATTGTTCCTGAGACATGTTTTTTTCAGCCTGTTTTTAAAAACCTCCAGTGATGGAGGGTCCGTAACCTCCCCAGGCACTACAGCATTACACCACATTAGTGTAACTGTAACGGTCCTGACCTGATTTACAGGCACTTACCTAAAGTGCCCCAAACTTGTCTTTCTTAACACATCCCCTTAAGATGATGGGAGGGATGATTTTCTGCTAGAGATAAGGTAAAGGGGGACACAGAAGGAAAGGAATCTCTTTACTGAAGTGTCAGATAAAGCACCAGGCAACCAAATTGCTCTGTCTTCTTCCAGTGACGTTCAGAATTGACTCTGCTGCTCTCCTGTTTGTTCCTCTCCACAGGTATTATTCATGCAGCAGAAGAGAAGGACTGGAAAACAGCCTATTCATATTTTTACGAGGCGTTTGAGGGATATGATTCAATTGACAACCCAAAAGCCATCACTGCGCTGAAATACATGTTGCTGTGCAAAATCATGCTGAACATGTACGTGGCAAATGGTTCTGCGAAGAACGCTTCCTATATTTAAATGGGAAAGGCTTTTTGTTTATAAGACCCTCTACTAATGAAAGAACTCAAGCAGACAAGCTTGCTGTTTGTCTGTCTTTATGAACTAATCAATGCTTGCGATATGTTACTTGAATTGTAGTAATTTGCTGTTAATTGGGAATTTTTGAGACGCACTTAGATTTAAGCTGACCGTGTTGTTGAATAAATGCTCTCTTCCCTCCCTCCCTCTCTAGCCCAGAAGATGTGCAAGCGTTAGTGAGTGGGAAGCTTGCTCTGCGGTATGCAGGAAGACAGGTATAGAAACTTCATCCTTTCTATCTTCCTGTTACATCTGAGAATATTGTGGTGTTCTTTTAGTCAGATACTTTGGTCTTTTAATACCAAAATACCCTTTGCTGCTGAGTGTCCTGAACAAGATCCAGGACTGATTAAATTACCATAAGTAATTACCAAAAGTCAGTTGCCTTCAAAGGGAATACAGTGATTTTCACAACCTGAGAATCTGGCCTGCTCGCTTCATTTTCTCTGTTTTTCTCCTCCCTGCTTTCTTTATGAACTCCTAAATGCCTGATGCCGTAAGGTGCTCCTGTCTTGGCCCTCGTCAGCTGCTCTGCAGCCGTGGATCTGATCTATTTAAATCCAAGTTTTTTCATTGTTTTCACTTGTGTCGTAGCAAGTCCTGAAAATCCATTCACGGCAGAGCAGCTTGAGACCTAGATGACTCTAAGGTGGAAGCCAGGCAGCTGGGGAGCTGTTAAATCAACTGTTTATTCTAACATGTTGACTTGCCAGTCTGCGAGTGCCACCCCCGTATTAAATCCGGGGATGCTTATATGAAGCCCGGAGCCAAAAGCCAAGCGTGCCGGCGTCTGAGCCAGGCTTACACACCCCTGCCCTCGGTGGCTTTGGTCAGCCAGCTATTCACTTTGACGCAGGAGCTAATGCTCTCCTACCTCACAGAGGATCGGGGAAGCTCTTTAGCAGAGCAGGTCAGTGAGCACACGTGCGTAGAAGAGTCTGGAGCGGGGATATCCCTGCATTATCCCTGCAGGATCACAAAGGGCAACCCCAAGTCCTGCTTCATCCCCTTCCCCCGAGCGGCAGCTGGGCTGGAGGCTCCTTTTCAGAGGAAAATCTCAGCTGCTCCCTGTGCTGTCCTCCTGAGACAGCGGGTTCCTGCCGCAGCTGTGGAAACTGAGCCTGGGGAGCAGAGAGAAAGCGGGCAGCCTTGGGGACAGCTTGGTGGGGGACATGGCAGCAGAAGCCTGGGCCTTGTGCACCGTAGCCACCGGCTTGTCCTGCTTGCACTGGTCCAGGTTGCCCAGAGAAGCTGTGGCTGCCCCATCCCTGGAGGGGTTCAAGGCCAGGTTGGAGGGGGCTTGGAGCAACCTGGTGTGGTGGGAGGTGTTCCTGCCCAGGAAAGGGAGGTGGAACGCGATGATCTTTAAGGTCTCTTCCAACCCAAACCATTCTATGATTCTATAAACTGGAGATGTCACCCAGTGAGTCCGACACCAGACTGTGTAACCGGGGGACTCTTGGTGCCAAAGACCTAATTCTCATTTCTTTCCCGGTAGCCGTATTTTAAAAAAGGACTCAGAGGAAATGAAAAATGGCACTCAAAGCCCACATTTCTAAGGATAAGCCATTCCATTTCCAGAGGATTATTTGCCACCACTATGGAAAAGGTGCACTGAGTAGCTACTTTGAACATGTCTAAATTCATCTTCCACTTCCACACATCGTTGGAGCTCACTTCTGCCTCTTTATTGTAAATCTTTTTCCTCTTGCATTTTTGTGTAAACTATGATTGAATTGCTTCTCCAGGAGTCTTTCCCACGTCAGGAGAAGTATGTGACCCAAGAGGGCTCTTTTATTTTCAGCATGGTGTGTTCTTCCACAGCGTTTTGCATCATCTTTTGTCTCAACTTCCACATGCCACGCATGATCGATTTGCCTGCTTTCTGCAAGGCTTTGCTCAGTTATTTGTTATCTCTATTTGGGCACCATTGTGCTCAAATCAATGAAGTTATCGGCTCAATGTTCTATGGCCATAAAAAATAAAGTAGGAGCCGGCAGAGGTTTATTTTGAGATCAGACACATTTGTGTTCACTTGGCTGGTGCCCAGGAGGCCATAAATGTAAAATGGGACGGTATAGTCTTCCCTTGACTATTGCACTCTGGTTTTATGTTCAAAACAACACAGCAGAAATAGAAAAGGTCTAGACTTGAAGCTAAAGAAGCGCTACAGCATTTCTGTAGCAAGGAACTGCAGAAACGATCCTAATCAGTCTCCAGCAGCTCCCCATAATTGAGGTTCTGTTGAACTTTCCTGGAGTTATACTTGAATTACAGCAACCAGAGAGGATAACGAGGCCTATTAATTGGAGGTGAGGCTGATGTTTTAACCAACAACCCCAGCCCAGTGTAACTACAGGTTGAGTCTGCTTTGGGTTATGCCATTTTGTACAACTGCAGCCTTGGCTGGAAAGGCAAGTAGCTCGTGTCTGTCACGCACCAATTGGGATGTTCCTGCATCTCCATCTTCCTTCCATGGGTCCAGCTCCTCCTAGAATCCTAGAATCACAGAATGGTTTGGGTTGGAAGGGACCTTTAAAGGACATCTGGTCCGACCGCCTGCCATGGGCAGGGATATCTTCAACTCGATCAGGTTGCTCAGAGCCCTGTCCAACCTGGCCTTGAATGTTTCCAGTGATGGATCATCTCCCACCTCTCTGGGTAACCTGGGCCAGGGCTTCACCACCCCTCAGTGTGAAAGACTTCTTCCTTGTGTCTAGTCTGGTGTCTCATCTCATGTCCTGATTCATAAAGGTTTCCACATCCTTGATATTGGACTGGTGAAGGAGGTGGCAATCTTCAGGTACTCAGCCTCAGGCACACAGCCAGCTTTCCTTGCATCAGACCTCAAATGCCCGTGGGCTAATGCAGTCTGCTCCCCTTTTCCTTCCGCCACCTCATCTTGCTGTGGGACTCTGGGTGCTCCCCCAATATATACTGTAATTTTAATAAGGCCAACCAGCTATTCCTGAAGGAGAGGACACTACTGAGACCTCCCAGAGCTCCCAGCCTTCGTCAAGTCCCATAGTCCCTGGGAACATCCTTCTGAACCTCTTCTCTTCCCTGTCCTCTGCTAATTGTGCACTTATGTTCGCTGGCTTTCTAAAGCCATGGGATATTAAAGTGTTGCAGGAATTTTTGCTGGAAAAATAAAGCCTTTTCCTACAGAAGGACTTTGTCTGCCCCAAACCGATGGGCTCGTTCTGTGGCTTGAGGAATCAGGCTTCCCCTCGGGCTTGACTTTCCCTTGGAAATGCTCATCTCTGAAGATAGGGGAACCGAATGTGTTCCCGCTGCCAGCACAGTCAGACCTCTGCTGCCAAGAGCAAAAGGTTGCAGGAATGGTTTGCAAAGATCCTGTGCAATTGTGTGCAGTCCTGGGTAAGATGAGCTGGGCAGTACTTCAAATGGAGCTTGTTGCTTCAATACAGGCTGACCTTCCCACCTTCTTCAGCCCAGACTGGCATAAAGGCTCCTTGATGTGAGTAAAAAGCAGATGTACATATGGCCTGAGTATCATAAACACACTCCTCAGGGATACATCGTCCCAGAGGTTACAGAGCCGCCTTGTCAGGATGCCGACAGCTCGAGAAGAGCTACGGCCAAGAACAGCACATGTTTAGTCCTAGGTGCAGACAGGATCGTGCTTTCATTTAAGTCCTTCCCCCTCTCTCCTTGTCTTTCAGGACTTCTGAGAAGCAGCCCTCAGCCAAAAGGTGCCATCCCGCCTCGGGAATCCCTTCCAACTCCTCCCATGGAGCTTGGGCTGAGCTGTCTGGAGTGATGGACCAACCGATGGGTTATTCCACCTTCCCCTCCTGTCTTCAGACTCTGCAGGCTCAGCAAAGGGAGCAATGGAGAATGTTAAATTCAGATTTTTCATAGCTCAGACCATCCATTGCATGACCTCTGGGGTGATCTCATGGCACTGCAGGCTTTGGCATCTACATGCCAACCCCCTGTGGCTTTGCTATTCTGTAGTTCTCCAGCAAGGAGCAGCCTCCAGCTGAGATTGTGGGTTATGGCCATGACTGAGATGCAACAGAGAGAGGACTCAACAGAAGTGGTGAGAGACCCTGGAGAAGGAACCAGCTGGTTGGTCTCCATGGGTGGGATTTATCTCCATTAACTGTGGCTTCCTAAATATGGGGCATCCAATCAACAGCAGCTCATTAGGCTCCTTCCAAAGTCAATAAGGAGAGACTGGGGACTGCAGAGGGTGGCTTGTTCTGCCCTAAGATTGTTGCGCAGCAAAGATGCCCTGGATTGTCTTCTAAAGGTGATTTGTCATTCTTGGAGAGGAGCTAGACAATAACCTTAGACTAGATGCAAACTTTTGATGGCTAAAACTGCCCAAGATTAATCCTGTTCTTTCCTAGATCCAGCCTCTGTTTGTGGATGCCAACGCTAATTTTCTTCCTACTACTGGTTTTATCCTTGTTAGCAGCGCTGATCTGATTCTGGGGACAGGACTGGAGATACCTCCCAAAATTCACCTCTTTGGTGGCAACATATCATAACCTTTATCTCTCCTCTGCTTTTGCAAAACATAGTCATATTTCAAACTTTGATTTTTTTATTTATTTCTCTAGCTAGAGGTTTCCCACTGCAAACAGCCTAGACAGAAAACTCAAAACACAGCGCAATGGACGATGAGCAAAGTCTTTCTTTGGCTTTGGACTTCTTTGGCAAGGAGCCCTGGGGAATTCTCTGGGACTATTCACATAATGAAGTATAAAATCTTTTGGTAGCAACAAGCTTCTAACAAATACTCATAAACCACACAAAACCAAGGCTCAAGAACTGGAACTTGCCCACTGAGGTTGTTTAATAGTTACCATGCTCTGCTGCACAGCTTTGACCCATGACAACCTGTGTTCTCCTAAACGTGTCCCATTAGTTGCCTGCATATGGAGGACATAGCCTACTTCCGTGTCATATCAACATGTGGCCACCATGCCCTGAACATGAAAATAGAGTAATAAAGGGGGTGCAGGATGAGTTGTACCAGCTGACGGCTGTGATGGAGGGCATACAGGACCAAAGAGTGCCTCGGTACATCTCATTTACTAGTATAGACATGTCTATGGGCAGCTCGACCTCCTGGTTCAGCTTGAGTAGAGCCAGAGGTTTCCAAACTGCTGATGGTATGTGAAGCACTTCCAAGTGCATGGAGAAAAATCCAGTGATTAATGTAACTTTTTGCTTTCCAAGCACATGGGTTCAGTGTGTCTGGTGGGTCTTCAGTTCAGAGCCCATATGTGACTTCTCTGATGAATCGGGTGCATCAATACAGTTCAGGAGCATCCAAAAGAGCAGTAACGCAGTGACGGTAAGCCTGGAGATAGCTTTCCATTGCTGCTTTCCAGCCTCTTTGAATGGATATCCTTCACACTCGAGCAACTTTATAAGCTAAATATTCACACCTCATTGATTGCCGCATGGATGTTTATAGGACCTGGGCAAAGCTGCTGTAATGGAGGGAAGGATAAAGAGAGCAAAGGAATAAGAGCAGATGCCTCGATGAGGTTTCATGTGCAAACTTGGACTTGGGGAATTGTCTGCCTCTGTCTCAGCCAGGAAAGTGGTTTTTCGAAATGACATCATGGGATACCCTGTTAATTTTGTCTCTCTGCGTGCATCTGGATCAGATGTCACTTTGCAAATCTCTCAGCTGTTTATTTAAACCTGCCAAGAAACATGCACTTAGAGTGACACCATCTTGTTTATCTCCTCCTGCCCTGTGCCACTGCACCTCATTGGGAAATTCCCTGGAAAGAGTCCGGTGTTGCCTCTTCTCCCCTTTTCACACCATCAGTCATGGTAGGATAATAATGTCCACAATACCATATCCACACACTGAGAGCAAGAGACTGAAGAGGAGAAAGGCCACCCATCATCCAACTCTCCCTCATTACTTTTGGATATACAGGTCTCCACCGGTACTGCTTGCCTGACAATGGGAAAATCCCCAATGAGCTTCATCTCACTGGAATCAAAACATTTATAAAGCAGATGTCTGCACTGGGAGTTGTCAGCTTGAGTCCCCTCCACCTTCTGGAGTGGGGCTTCTTTCGTACTAGAGCAGAAGTGTAAAATGGGTTGTACAGATCACATCTCAGCAGCATCGGTGGCCCTACAAAGAAATGCTGGGGTGTGTTGCTGCAATATGGATGATGAGCGATGCAGTGACAAGAGGTGAATCCTATTTGCTTCTCCTTCTCCCCTCCCACTCTCTATCTGCCCTGTTTATTCAAGACATCGTGGAAAGGACAGGTTCTCTAGGGTATAATTCTCCTTCTAGGGTATAATCCTCCTCCTAAGCATCTTATTCCCATGGCTCACCTTGGAGCAAACCATTGGGTAGATAATGGTTGCTCCTAGAAAAGTGCATTGTGCCTCTTTACCTCCCCACTGGCTCTGGAGGGACCTCCTCAACTAACAAAGCTGGGGTTTGTCATAGAGAGGGCTCATGCAGGGCAAGGTGAACACCATCCTCCTGAATATTTGCTTTCCTAGCTTGAGAAGGGTAGAATGAGCACAAAATGCTTCTTTAGGGAATGATCCTACAGTGATAAAGATCAATAAAATTAATAAAAATACATTTTAAAAACCCAGTAAAATCCCCTAGACTTAGCTTTCAGAGAGATGTAGAATAGACCCTAAAAAAAGTCATCAAAGTTTCCAGAAGATGCTGTTGGTTTCTCTGTAGCTTCCAAGGCATAAATTGTCATTAAGTTCTGATAATTGGCTAATACCTCTAAAGAGGGTTTGCTGCGTAAAGTCCTTGTGTAAGGACATGATTGATTACCTTCTGAGAGCAGCTGAACATGGCAGATGATGACCCAGCTCCAGGGTTATGGCGATGCTTTCCAGAATGTTTCCACAATTTGAAGAGGTCTCCTTTTGTGATGGGTAAATTTGTGGGCCAACCCACAGCCCCAGGAAAGCTTTGCAAAGATTATATGTAGTTTGTTGAGTTTTCCCCTGGAAAATTTTCTAGAGCCAGCTTCAAACACTTTCTTTTTAGGCTTTGGACAAACTTAACAAAGTTATTGCTGGTTGACAAATTAATGCACGTCTGGTGATCCATGATCAGTCATTGTATTAATTCTGCTGATTCGTGGCTTTACCTTTATGAAAACTTGGTGCCAAACAGCAGAGTGATTGGAATGGTGTGAAAGCAGAATTACAAACATATAGCCCTGGTGGACTGACTCATATGTATTATAGGGCGGTTTGCTCTTCAAGCCTCGCAAATATTTGCAGAAATGCTGATACTTGTGTGAAAAAGTTTGTTGATGCTGTAAAGACTGTATTTAGTCACGGAAATCTGTATGTCTGTTTGCATAATTTTGCATTTACATGGAGTCATCTCTAGACACTTCACCAAACCTCCTCAGTGGATTATTATTTGTAGACTCAGTAGTGTACTGAGCCCGGTTTTAAATGGGGATTAAATTCTTATTTACGTACATTAGAAAGGTGGTTTGCAGTCAGAGTAAATGTATGTCCTTAATTCACATCCATTCTGGGTCTTTATCTTACTCCTATCACTTGTTCTTATCATTTGGAAAGTTAAAAGGAAACAAAAAAACTCTTAGCTGCATTTCTGATCATGGTAAAGTGGTTTGGGATGTGCTCAGCCCGCCACAAATTTGCACAAGATCTGTCGGTTATTATAACTGATGAGCAACGGGAGCCTGTAATTGTTGGCCTCCAAACAGACTGTCAGGGTAAATTGAGATATGAAAGATTGCAACTTGCATTTCGGATTCCCTTAACAACATTGTGCCATTTTAGACTTCATTGATAATAAGATTATTGTTCCCATTACCTTTCAAAATGATATTATTTGAACCTGCTCTTGTTCTCTATTACCTCCAGTCCCATGAAATAGGAAAAATGCATTAAACACACCAATTGATGTTTCCATGCCATTAGCACAGCTCCCACTGGTGGAATTGTTCCTGTCCGTTCCCCTCTATTTCCCACTAGCATCGCAACAATTCAGTTCTCCTTGCTGCAATTGGAAGTAGGCTCATACTGGGGAGCATATGAAAATGTTTCTGGGTATTGGATGCAATTTAGGAGATGTTGTGTAGCCTTGGTGTGAAGTCAAGGCAAAGTTACTTCTTTTCTGGCAGCCTCTGGAACTTCTGGAGCGAGTTCAGAGAAGGGCAACAAAGCTGGTGAAGGGTCTGGAGCACAAGTCTTGTGAGGAGAGGCTGAGGGAGCTGGGGGTGTTCAGCCTGGAGAAAAGGAGGCTGAGGGGAGACCTTCTCGCTCTCTACAACTCCCTGAAAGGAGGGTGTAGCCATGGGCGTTCGGTCTCTTCTCCCAAGGAACAGGCGATGAGACAAGAGGAAACGGCCTCAAATTGTGCCAGGGGAGGTTTAGGATGGATATTAGGAAAAATTTCTTCCTGGAAAGGGTTGCCAGGTGTTGGAACAGGCTGCCCAGGGCAGTGGTGGAGTCACCATCCCTAGAGGTGTTTAAAAGCCGGGCAGATGTGGTGCTGAGGGACATGAGTTAGTGGTGATTTTTGTCAGTGTTAGGTTGATGGTTGGACTTGATGATCTTAAAGATCACTTCCAACCAAAATTACTCTATAATTCTGATGGATTTTGCAGAGCAGCCGGTGTAAATGTGCCCTCACCCTTCACCATGTGTTTGCACTTTCATTTTCCTGTGTAAAACATTTCTTTTCTGCCCTTGTACCTCATCCATTTTTTCGCCCACACTCTGCACAGATCAGAAATAATTTGGAGTCAAAATGCATGGTTTGTGTTGTATCTTGTAAATGCTGCCTCACAGCCCAACCTCTAAGTGGAGAGACTTAAAGACAAAGTAATCATTCACTTCTCCCATGATGCTACACTTCAATTAATTCATGGTTAATGGTAATAAGAAAAGCAATTGTAAACGTATAAACATAACCTCCTAATAAATGTCATTCATTTCTATTAAAAGACCATCATAAACATCTGCCCTCTGTTAGTTGAGTCACCATCTGGATGTACCAATGTTGCTTTACTGAGTCTGGGGGTCTGAATGAGATGCCTGCTCTCTAACCCACTGGGTCCCACAAGAATTATCTAAGCAACACAGGTAAGTAGTGCTTTTATCTGTTGGTCTCCATCCAGGACTACTGAGAGAGACTAAAGGACTAAATGTCCCGTTTACTTTCATGCTGGTGTCTGTTCGTTCACTCTACATGGTCTTTCCTTGGAGAAGTAATCACTGAAATGGGGCTGGGAGGATCCTTGAGAAATTGGGTCATCCATCCATCAGCAGTCCCAATGCAGGACCAGCTCCACTTAAATAATTTCTGATGGAACTTAAACCAATCCCCTTTAAAAAAACTTCATTAAACAAAGCTGAGGAGGACATAAGCACCAATACTGCGTTTGCTTGTGTCCTAACATACCATCGTCATCTTCTTGACGCCATTGGACACTCACTTGGATTGTGTTGTAGCCATTGCATGTGGGTTCTATACTTATAAGCACACAGTTTCATCTCCTTTTTTTTTTTTTTTCTATTTCTCCCTTGTTTTGGAGTATTTTGAGATCTGTCCATTGTTCATCTGCCCATTTTACAGGACCAAGGAAGCCTGTGCGAAGACATTCCTTGCAAGTTGTAATTACTTCAGTGTCTAGTTCTTAGTTTTTCCGAAATCTCTCTCCAGGGTTTTCTCTCACATCTTTGCCTCCATCTTTTCTAGTGGATTCTTATTTGTCTAAAACTTGCCATTTAAGTCCATGCCAAAGTTTTTTTTTAAATATCAAGATGCAAGTTGTCCTATGGAGTGCTCATATGCTTTATTCCTTGAATTTCTGTCTAGGTTTCACAGTTAATCTCCTCTGCTTGGGTTCAGTAAACGTGTCAAATGCTTCAATGTCATCTATTTCTGGAAACAAATGTGGGGTTTTTCTCATTCTCCTTGGCTACAAAATGGAGGCTTCTGCTCCAGAAGGAAGGCTGCAATCATGATCGATGTTCACAAAGTAAAATTAAATTCGTAATTTGACACAGACATTTTCCCTAAAACCCTTGCAGTGATGACAGAAATATTAGCCGCTCAGCTGCTAACTAGCAAAATCTGCTCAAAGAAAGATAAGCTTATTTCCTGAAGCAGTTTGAAAGGAATGCCTTTTTTTTTTTTCATATAATTTAGCATTTTTTTCATGAAATCATTTGGGCTTTCTTAAAGTGTGCTTATGAATTTCAGAAGAGAATTTAACTCCAAGTCTCCCCTTCCCCTAAATGTGTTCAGAGAAAAAAATGTTTTTGTTTTCTTATGCTGGCAGAAGACAGGGAAAACGTTGGTCCAGCAGAACAAAAATGGTTGCTTTTGCTTTACATTCTTCTTGTTGGAAAACCTGGATTTTTCTTTACAAGGGAAAATGTTTGTTAAAAAGTTCAAAAAGTTAAAAAATTCATCAGAAACAACTACTCAGCTCTTGAGAAAAAAATGTCTTGATACAAAAATGTCATGGCATTACTGGGCAGATTTAGATGAGATATTAAGAAGGGATTCTTTCCCGTGAGGGTGGTGAGAGCCTGGCCCAGGTTGCCCAGAGAAGCTGTGGCTGCCCCATCCCTGGAGGGGT
>JAOXJK010000012.1:1015423-1038122 GCA_025774025.1 Xenus cinereus
GCTTGGAGCAACCTGGTGTGGTGGGAGGTGTCCCTGCCCAGGGCAGGGGGTGGCACTGGATGGGCTTTAAGGTCTCTCCCAACCCAAACCATTCTAGGATTCTATGGTCAACAATCCTGATTCCTCAAAGGGGCCACTGAACCTGGGGGATGTACACTTTTCAAGCAATCAGAGAGGAAGAAAATATCTAGTGGTGAAGTCTTCAAGTGGTATTTGCCAGGACAGTGAAAAGTGATGGCGTTACAGAAGTTTAAGGCACGTAGTGACACCATCACACTGCCTTGATGCCATATTTTTGTTATTCATGTCACTCTTTTTCCAGAGCATGCAGTTAACTTAGGAGAAAGTAGCCAAAGATCACTAAAAATAACAGCTTGATCATATGCAGGAGTGGAAATCAAAATGGTGTTTCTCCACCCTTGACCAAGGAGACCAAGTTCAGTGACCAGAAGGATAATTTCCTTTTTACAGTCATTCAAGTTCTGGAACTCTTTACAGGTAGATGGACTAATTATGGATGAGAGTGGGATTTGCATATCAGGGTTTGCTGGATCATCTTAGAGCAATCACCTTCTCACCCCCAAAAAATCCACTCTGGTGGTGATTCATATTTGAGTCAAATAGTGACCTGCTCCTAGGGAGAAAAAAAAAATATAAAAAACCCAACAAAACCAAAAAAATCAGGAAAGTAATTCCTGGCAGCCAGTGTAAAGGTCTGTCTGTGGTTCCTCATGACTTAATTCCTTGTCACGTAGAAAGAGCTCAGTCCTGTTAGGCACTGAGCTGAGTAACTTCCTATTACTTTTGTGGTAACGTCGTAAAAATCCTTATTTTTCTGGTCTTTGAGCTGGTGGGGCAGAAGGAGGGGTCCATGTGTGGTATGTCCATACATTTTAGGATGCCTTCCAGGGGGAAAATTAGGGAGTTCATCAGATTAAAATCAGTTCATAGAATCAAATTATCTTGAATCTATGACGTGCCAAGTGCACCAGGAGTCTGGCTGGTGGGTTGGTAGAGCAGGGTCCATCTCCCCTCCCACTATCATGTTTTTTGAAGACGCTATATCTTCAAGAGTAGAAATCCTCAGGGACCCTACTCAGATGCTGGATTATTATTATAGCTATGGGAAATTATATAGTATTATGGCCTGGCAAAACCTGAAAGGACTTGGTCTGCGTCTCAACGGGAAATGGGCTTGGACTGGTCTCCAGGTTATTTTGGACGTGTGGTGGTTTGATACAGGCAGTTGCAAAGATTATATCAAGGCTGAGTTTCGAGAGCGAGCAAATTGAGGCAGATTTTGCCACATTTAAACTTGGAGTAAACAATCCACTGGGCTGATTCACGCAGGCCAGTTTTTTTTTTTCCTTTGTTCTTTGACTGTGTTTTTTTTCTCCTATCAATCACGGAGTCAATTAATCTGTCACAGGGAGATTTCCCTGACTGTGTCAGACAAGCGATAGTCTTTGTCAAAGCTCTTCCATGGTTTGGCACAAACATCTGCAGAAAATGTGTGCTGCTGCTGCTGTTAACAATGAGAAGGGCAAAACATTGATCCCCCTGAACTCTACTCCAGGAGGGAGTTTGGGGGTTCTGAAAGCCCCTCAATGCTTTCCAAATAGGTTTTGTTTCCTCCTTCTCTCTCCCTGCTGCTATTCTTTGAATGATAGATTAAATGCAGTCTTGGTTTTGCCTATGGATCTAAGAAGGTGGTGGATATTTCTTCTTTTTTATAATCTTTTTTAATCTTTTTCTTTTCCTCTTTTTCTTTTCATTTTTTCTTTTTTTTTATTTTTCTTTTTTCTTTTCTATTTTCTCTTTTTCCCTTTTTATTTTCCTTTTTTTTCTATATCTCATGAAGAAATCTCAAATATCTCCCATAAATGGTGATGTTGAAGAAGTATATAGCTGTGACACCCATCAGCTGTCTGTAATAGCTGGTCTCTACTATTTCCCCAGCTAAAAGCTGGGTGTCCAATCTGAGCAGGTTCATCCTCCAGCCAAATTCAAAAGAGAGAGGCACTCTCTCTTTCAGGGACCTCAAAGGATTTGTGCCAAGTCAGGCCAAATGCTTCCTTGGCCAGGATCCTCTATGGTCCGGTCATCAGCAGATGCTGTGGCAAGATCAGAGATGAGGGCAGATGCTTTGGGACTATGTAAGAGCCTCTCCTCCTCCAAGTAGTCTGCAGCTCATGTCTTCCATGAGCTGACATATATATTTGGGTTTATCCCTACTTGCTTTAGGTGCCAGACACCATTGAGATGACTCACCTTCTGGGAAGACCTCTCCTGACCGTGGAGGGGACTGACATGGGTAGCTGAGCTGAGATGCCCAGGATGAGACACTTACCACCCAACATTAAACTCAGCAGGCACTTCTTTTAGATTTTAGCATGAGTCGAATTCTGTCTGAAGAGTGCTTCTGGTATCTACTGACCTAAAAGGGAGTTTAAACAAGGTCAGCTGGAAGCATCTACATTATTAAAATCTCTCCTTGACTATAGTGGTTTCATCTTTAAGTAACTGAAGTTACCTAAACTCAGCCAAAGGAGAAAGAAGCAAGAAATGAAGCCATCTGAGTGTGTGGTGACCCCAGTAGACATGCATCTGCCTCTTTGGGTACCTGTAATTGAAAAAATGAGCGCTCAAAGACTTGTCTGAAGCCATGTGGGCAAGCTCTGGCAGAAAAGGGAACCAGACCGATAGCTCAGGTGTGAATCTTCCGACTGAGCCAACTAAATCTAGGACAACATAAAAAAGCACATGGAAGAAGAGGAACTGTGATTAGGCTTTATGAGGCATGATCTGCCTAAAACACAATATGAGTGTTTATTCAAGAGCTGCCAATCAGTGCCTATAACTGTCGTGAATTTAATGTAACTTGTTCGGTTGATGCTTCCTGGTTGGATTTGGATAATTGCAAATGAGCAGGTGCAAGACCATATGAGACATAACTGGAAGGTCCATGCCAATGCCTGCATCACTAGGACGTGGCTGCGGTACCCGTTCATCCCTGTCCCTCTTTTTAAGGCATAGTATTTTGAATGAGACAACTCTGATACCATCTGTGTAAGTGACCTTGCCAATTGCCTTTGCCAAACACAAAGAAATTGGTGGAACAGGGGAAGAACACAGTCCTGGACCCTTTGCATTTGATGTTGGGTCCTGCTTGCATCCAAAACCAACAATAAAGGAGAGGAATTTGAATCTGATAATAGACGCAAGCTGCAACAGAAGAGCAGAATCCTCCAACCACAGCAGATTTTCATTTCTGAAAAGACATCTGTGTTGGATGTGATGTACCCTGGTTCTAACACCAAAAATTTGGAGGCAAGATGTGTTCCCTACTCGGTGCTCCACGGACTTGCGAAGATGAGAAGTGATGAGTGTGTGTGAGTGATAACTGAGGCTGGCGATTGCCTCCTGCGTGACAGCCTCCGCGGAGAGTTGGAACGGGACCTCATGGGTGGTGCCCGGGACTGCTCTGCTTTTCCCCGTCTCGACGCCCCCCTCCTCCTCTCAAATGCCAGATGGGAGGAATGTCTACACCACAAAGCAAATAGCAGGCTGGAGCGTGGGTATCGGCTTGCCGAGTCCTGCAGGCTGTAAGTTTTCTGCCTGCGCTGCCGGCCCCGTAGATCACAGCCAATGGGTGGGATCCATCCTCACCAAAGCTGGATGTTGACAAGACAGACGCCTCTTCCTGAGCTAGCCACCCTAGAATCCCTTTACTGAAACTTAATCAATATATTTAATGAGGCCAAGGGTGTGATTCCTTTCAATCCCGCATAGGCGCTTCAAGCAGGACCTTTGAATTGGCCCCTAACATTTCCCACTTCTCTCCATGGGCGCTGTGATGTTAACATATTCCCTGGAGACATTTGGAGCTGAATCCACCCTGGGGTGTCCCTGATGTGCTCAGGTGGTGGAGTAGGATGTGGCAGGGTAAGTTCCTCCTGTAACTGACTCATCCTGGCTGTGCTGAGCTTTTTTCAGAGAACTTTTGGCAAGGTGATGAGTGAGTTTTTGCTCCTTCCCCACCAGAGGGTTCAAGCTAACCCCGTGCCTGACAGTGACCACCTGTATAAACAACGCTGGTAATGGGTGAGCTCAAATCTGGACTCAATTTGGTATTTAGAGAGCTCCTGGAAGGTCATGCAGTTTACTGAAGGGGCTTCCAAGTAGGCTGGTCAAAGTGACCTTGAGGGACTAATTTGATGGTGAAGGAAAGCTGAAATCCTTATCTACTTGTAATATCTTTCAAGAATGTGGTGTTAACAGAGGAAGAAGATGCTGGGAAGGCTGGAGCATCACCCCCAGACAAACTAATCACTAGGAGAGCTCCACTGAGTCAATGATACTTGACCTGACCTTTTTCTCCTGCTCCGCTTGGACCTTCACAAGCTGCAATCTACTCTCACAACCCTTCAGAGAAAGGCAACATGGATTATCAGAGCTTCCTCCTCCCTGTCCTGTGTCTCTGCCGCTGGTCCCTGCCTCCCAGCTGGCACAAGTCACAGCTGGGAAAACGCATGCTGCAGGATGGGTTTCCGAGAGGCCATCCTCACAGCTTCTTGACGCAGCTGGGGCCATTGCAAGCAGATGTTGCGAGAAGAGGAGTGCTGGCATGACTATTAGTTCTGTGGGGCACACTACAAGCTG
Organism: Xenus cinereus; assembly: GCA_025774025.1. NCBI lineage: Eukaryota > Metazoa > Chordata > Aves > Charadriiformes > Scolopacidae > Xenus > Xenus cinereus. Next base: position 1,020,086 of record JAOXJK010000012.1, read on the forward strand.
TGTATATTAAGAGCAGACCTGCTTGGAAGGCGTTTAAACAGAAATGAGACATTCCTCTTTGGCAAGACACTCAGCGGAAAATTTCAACTTGTCAGCTAGACCCTCTCCTTTCCCCCCTCCCCTGGTCTCTTTTTGCCTCCACTTTTGGCTAAAAATTTTTTTTGGTTTCCAGCTGCATCGATGAGAAGATTTCACTTGTGAAGTTTTTGGTGAAAAAGAAACAAAAGCCAATTTTGATCGACAGGGATGCGTTCCATGGGATTTTTCACTGAGGTGGTAACACTCACAGGCAGGAAAGCTTACTTGAGTTTGGTCTAATAAAAGAAATTACCTTGCTGCTTAGAGCTTGAAATGCGCTGTATTTCTGGATTGTCATGGCTGGAACAACACAGCTAATAAAAATATCAACAGCAAATTTGTGCCTGCTTTTAATTAAAAACATGATTTTCATAAGCAATCACTACTGGTTGAATTCTGCTTCGGCAAAGTCAACCACTTGCCCCAAAGGGCACAGAAGTGACTATTTCCAGACTGTGTGGTCCCGGGCAAACTCTTTTCCCACTCTGTGCCTCCCTTGCATCGTCTCTCACATGTCTTCCTCCGGGCCACTTTGTGAACCGAACAAAGCCCTACAGAGTTAATGGTTATTATTAACATATGGCTACTCTGCTCATCTGTGTCGTGAAAACCCTCCGTGCTGTTCAACATGACAGCCACTCTCCCAAAATAAATGCAGTTGTTTTTAAACATAGCTGTATTTTTACCCGCATATTTCTGAGTCATTTGGGGTCAGAGGATTGATTCCTTTTGTCACCCAGCTTTATCTCGGCCAGAAAATGTGTTTGCAAATAAATAACCATCAAGAAGGAATTCATGGGATGTGATGCTGTTACTCTGCTTTCCTGCAGGGCCAAAGCATCTTGTGAGTTGTAACAACATGGTTCCTTCTCTCTTTCTTTCATCTGGCCCCCTCACTGGTGTTGCTTCTGAGTTAATATCTCAGGATTTCACAATGGGTGTGCTAATCTCTCCCCCTCTCTTTTCACCTCCTTCCAGAAGAAAACAAGCAGAACAAAGTCCAAATGCTTAAACCTGGGATGAGCAGAAAGGTTGCAATGAGTGCAGGAAGCCCGTGCCCTTGGACTGCCCGGAGAGTCCCAGCCCAGAGGGAAAACATCCAGCAGAGAAGCCTTCAAGCTTTGTGAGATGAGGAGATGGTGCCCACAACCAGGTTTGCGACCCAGATGTAGGTTCTTTCTTTAACTCATTGTGTCATTATTTCTCTAGCTTGGGGTTGACATTCGTCTGTCCCCATGGGCGGCTTCACTACATGAATGAGTTCATTACGCTGTTCTTGAACTTGAACCATGTGGTTAGTGTTTACTTTACAAACACCATTGACTTTACAAACACAGGCTGGAATTGCTTTGCCATATCCATTCAGGGACCCATCTCCAGAGCTCCTTTGGACGTGCATTTTTCTCATTTTTTGAGGGGCTGGTGGTGCAAAGTGCCTGGAAGGAGGCTGTCAAGGTCTTGCTTGCATCCAGAAAAGGTATTCCTCCAAGACTAAATGTCTAGGGAGCTTTTTCGCCTGTAACGAAGGATGCTTTAGCATGTCTTGAGCTGACACAACTTAGCAGTCAGTTGCCCTCTGGATGTACTCTCAACCACTGTGTGAACCGACTGCTCTGCTCTCCTAGGGGCTGCTCTGACCTCAGCTTGTCTGGAGGGTGCGTAACGGGTGGGATGAATCCAGAGCCAGGAGAGGTGAGGATGTCACCTGGATGGCATCCCAACACCAGACCCTTTTGTGTAACCTCTTCCAGAATTAGCAGATTGTTGTGTGTACACACAGAGGGAAATGGAGATCGGCCAACACCATGGGCTTTATTTCTCTCCTCGCCTACACTCCTCTCCTTCAGCACACACCTCTGGGGAGAAGACCTTTCTACTACCCTCTAATAAAGAAGGATGCCAGACTGTGGTGCCTGACACAATTTTTCTCATGAGCTCAGCTCATGGCCTTCATTACATCATGTGGATGTACCGGCTGTAGGGCGGTTTGGTGCACTTGAATCCCAGTGGTGGGAAGAAAGGAGACAGCTGTAGGTCCTGAAATCGTGTTCAGCCAAGCCATGTCCTCTTCGCTAGTGGAGTGGAGGTCATCAAGAATGTCACTGCCATCACCGGCAGCAGCTACTCTTGTGGGGACACCAGATGTGCCGGTAGCTCTGTGTGTCCAAGACAACACTGGGTCATAATGCTTTCCCTGCTGAAGGCATTGCAAAAGGAAACAGGTACATGATTGAGGCATTTCACTGTCTGCTGAACTGTGAAGCATGTGGGAGGTGAGCAATCCAAGCCAGGGTCATCAGCAGGCTGATAAATACAGCGTTCCTATCCCCGCCCTTCCTTGTACAGCAAAAAAATAGAAGTTTAATAGCAAACAGACAATCAAACTGTCCTCAGCTTTCTGGTTACGAGGTGTCTCTTGTTCCAGATGGCTCATGTGATTGCCAGGAAATGTTATTATTAAACTTGCTAAAAAAGGGGGGGAATTGTTGCAAGGTGGAGCATTTTGCGTGGTTTTCGGTTTCATTTCAAAATCTCCAAGACTCTTGGGGAAGAGAGAAATCTTCTGCTAGCAAGTAGGGACCTAGAATTCCCTGGACTAAACAAGAGCATGAGGAGAGCTGGGGTGTGACAGGAGGTTTGAGACTTCCTAGACCAAAGGCTGGATCCCGGCAGCTGCTGGAGCATCCCTTTCAGGTGTGCAATGTGGGTAGCAGGGTGTGTGTTGCAGGGTGTTCTCACCAGCAAAGAGATATGCAAAAAAGCCAAAGACCACCAGAGCATTCACGTGTTGAATCCATGGACAGTGAGAAAAATCAATTTCCCACGAACTGAAACAGATGCCTTCACACGGGACTGAGCTATTGTTTCCATGTGATAGAAAACATCGCTTTTTGCGTCGGGAAGGCTCGTTCCCTCCCAATGCGTGTGATGTCTCAGTGTGCACTGCCCCAACTCTTTCATGATAAAGGGTCTGTTTTTCCGGGCTCAGATCTCACAGCCCTGCCTGCCTTTGACCTTTTGTTCTCTAAAAAGATGATTATTCTCTTGTTTGGGTCTGCTTAGAAGATCACATGGTCTCTTCCGGGAGGAGCCATTCAACGTATTGTAGCTGTAAAAATATTTATTGCCCTCGCAGCCCATGCCTGGAAGGAAATCCCCCTGCCAAGAGGCTGAATTTCTTTCAAGTAGTGATCTAAGCTTTCTGATGACCTCCATCACGTCCTGTTGTAGGGAAGACCCCTCCCTAAAGGTCACCGGTTCCCACTGATGTCAAAAAAGGAGTGGAACCACCTGAACCTTCCTGCTTTGGCCATCTGGAGAAATGGTACTGCGAAGTGTGTGGGGCCAAACTCCAAATCCTAATGACCATATACACAGAACAAGGCTGTTGTTCAAAGGGAGGCAGAATGGCCATTTGAAGGCAGAATGTGTGGTATCAGGCAGGACAATGAGCCAACTGCATCAAGAGGGGACAGGAACAACCCATGACCTTTGAGGGAACATTTCTCACACAAGAATGAGGGGGCTCTGACCTTTGTCCTGACCCTCCGTGTAAAACGTCTCCTCGTGAAGGATCTGAACACAAAGCTTTGCCATCTGACGTATAATCTCCCTGCTCCTCCATCAAATGCTCTGCCATGAATTCCTCGTGCCTTCTTTCCTCAAGGAAGATGACCAGCTCCCACCTCTCCCCATCGTCTCCCTGCCTTTCTTCTTAGCAGGTACTATCTTTTCTGTAAGATGGTCTGAGGGATCCACAGCTCATTAAGCCAAGCTGTTAATTTGAATTTAGCTGTGACATTTGGTACTTTTTCAGATCTAAAAATGGCTTCTTGTACATGTAAATTCACCTTTTTTCCCCAGTTATATTATGATGTCTATTAAAATATAATTTTTTTACCTATTAAGCTGTCTTTGCCTGTGTAATGAAAGGCAGGCAGCCTGGTTCTGTTCCAGCCTGGTATCTCCTGCGTGATAAAGGGAGAATTTTGTAACTAAGATGATGGACTGCCATTTTCTGCAGACAGGTTACAGTGTTCATCCGTGTTTCTGCTCTGTGTATAGTGGAGGTTGCTCCTTTTCCCTCTTGTCTTCACTACATAGACTCTTTGGAACATGAACATGAAGTACCTTTGACAGCATGTCCAGCTCTGGGGAAGGGGTTGTATTTGACAACCTCCATGGTTCCCTTCAAATTTAAATTATTCAGTGATTCTAGCCTAGACATTCACATTTCTTAATGCAACAAGGTCTTTCTTCTCATCATAGGTTATATTTCTCATGCAAAAGGTATGATGGGCCTCTCAAATAGCTGGCTGATTGCAGAGGGAGTCTGTACAGACTGACATGACAGCTAATTTTAAGGTACCTGAATTTCAGAGAGAGAAATCCCTCCTGAAGCACCTGTAGATTTCCCTTTCTCATCTGTTGCAAGCGAGCAGATGCTCTCAGGCTTACTGGATGGACCTTGGTTTTGTAGGATGCTGCAGCGGCATCCTTTCTGCTCCTGAGCATCATGATGAGGGATTCCTGTTTTAAAAGTGCCCAGGCATCAGTATAACAAGTGCTGCAGGGATGCTGGGAAAACCAAGGCGTTCCATCTTCAGAGTAGGGATGGGTTGGTGACAAAAAGAAGTGCCACAACAACAAACAAGTAGAAGAAAGGACACTTCTAACAGTTTCTTCTCTAGCAAGCCCCATCCCTGCTATGCAAAAAATAGGTGATGAGCCCCAAATGCTGGGCCAGAGGAGCATAAAATCCTCTTACTCAGTTAAGCTGTGATGCACACTCGCACAGAAGATAGATGTTGGCAATTAAAACCACATGCATTGGGGATGTAAATAGCAAATTGGTTGGAAACTGCAGTCTGTGTGGGTGTATGTGAGTAAATGGAAGACGGGACACGGGACGCACACTGGATAAATCAACTGAAAAATTCTGAAGATTTTTCAGCCATTTCAAACAGAAAAATATCAGGAGGAAGCAATGTTTCTGTTTCAAAGCTAGACATTATTTTGGGAAGATTCAATAACTCTGCAATATGTTAATTTTTGTTCCAAGTTGATCCCAAATGAAGTCTTTAAGACTTTTATTTTTAATCTCATTAACCCATTTCAAGGCATTGATTTCAATCCCTTCTCCCCAGTCAAACAAATAATCTGTTTTCATTTGGACTTAATTTTTTTTCTTTTTTAGCTTTGGCAAGCAAAGCAAAAAAACCAATAATCCCTATTTGCCCAACATTATTGCACAGCGACCTTAGTTCTGGCATTTCCTAAATTTTAAGTGTTTGATCCTGCAGCTCTGATGTTTTTTTGAAGACAGGTGCTTTAATGCAATTAGAATGGCTTAGGGGTTTCCACAACAAGCCTTTGTCCCAGGAGACCAACCTGTGCCTCTGCCCAGCCCCGTTTCATAAAATGAAACCAGGAAGCCTCCCAAACGTGGCACTTATCCTGAGATTTATGTAACAAATTAATTTCCCTTTGAGCTCCGGCGAAAGATTTGTGAGCCTGCGAAAGTGTTTATGAAATCCAGCCGGTTTGACTTCTCCGGCTTGGAGCTGCGCTCGCTCTTGTGACAGAGTTAATCAAGGAGGTATGGCAATTCAAAGAGCAGGAGGGCAGAGCCCAGAGCGGTGCCAATGGAAAGCATGTGAGACTTTGTGAAAATAATTAACTGCTTGCAAAGGAGTATGTCATCGTTTTGCCATGTGGGGTTTGAAACCAATTCCCTTCCCTTTGTCCTCCATCAAAAAAAAAGGAAAAAAAAAAAGAAGAAGCATCTCTGTTACCCTCCGGAATGAAAATAAAGCTGGATGGGGCTCGTTGTTTTGGCTTGCAGCAGGTGATGGTGATGCCTCCTCTCCGAGCTCCCCCCTCCCCAATAGCCTCCCCCAGGTCCTTATAGATCAGAGTGGCTTTCGAATGAACCTGGGCCAAAACCCGAGTGGTCCAGGGCCAATTTGTGCAGTTCCACATTAATTTGGTCAAGTCCCGGGCAGGACTGGATTGCGCTTCAAACAAACCTGGGCTGGGTCTGGAGCAAACCCAGGGTGAATTTCTGAGCAGGCATGACACAAAGGCAGGCCAAGTTTCAAATTAACTGATTTTTATCACTCCAATCAATCACGGGCATTTTTTTTCTCTCCCTCTTTTCTTTTTTTTCCTCCCTTTTTAAATTTTGCTTTTATTCTGAATTTTGATACTCAGAGCAACACCCTGTCTGCCAATAACAACGAGGGCCAAAGCTCCCTCCCCTCTGCTTCCCTGTCAGTGAAGGGAGTAAAATGGTGATTTCTAGCTTTGACTAGAAATTATCTTGTTTCTCACGCTGGAATATACCTGTTTTTACAGAGGGCATGCAGAGGGTGAACACAGAGCAATGTCACGGAGAAGGAAAACCTTCTGACTGAACCCTGCAGAGACTGGTGTTCACACCAGGACAACTAAAGAGCCGGGCTATGTATGAATCATCTGTCGTAGCATCCTTTTTCATGGGTTTAGCAATTTTCTGAAATGATGTAGCGAGTCAGGACCCAGCAGATGTGGACAGGAGATGACCAGAATGGCTCCCCTTGCCTTAGACATAATCCATATTGTCAGACCAAGTTGGGTGACTACAGGTGGTCTCTTTGTCAGCCCCAGAGCTAAAACTGGCTGTGAGATACTCTGTTCAGAGCTGCCCGTGGACCATGAAAGATCTCTCTGCTGGAGCCTTCTGGGTCATCTGGGTCATCTCTATTTCTTTCCCCCTCCTCACTCCCAGGGTTTTCAGGACCAGGACTTTTCACAAGGAAGGAAGGGGGGTGCATTTTGTGACACTTGGGATTTGCAGCTTCCAAGTGATGGTCCACGTGCAGTGTCACCTTTTAGCAGAAGCACTGCATTAGGTTTTTAGAGCTCCGTATGTGCTTATCATCCCTCCACTCTTACTGCTAGTAAAATGGCTAACCTCTTTTCTTCCATGTGCCCAATCCACTGAACCCTATCACCTGGTGAGACTGCTTTGTGTTGATGCTATTAGTGTATAAAATGCTCCTTCACTGTGCTGAGACCTGCAATTGCCCTCTCAGAGTCATAGAGGAATTCAGAATAAGGTGATTATTGCCGGAGTTTCAAATAACCCTTTTCAAGACGGTTGTTCCTCTATGGACTAATCAGTTCCACAAGTGCAATAAATCGGACAAGGGCTGCATAGAGGGAGCTGAAGGAAAGCCAAGGCTTGCAAGCTAAAAGGCAGCCCCTAGCTCCAATTTCTACTCCAGGGAAAGAGCAGTTGGGGCTCTCAGGGGAAATTTTAATTGATCATGTTTCACTTTCCTTCTCCTAGTCTCCCCCTGTCCTTCCTGATACAACTTTCTCTCCTTTCTTTTCCCATTATCATTTTTTTTCCCTCAGAAGTATTTTCCTTGCTTCCTGAGAAACTCAGTTCACGACCATCTTTCTGCACCTAACTTCACACTTCATGTGAATTAAGGTCCAGCGTACAAAGATCAGCATGATTTCCTCTGCAGTCTGGATATAATTTTTACTGTTGCAGTAGCTGGGAAAGTTGATAGCATAAGGGCGGGGGAACACTAACCCCCTCTGAAACACATGTTGAAATTGTCTTCCCCTCATTCCAAATTGTTAAAACCTTAAATTCAGGCTTGAGTGCCTTGCTCAGTCTGACCCCAAAACATTTCAGCTCCCCACCTCGAGGGCTGTGTCCAGTTTTGGGCCCCTCACAACAAGAAAGACATGGAGATGCTAGAGCGTGTCCAGAGAAGGGCAACGGAGCTGGTGAGGGGGCTGGAGACCAAGTCTTGTGAGGAGGAGCTGAGGAAGCTGGGGGTGTTCAGCCTGGAGAAAAGGAGGCCAAGGGGAGACCTTCTCACTCTCTACAGCTCAATGGTTGGACTCAATGATCTTAAAGATCCCTTCCAACCTAAATGATTCTATGAATTTATGATTAATGCCAGCCTATAGAGGTAAAGACTATTTTGGGTCTATCCGTCATGCAGATGGGTTTTTTTTCCTGGAGGCTGGAAGATTCAGGAGAAGTTTCCAAGCATGGGACAGGGTTTTACCATTGTTACCAGCCCAGACGCCCATTGGAGTAGGAACCTACAGCAGTGGGTCCATATGCTCCCCACATCAAAATCAAGACGAGTCTTAACAGGTATCCCGGTTTGAAGTAAAACCGAACCAATTTTGTGTTCTGTAATTTTACATTTTAGCTGGGCCTCCTCTAACTCTCTGAAATTAATGGCATATTGTGGAGAAAACTGCTCATTCTCAGAGTGATAAGACCAATATTTGTGCTACATGCCAAGGAATGGTATGCAGAGAGGCCCTTGCTCCTATCTCTTCCTCTCCTCTCTTTTTTTTTGGGGGGAGGGGAGGAAAGGGACATCTGTCAGTCTGGTTTTGGTAAATTTGGCCAAAACCATGACACTGTGCCTGTTTTATTATAGTGTACATGGTTCAGGATCAGACCAGCCATCATCATCAGTGCAAGCATGCAGAATTCCCACATATCCTCTAGTGTTGTAAATGTTTGACTCCTTTAGAAACTAGGTCCTAGCAGTTACCTGGAGCCAAATACCCAAAATCAGAAGGCACTTTTTAAATACTGGCAGAAAAGAAACAACCATCTTGTTCCAAACATATGCTTCAAATGCCCTTGCGCCTCAGTGAAAGTATCCTGCACAGAAAATGTAGCACATTTCTGTCTCCGCATACATACATTTTAAAGGTAAAGCATTAAATTTTAATCTCCAGGAAAGATAGTCAAAAATGAAGCAGACTGTGACTAGGAAACTGTGCAAGATTCAGAAAGTGTTGAGACTCATGGGACTGATTATCCTCCACAGCATGTTCTGAAGGGGGAGAGGGGAACGAGGGAAAGTATGAGAGTCAGACATCCACTCTCCAGTCTGCAGAACCTAATTATCCAAAGGAAAGTATTCCTGGTCCTGAAGCAAAGCTTTTTCATCTACTATTTTTGTTCTGGCCATAGTGACAATCCAGGGGCAATGCATTGAACACTAGTCTCTTCCATAAAAATTTCAGCTCTGAGGACAAACCATCAATTGCACTCTTCCTCCACTGAAACCTATGTTCTCCCACACCTTTTGAATACAGCAAGTAATTCCTGAAGGTGATCATCCACACCTCAACATCCCACTGTGGCCATAGCACATGGCTGAGAATTGGCAATTTCAGCACAGACTCTTGGCACAGCTGACAAGGCTAAAAGCAGATCAAGGGAGGAAGAAAATCAGAGGCTGTGTTATATTAAAAGAGACTGCGTCTTATCCAAGAGACAGATGTTTCTGCTCAGATAACAGTTTCAGAAGATGTTGGGATTTGGAAAGAACTGCATTTGTTTATAATTTTCATAAGAGAAATATTTTCCTGTATCTGCTCTTTCAAGAATTTAATATTCCTATTTATGATCCTTGCAGATTGCACTGCTAAACAATTCAACTGGTGTGAAATGTGGTGACCAGCATTCCAGATACTTCAGGCTGCTTGATTTCAGCAGCCTAAAGCTAGTATCTCTTCAAGACTTGCCAGAGTGAATGCATATTCAAGTTGTGTTTGATCATGCCATTGCAAAATTTCTGGCTGAGGTCTGTAAGGGTAGTCATCACCTTTACCAGGGCAAGACAAGGTGTTTTCTCAATGGCTTTAATCCCACTATGCCCACATGGATTAGACTGACCCATTGCAATAGTCCCATCTTCCTCATAGCCTGCAGAGGTGTCTGTGGGCTTAGAAACCAGCAGTCAGGTTTGTGGCACATTCAAGCATGCGTCTTGAAATCTCTACAGGACAGCTGGTGCCAGCCAAATTAAGAATGAGCATAAATTAATCTTCCTCAGGATCAACTGTGGACTGAGCTGTAAAGATGTAGAAAGTCCATTTACCAACTAGTCCATGCTTTCTGTCATAGCCTCAAATGTGCATATGTATTCAGAAGATGGCCTTGAAGCCAGCCAGGTAACACAGACCAAATTAATAAATAGGTCTGATCTCCTGTAAGTCAGCTGGTTGCCCAGAAAACTGATAAACATGGTGACAGAGTAATGTCCCATTCTGTGATAAGAGTCAAGAGGAGCAAATCCTGCCCTCTGACAGTGAAATAAAACAAATCCTCATGAGTTTTCCCTGCCAAACCCAGAGCCTATCTGCCATAACTGGAAGTGAGGAATCCTTTAGCTGAACTCTAAGAGATAATTATAAAATCATGTGCACATTCTGGTTGTCATGCAATAGGCAAAAGAGATTTGCCAAACTTACCTTCTGAAAACCTGCAGTTCTGAAGGGCGTACATTCAGTTCGGAGCAGACAACAAGAGAGAAAGAAGATTCTCCAGAAATTTAAATTGTGCTTACCAAAGGAAGAGGCTGGCACAGTGAAGGTTTACTGCTGCACAATTCCTCTGATAGTGGAAGTATGACATCAGCCCCAGAGCGACTGAAACAGAAGACAAACAGTCAAAATAATGCTCCCCAGAGAAGCAGGCTGAAGACAGTGCCAGGTAACTGTCTTAAAGCACCTCACACTTTCTGTCTCATTAATTATGGCATTGAAGTAGTACGTAGCACAAGGAGTGGAAATAAAGAAATTATATAAACTAGGATGAGAGTCCTCATTTATTACTTGCATCTGTGGTATGTCCACAAAGCAAATATGAGATTTTTTTTTCTTAAAGGTAAGTAAACAAAAAACCTGTAATAACTACTTTAGACAAAACACTCTGGATTCTATTCACCATCTCCAACAGTCTGAAGTCATCAAATAAATATGCTCCCCAAACGCAGCCTCATAGTTCAGCTTGCTGCCTTTCAGGATTGTTTGTTGCACTAGTGGAGACAACTCAGACTTCGCCTGATACCTCCAAATTCCAATTTCCAGCACGCTGCAATCACTTATGGCTTTCATTATTCTTCCCTAGAACACAGCTAAATCCTAATAAACATCCAAAACCGTCAAGTCTTATAAATTCTCGTGTTAGACTCAGATAGATAGTGCAATGTCTTTTTATCTTCATCAGATGTACCCATCCATTCTCTGAGGTATTTCACAACCCAGTCTGAGGGCAAGTAAATTTGTTATTTACCATACTATTTTCTTTCCCTCCAAACACTTTTAAAACCAAAAGCTCACATAACGTTCTAGCAGCAGGTGATTTCTAGTTCTGGTGATTTAACTACAGCAAGACATACCTTCATTTTGTTCCACAGACTGTTTTGCTTGTTGTGAAAAATAAAACAGAAATCCCTCAAGGGAAAAAAATTCACAATCTCCAAGGCACTCATACAACAGCAAGCCACAAGCAAGAACCTACAACCTGTTTTATTCTCCAATATTTTTTGCAATTTTCTTCTGATTTCTCCATATTCTACGTAAGGGAGAAAACAGGAATTGTTAACTCTACAAATACAAAACTTGTAGTTAAACCAACTTATGCTTAATATCTCCTTTTCTTCCATTTTGCTAATACTTATGCACGTGTAGCTGAACTTCTTCTGAATTGTTTGTGGATGAGTTATGATGTTTGTTTATCATAGCATACATGACAATGAGTGGGTGCTAGGCTATGAGTGAGGATATACACGTAGATTAAAATCTTGGACAACTTTTAGAGAGATTGATTCTAGTGGTGAAACTCCTAATGGTTCCTACAGGGACAAGTCTTCCCCACCATGAGCATGTGACTGTAAATATGCCTTGGAAGATATGATACTATTTGGGGGGGTGGTGGGAAGAAAAGTAGAGAAATGGTTATAGATTTATTAAATTTCTTTAAAGTTTCCTGGTCATTATCCAATGACAAGCTAATTGTTCCTTGTACACCTTAGTGCACTCTGCCTTGCAGCGTGCTCAGTAGCAGACTGCAGTAAGCACAAACAGGGCAGCTGAAGAGAAAAAAAAAAAGTATTTTCCAGTGTTAAAAATCAGTGTCCCAATCCCCTTGGGAAACAGTTCCTTGGGGCTCTACGATTTCATTGTTAAAATGTTAACACAGAATGAGGTATTAGTAGTATTCCTCCCATTTTATAATTCAATTCCCCTTCCTTCTACCCCTACCCCATTTTTTTCCAATCTGCCAGGTATATCAGGTGTTTCTGCCTCTTGTTTCCTCCTTTCTGAATGTACAAATCAGCAACAGTCATGGGGGAGGGAGGAACTGACAAGGAGAAAGCACAGGAAAGGCAGGGAGATAATTTTAGTGGTGGAGATGCCAAGAAGAAGAGGTTGTGAGAGGCTTGTGTGAAGCGCAAGGGGAGAACAAAACACCTTTCTCCAGAGAAGACTGTAAATCCTGCCCATCAACCAGCCCAGCACGGGCCAGTCTCACCTGCACTCCAGATGCTGAGAGACCACCTCATGCCTGGCTTAGCACCACATCTTCCACACAGGAGAAAGGCGGGAGGAAAAAGCACAGCTTCCTCCTATCCTATTCCCAATCCCAAAGCCAGAGATGTGGCGTTATCATTTTCTTGACTGGTTTCTGCAGGGCTGCCTTGGCAGCAGGGTATGATGCCAACCTCCCCACAGCCTCAAGGGCTTGGTGTTACCTCTGGGAGACAGGTGTCCCACCAGCAAGGTCCCCATCTCCTCCCTCCTCCTCCTCTTCCCGTTATGAGGGGCTGCTCACCCCTCTTCCCCCACGCTGACCTCCCTCTCTGTCCCCGCTGTCACATGTAGGTTATAACAATGTTCCCTCTTCAAGCGTTATTTCCCTCTCTGTGCCAGCTGTGTCCGGGCGATGTTCCAGTCAGTGGGATGTGTCCAAGCCCCTCAGCCAAGCTGGCGGTGTCTCTGGGAAAGCCTCCTTAAGAAAGGGCAAAAATGCAAGGCCAGCAGAGGAGTGAGGGTTCAAAAATCACGAAGTGACCAACAGCAGCTTGAGCACCAAAGTCAGCGAGGCAGGACGGGGAGGAAGGAGGTGCTGCGGGTGCCGGAGCAGCAACTCCCCTGCAGCCCCTGGAGAAGCCATGGTGGAGCTGGTGGATGTTCCATGAAAGGAAGGCAGCCTGGGGGAGGGACCCCACGCTGGGGCAGGGGAACGGCATGAGGAGGAAGGAGAGGCAGAGAAGAGTGGTTATGGACTGACCTCAACCCCCGTTCCTCCTTCCCACTGTGCTGCTGGAGGGGAGGAGGTGGAAGAGTTGGGAATGAAGATAAGTCTGGAAAGGAGGGAGGGTGGGGGAAGGCAGTGTTTGAATTTTTGTTTTTGTTTCTTGTTATCAAAGTCCATTTTAATTGGCAGTATATCAAATTAATTTCCCCAAGACAAGTCCATTTTGATCATGACGGTAATGGGTCTTTACCTCAACCCATGAGCTTTTTCACCTCATTTTCTCCCCATCTCCTGTTAAGGAGTGGGAGAGCATCAGTGTGGGCATCCCACAGCTGGCCAAGGTCAGCCCACCATCCCCACTCAGGTCCTTGCCTCAGAGAGCACCCCATCACAAAGAACAAGACAATGACCCCCAAAAGAGCAGAGCCCATTGTCCCTCAGTCCTGGGCAATATTTTTGACCACTTGAAGAACCACCACCAAAAGTAGCAGCACCAGTGGTTTTATTGAAGTAAGCTCTTGTAAGAGTGAGACTAACAGGTGGCAAAGTTCACTCTATTTCATACTGCACAGAGGATATAATAGTGATTCAAACATACCAGTACAAAATCTTAGTGTATTATAATACAGGGTTATGCACCATATTGGTCACTTACCAAAGATCTGCAGTTGGTGAGGGGTCGCTCAGCCTCAAGGAGCAACCCTGAGAGGGGTCCTAGCTGAAGGAAATCACCGCCATGCAGCCAGCTGCTTAGCAGGGAGAGCTCAAAGAAGGCACACTTAGGTTGTCATACTTATGGAATAAAGGGGTTGGCTAGCAGTCAAATTACATGCGATGGAAAACGTAAGCATGACACTCCTTGTACCCACAACTTCTTTTGTTCCTTGACAAATGAGTCTTGGAAGAACCACCTGCTATTCTTACGTTAATCACATGGTTGGTGTTCCAGTTTCCAAGCTCTTATGCATCGATGGTTGGAACTAGAGAAGTTCTTGGCATGGTTATGGCTCAGGCCTTTACTGCCTTTGGAGCCTGAACCAAACTACCTCTAGTTTGGTCAAAGAGCCGGGTCCATCCATCACACCCAGCTCCAGAGGAGCCCCTGCACATCTGGGCCAAGGGATACAGAGATGTCAGCTATTTTTGTCCCCTGTGAGTCACAACAGGAATGTGGCGAGGCCACATCTCTGTTCATTTATGGCACTTTAGCCCCTGTTTCCGTTTCCCTACTCCGTACTCACCCTTCTGGGACTTGCAACAGTCTCAGCCTACCAGTCTCCACAACGAGCTGCTTTCTCCTCACCTGCCTGGGAGGCTCCTCAGGGTGCCAGGGAGGAAAGGGGGCACAGGCAGAGTGGGGCAATGGGGCATCTGTGCCCAGAGGTGCAGAGGAGCAGTTGGCTGGTGCTCTTGGACCTTGACTTAAACAGCTCTGAAGTCTCTCTTCCTACTGGGAACAGCTTGGCTCACAGTGATGGAGAAATTGGCAGGGAGAGTGCGTGGCAGCAGAGGGACAAGCGGCAACACAGGATTTCTTAGTGCCAGCCCTGGTGTTTGGAGGAAAGCTGGAAGGTGTGTGCTTTGGGGCAGCTGGTGATGATGGCTGCAGCAGAGACTATGGGACTGTATTGATCAGCACTATCAGGTTTTAGGCAGCTGGGGTTGTTGGTGGGCCAGGAACTGCCCTGTGCTCTAACAGCTCTGTCCAGCCAGCTCAGAAATGGGCAAAACCAGCCCATCACACACCAAAATTGCAGCCAGTCAGAGGAATGCATGGCACCACTGCTCAAACTTATTTAAGAAAGGCCAGTAGGGGGGCAGGAGAAAACGAAAGAAACAAACTGGAGGAGACACAGGTAGAGATGCACACTTGCAACAAGGAGCTTGATGTCAGAGGAAGGACACTGGAGGTGTCCTCAAGGTGACTGAGGCCTGTGGAGAATTCATTCCAGGGCAGGGACACTGGTGAGGAACTGCAGATGACTACCACTGGGGCAAGGACACACCTGAAGGTTTATCGTCCCTGTTCTAGATGAACAACACAGGATCCAAAAGAATACAACATAATCCTTCACAATAGCTCAGATTGAGTTTCTATGGGAAAAGGAGGCAGGGCAAGCACTTCACTTAAGAGGAGCCTGAACTTCTCCCTCTTTACACCATTCTCTTCATTCCCCTTGGATCTTCCCTTACTCCTACAGCTTCCCTTATTTGCTTTCTCCTCCTGTTTCCTCTTCGGACCCCTGGTCCTCTCATCGATTTTCATGCTCCCTGCCCAACTATTCTGGACCAAACTTCCTATAACAACACTTTACCCCTAAACTCAGTAGGTCCAAACCATTTCCTTGCAACCTTTTCCTGAAACCCTAATTCTCCCTCACTCTCCACTGCACAATGTCTTCCTCATCCTTGCCACCCGCCAAGTCTCCCACCCTGTCATGCATGCATGCTCTAAAGGCAGAACAAGTGTAACATTTTAATCTCCCCACTCTCAAGGCAGAGGGTACAATTTAAGGCAAAAAGGGGGTCTTTTCCCATCATATCTACTTCTTTTCCCCTCAGGGCCTACTAAGTGCATCCTGTCTATCAATGACACACCTCCACTCACTGAAAATTGCCCCATACACACACACATCTTCGCAACTACATGTCCCATAAGACCTACACAGTCCACATAAGTACTATGAAAGCTCATTTCCTCCCATCCATGTCCTTGTACTCATTTTCAGTGAACCTCTTGTCACCCCAAAGCCCTTCACAATAAAGCAGCTTTCCCAGCTTGTCCTGGATTCCTCCCACGCACCTCTCCTTCTCCCAGTTGCCACTCTCCAAACCTCTCTGCTCAAATTGTACTCAACAGCAGAAAGAACTGCCACTGTACAGCTGTTGAGGTTACGTGTCACACAAATGTGCAGACCCTGGAAGTAAGAGCAACTTTGATCTGCTCCTACTCAGGCATATTGCCTAGCAATCACCTTTGATGTTTCCCTCTGCCATGAAAACTGTGCTGCTATTCTGCAATACAGAATGTCAGCCAAGAGGCACACATTAGTCAGGAAACATCATTTGAAAATAATTTCTTATTTAAAATTGGTTTTAGTAATTGTTTACATATTGGCATTTCTTACTAAGATTTTTGTTCATTAGAAAGAAGAAAAAGATAACAAAAGAATAATAAGGAAGGGTGGTTAGAAAGGAAGAGTAGTTACTTGCAGTTGGAAGGAAATGGTTTGGACCTACTGAGCTTTGGGGTAAAATGTTGTTATGGGAAGTTTAGTCCACAAATCCTGCAACAATGACTTTCTTGAGCTTTGCTTAGCCCATCTGATGAGGCATGCAGAGCCAGTGATTCACTAGTGGAAGTCACAGGAAATTCTGAAACAAAACCCTTCTCACTCATCACAGCCTTGATGACTTCCTCTGCTTTCTGAATCAGTTTGATGAAGACTGTCAAGAATGCATACATTTTTCACTGGCACTACCCCTACCTGGATCAAACGCTAAAGAGGTCAAACAGTTCCAGCACAAACCCAGCTGCACCAATTCGCAATTCCCATACACTAAAGGGATTCTTAAGTAGTCCCAACATACTTGTAATTTTTCCTTGCAGCCATGGGGAGGAGATTCATTGCAGCCAACATGACAATGTTTTCCTTAAATGTATTTAGAGGGTGCCAGTGAAAAATTCTTTGTATTAACAAGTCTGGGTTTTATTCATTGTCTCCTCACAGTGCGGTACTTTAACTTGGGTTTCCTGCATTCCCACATAACATTGTTTTTTATGTTAACCTGAGCACCAGGTTAACAGTAATTTTGTCATAATAGTATTACCCCACAAATAAATAAATTGTATGGACTGAGGATCCCATACTTCTTAAACCACAAGCTAATATGGTTTGCTAATACTAATGGAATGAATTCTGTCTGTCTGTCACTTCCAACATGCTGCATAAGCAAGATGATTAATCCTACGGCTACATCAGTGAGCAGCTCAATGTAGTAAGAATGGAAGCACTTGCTGATGATCCAGAGGGGTTAGTTTAGACTAGTTGTGCTCTTGTGCCGTGGACAAAATAACCATCAGATCATGGTGTCTATCAGTTGCGCACCAGGAGCTCATCATCTCCTAGATAAACCTCATCCAAAAAGAATCCAGTTCACATACTCCAAGGTTGTCCCGGGGGTTGAAGGATGCTAAACAGAGACAACTGGGAGAGTGTCTTCAGAAGCACGCTCCTAATCAAACACAAATGGGCATGTAGACACGTTAGGTATAGATCTTCTAAGAAAAAACAAAATTTGAATGACAAGGCATTCATTTATTACAATTAAAATTTGAGGTTTCTTTAGTTCTTTCCTCCCTTCAGCTCTGAAGCCATTCTCAAGTTTATGTTGCAAAGCACTGTTCTAAATTATTGTCCTCTTCACATAGAAGTGGAGAGAGACAGATTGAATGGCTTGCCCAAGGTCACAGCACAAATCTGTTGTGGTTTAGCCCCAGCCAGCAACTAAATACCACACAGCCGCTCACTCACTCCCCCTCCAGCAGGACTGGGGGCAAGAGAATTGGAAGGGTAAAAGTGAGAAAACTCATGGGTTGAGATAATAACACTTTAATAATTGAAATAAAATAAAATAATAATTATAATAAATTGTAATGAAAAGGAAACTAACAAAAAAGAGAAAGAAAGAAACCCCAAGAAAGACAAACGATGCAAATGAAAAACAATTGCTCACCACCAACTGACCAAAGCCCAGCCAGTCCCCAAGCAGTGGCCCCCTGGACAACTTTCTACCTCGTTTATATGCGGAGCATGATGTCATATGGTATGGAATATCCCTGTGGTCAGTTGGGGTCAGCTGTCCCGGCTGTGTCCC
>JAOXJK010000012.1:1059874-1070782 GCA_025774025.1 Xenus cinereus
GGGGTTCAAGGCCAGGTTGGAGGGGGCTTGGAGCAACCTGGTGTGGTGGGAGGTGTCCCTGCCCAGGGCAGGGGTGGCACTGGACGATCTTTAATGTCCCTTCCAACTCTAACCATTCTATGATTCTGTGATCTTTGAATAGTCCCAGAGAGGAGAATGACAGGCATTTTCTTTCCCTGACAAAGAGACCCAAACTGAATTTCTAAAAGAACAGCATACCCGGCTATAAATTAAGCATTTGCCGCAACACAAGCAGAAAGAAAATGAGTAATAAAACACAAAAAAGTGCCAGCATTTATTTTTCTTCAACAACCTACTGTGATATTCTCCCAGGGAACAGTTTGGCTTCGTCCCCCGAGGCCAGCGCAGGGCTGGTACGGGGAGGGGAGAGGAAATGCTGTGGTTATGAACCCCAAATGGGTCGTAAAGAAAGTTACGGTGTTTGCTTGCGGAGGAGCTGCTGGTTTTCTTGTGTGACCCTCACCCTGCCTCACCGAAGGATGGAGCTGCCTCAAACAATAGGAAATCTGTCGGGGAGGTACACTGGGTGGGGGGGACCTTCACGTGTGTGTGTGGCCCAGCACAAGTGAGTTATGTGGCCCATCACTGAAGGTTGGGTTTTGCCACCACAAATGGGTTTCTTGTGCTGGGGGAGGATGTGTTGGCAACGTATGGAAAGTTTCACTCTGCTAAAGTTGAAAATCTTCCTTTTCCACCTTCCTTCGGACGTTTTGTCCTGTAAAAGCTATATCCGCTTTGAAACAGCAGTTAAAACAAATATTTGCACATTAATGCAGTGGAACACTTCCAGCATATACCCTTCTCGCAGGGAATTGTTGACTTTTTCTTCCCTCTGAGCCAACAATAGAAAAGAAAATCTTGCAGTTTCCTTCCAGGTTAAAGGTGAGGGATATCATGCAGCTCTGGTACTTTAGGACACAGTCAGATGTCCTTTTGTCAGTCCAGCTGGAATAGTTTACTCTCTGGCTGCATCTCCTCATTTGTGGACCATTCGTGGTCCAAGTGAGCGCTCTTCACACCTTCACTGCAGTCAGCCAGCTTAGCTTAAAAGCCCACAAAGGTGATTTCAGCCAACGTGTCTGGCTTGGAACCTTAAGAAGTGCACAAAACACCTCCTGGAATACCTCTCCATCTTTGCTGAGTCTGCAGGAAGCCCGAAGGTCTGGCTTTAACCCAGGTGGGATTCGTTTCCAGTTGCAGAGCGCTGATTTTAGATGTCAGCAGGACACCTACTTGTGCATGGGATATAAGCAACAACTAGTGAAACTACTAATGATATTAGTGACAATGATTCAGCTCCTAAGTGTTGATGGCTAATGTCATCTGAGACACTTCATGGTTCTCAGATAGGAGAGAGGACCAAGGCACGAGACACTTCTGTTTAGATAAACTGGATTGTCATTGACTGGAAGAGGAATTTAGGTTATTAAGGTGTAATTCATCTGTCACAACACAGTTCCTTGGTGCCATTTGAGACTCCCTCAGGTAATGTAACACCTGTAGGGACCTCCATGTAGCCTCTAAGATGAGAGATCTGAAATGGTGAACTGTATCTCAGCCCATAAGCCTCCCTTTTATAAGTGTTGAATTGCTTAAAACTAATCCAATGCTCAGTCTCTTGCCACCAACTACAGAAGAGACCTATGGCCAGCTTTGCAAAATTTAGATAACCCAGCATCAGCGGGTGTCACAGAGCAACCATGTGTGAGGACAGCTCTCCAAGTGGTGAGTTATCTACAGCCCTGGGAGGACATCGCATCCCCATGAAATGGATGGTGGGTTTTAACAGGATGAATGAAGTTGCTCAAGCTGGAACTTGACCAAGACAGTGGGGTTAACGCCTCTTCTCCTACAAAAAAAATGCCAGGGGACTTCCATTGCAGTCAGACCTTCTGTTTTTTCACGTCATTTGAAAGATGTGGGAGAAGGGGAAAAAAAGGATACCTTCTGTAGAAATGCACACAAGAAATCATCTTGCCTTGGTTCAAATATGAGCTGGAAAGTGCCCAGCTGGTCAGAGAGCTGGTTTTCCAGTATGATTTTTCTCTCATGCTCCATTAGCCCTGTCTTGTTGATCCTTGGCTTTATACCGTGTCTTCATGGTTCTTGGCTTTGAGCTTACCCTCTGATTTTTGATCTGAGGATCTTCCACACAACATTAACAGTCAGAAGGGAATTCCCAGAAGACTGGATGGT
The DNA here is from genome assembly GCA_025774025.1 of Xenus cinereus. Classification (NCBI taxonomy): domain Eukaryota; kingdom Metazoa; phylum Chordata; class Aves; order Charadriiformes; family Scolopacidae; genus Xenus; species Xenus cinereus. The sequence goes on from JAOXJK010000012.1 coordinate 1,062,092, forward strand.
GTCTGAGAACATTGCTTCTAATGTGATAGAAGGCTATGTGTATGGACTTTGCTCCAGACATGATTTACCTTGGCCTTAACACATCTGTTGCTTTGAAATGACCTCCTTCATGGATGGCCACTTATTCTGGCACGTATGGAGAAGATGGGGTAATTTCTCACTCCTTCTGAGAGAGAGGACCTGCATTGAATTGCCTTGCATCTGCTAAGGAGGTAGATCACTGTGCAGGTAGATGCTGTGGAACAGCTCACGTTTGGTAACCAAAGATATTTGATAACTGTAGATTCCTTTGATTCCCTCTCTGCATGTTTGCTCCGTGCCTGAATTCCTTGTCCTGCAACTGTTTGGTACCCATTTCATCAAATTAAGCCTCAAAATTCTCCTTTGCTTTGATCCATTAGGCAGATACCCTCTGGGTTGTTGGCATACGAGACTAAATGCTGCCTTTGATGTTGACTGATAGCTTCTTGTAGTTTCTTTCATGCGTCTGCCTTTTGTGCAGCCTGTCCTGATCTGTATTTGCACCCTGCCAAGCTCAGTGGAAGTTCAGTTCACTAAAAGTCTATTAAAAACCCTCCTTGGCTTGTGTCCTTCACGCTTTCACACAGCTATATTTTGGGCGTTTGATTTCCGTTAGTCCTTCACAGATGTGGAGCTCCTCGTTTGTGTACACAGGCTTCCCAGCCCTTGCATGGAAAGCTTTTCAGGATCCAAGCTGAAGTGTTAATGATGCTGGAGGAGAGGATCAGCACTTTTCTAGGGTGTGCTGGAAGGGGAGAGACTGTCGCTTCCCGGTGAACAAACGTGCAGGCCACTTGCTAGACCTGGAAAGGGGAAAATTGGAGTTGCTGGGACTCCAGCTACCACGCTGGACTTGCATTTACATCCCCAGCAGCAAGATGAGGTGTGAAGTTGGTTTCTACGGATGATTTAGTGGTTGGCAAAGGCTGGGGTTGATAATTGGTACCATTTGTGCTAATTTTGTCAGCATTTTTCCCCCTGCCTCGTTGGTAAGTTTTAGCTTTTTAATTTTTTTTGGTTGGGTTTTTTAGTGTTTTTTTTTTTTTTTTCTCAGCTTAGGGGAACCGAGTTGTGGTTTTACATTCTTGTTAAAGACCAGGGCTGTGATTTATTCTGGGTGGAGGCTGGGGAGTGGGGGGAGAGCACAGGGACAGAGATTATAATTGGACTTGGGCTCCATATTAGGTTTAAAAAAATAAATAAACTGGCCGGAACAGCAGTAGAGCCAAGTAATTCTATTTCACCTCACACTAAATTTAGTAAGCTGAGGAAAAAAAAAAAGCTCAATTTCACAAAACTGTGGCAATTCCTTATTTCCACCTCAGGTTTTCCTCTCTTTTCTTCAGTTTGTGTCTACTGAGAAGAGGCACATGTAGCCTTCAGCTTCCCTGGGTTCCAGGTTTAAAAACTATAAACTTTATATAGCAATGAAGTGTATGTAGGAATAGTAATGGGCTCGAATTCTCCCTTCCAACACTGCTAGCAACAATCCTCCAGCTTTACAAAGGCTCTTCTCTGCAGGAACAACCTCCAGAGGTCAGGAGGTGATCATCTCACCAGGCTTATTTGATGTGTCTTGGAACAATAGAGAAAGGGTCCTTTTAGGTGCTGGATACATTGGAATTTGATACGAAAAGGACTGGATGCTTTTCTTTAAAAGCTGCCCCAAAGGAATGAGTTTTGATCAGCCTGAACTGACTTGAAAGCCTGGACTGGAAGGTGCATAGTTCTTTAGCTGGCAGAACAGGAAGGCTTTCCATGGTGTGAGGTTGCAAAGACCTCAGGGGATCTGCTCTGCCCTCCAGATGCCTCAAGAACACAGCCCACGTAAGCCCAGGTGTTGGTGGAACTTGATCATTGGCGATCAGGTTGATCTCTTCTCAGTCCAGACATTTCCAGCTGAGCTCATCAACCTGGACTCCTTCTGTAGACAGTAAAGAAATACAGAAACTCTCAGCACACCATACATTTCACCTGTTTTCCATATCTTCTTTGGGTGAGGTGATCACACCCATGACTGAGAAAACATCCCTTCAGTGGAAAGGGAGAGCCCAAGGCAACCATAGAGATATCTACATTTGATCAGTCCTGTCCTCCCCATTGGGCCAGTGCTTTTCTTGGCAAAAGTACAGGAAGAAAACCTCTCAGAAACAAGTGATTGAGCAGTTTTCTGCCTAGAAAGCCACTTGCACTCTTCTAATGGTGCCATCATCTTCAAGCATCCATTCTGGGGGGGCTGGAGGGCTAATGATATGAGGTCACACACGCTCTGCAGTACTTTTCATCAGTACTATTTCTTATGTCCTACTGCCAACTCTTTGCTCCAACAACTTCCTTGGTTCAGTTACTCCTTGTGTCATCACTTCATGACTTCATTCTCCCAAGTAACAAGTGATAGCACAAGAGGAAACAGCCTCAAGTTGCACCAGGGGAGGTTTAGGGTGGAAATTTCTTCACCCAAAGGGTTGTCAAGCATCGGAACAGGCTGCCCAGGGCAGTGGTGGAGTCACCATCCCTGGAGGTATTTAAAAGCCAGGCAGACGTGGTCCTGAGGCACATGGGTCAGTGGTAACCTGTCAGTGCTGGGTTAATGGTTGCACTCAATGATCTTAAAGGTTTCTTCCAACCAAAATTATTCTACTATTCTGTGATTCTAAAATGATTTATCTGTCTCTAGTTTCCACAGTTCCACCTTGCAGATAGACTTTACAGACTAATTGCTGTTCTTACTTGGTAATTTTTCTTCTCTTTTCTTCTTGATGCTTAAATCATGGGCTGCTACAGGTAAACACAATGAGCAATGAACACCTGATACCCAAGTTAGAAATGTTTTTTAGAGTATCCAGCTCAGATTTCACCTCTGAAATGGGGTCTGAGGCCCCAAACTGTGCTTGCAGAGAAGCTGAAACAGATGGTCCAAGAGGAGACAACTCATCTGTTGGCATTCCCAAAATTCTTCTGCATTGGGGAATTCAGGCCGGGAGACCATGAACATCTGTGTATGACATCCTTGGTCTGGGGTGGGGGCAGACCCCAGGTTGTCTCCAGGGTGGATGGAGCTCCAGGTTACCACACAAGGAGGTGCTGCAAGGCCTGAGGCAGAAGCAGATCTGAGATGACAACTGAGATAGGCTGAAAGCCCTGAATGGCTCTGCTCTGCCACAGGCTAGGACAGAACTGAGGAGACAGTGAGGCCATTGCAGTTAGATCCTGGACAGCACTGAAGGTCACTTCATTTAATGTAATTAGTATTTTTTTTTTTTGAGGAGAAACCACCACACTTCTTTCCATAGATTTTCCGTAGATATAGTTACCAATTCACAAACATACCTATAAAATTGGGCCTTTTAGGTGAAATCACTGCATAAACAGAAGTGTTTATAGAGAAATTAGCCTGGCTGAACTGCTGCCTGTCTGGGTCAGGAGCCCACATCTACCTCCCTCCGCACCAGTACGTGTCACTTGGTGAGCATTGGTTGCTCTGTCTCTCCCCATCAGCTCCTGCCGTTCAGTACAGGGCAGTTAACACAGACAAGGGGCTTTTTTGGAGGGGATGGGTGGTGGAAGAGCAGTAGAGATGCAGGTAAATCTTCATCCATCTTCCTCAGTTACTGCATACTCAGATTCCTGGGGCACGAAGCAGTTAAAAAGGGAATGGGTAGAAAACTATCAAGAATGGGGGCTACCCCATCTAAGGGGAGATGGTCTAGGTGTTTTGTTTCTTTCCCAGGGACTCGTGGTTGATCTGGAAATTGAGGGTCATAAGGAAATGTGAGCAAAGAGCTGCAAACTCACAGGATTTACACCATTCACAGTCATGAAGTGTGATGATTAATTAATCACTATTTCCTGACACTCCTAGGTGGGCAGAGACTGCTGCCAGGAAGGGAGCTTTCTGGGATGGTGGCTGAGAAAGTCAGGATCTCTAAGGATGGGAAGAAGCTGTCTTCCCATCTTTCCAGGCCCAGAGGCAACGATCTCTGGGTATCAAGGTATTACATGTAAACAAGGGTTCACACTTCAAGCTGGTGATTGGGGTTTTGGGTGTATTCTTTACCCCCTCTTTTTTTTGGTTCCTGCAAGCTGTTTACCACTTTTCCTGGCCTCTGGAACCATGTCCTGAGAACCTGCTTGGGAGATGACTGAAATCAAAGGGCGACTTTTGCTTTGTTGGCAGCAAGGACCTCAAGAGAGGTGTGGCCAGCAGGTCCAGGGAGGTGGTTCTGACCCTCTACTCTGCTCTGGTGGGACCCCACCTGGTGGAGGGCCACAAAGATGATCAGAGGGCTGGAGAACCTCTCCTATGAGGACAGGCTGAGAGAGTTGGGGGGGTTCAGCCTGGAGAAGAGAAGGGAGACCTTAGAGCCCCTTCCAGTCCCTCAAGGGGCTCCAGGAAAGCTGGGGAGGGACTCTTGACCAGGGATGGGAGCCATAGGAGGAGGGGAGATGGAGCTGAGATGTGGGGAAGAACTTCTTTGGTGTGAGGGTGGTGAGAGCCTGGACCAGGTTGTCCAGAGAAGCTGTGGCTGCCCCATCCCTGAAGGGGTTCAAGGGCAGGTTGGAGGGGGCTTGGAGCAACCTGGTGTGGTGGGAGGTGTCCCTGCCCAGGGCAGGGGGGTGGGACTGAATGATCTTTAAGGTCTCTTCCAACCCAAACCGTTCTATGATTCTATGATTTTGTGATAAGGACAGGATCAGACCTTTCGGGGCTTTTCTCTGCTGCCCACGCCAAGCCTCTAAAAAGGGCTTTTCTGACTGTTTGCTTCAGTCTTTTTATTGTGCTTGGCCAGTGCCACAGATGAACATGGGTTATTTTTGTGATGTCCTTCACCCACAGCCCTGCACATGCACCCCTTTGCCCCCTTATTCTTTGTGTCCTTCTTCACCCCCTTTCCCCCCTCCTTCTTTCCTTGTCCCCTTCTTTGCCCCCTTCTTTGAGTCTTTTTCACCCCTTCTTTCTTCACCCCCTTTCCCCCTTCTTTCTTTGCTCCCTTCGTTGCCCCCTCTTGCCGTGTCCTATTCTTTGCCCCATTCTTTGCCTTTTTCTTCTTTGTTCCCTTCTTTGCCTCTTGTTTTTTGCCCCTTCTTTCTTCACTTCCTTTCCCCCCCTTCTTTCTTTGCCCCCTTGGTTCCCCCCTGCTTTCCTTGACCCCTTCTTTACCCCATTCTTTACCCTCTTTTTCTTTGTCCCCCCTTCTTTCCTTGCCCCTTTCTCTGTCCCCTCCCGGGGTGGCCGTCTGGGATCAGCTGCAGGTGTTTTGGGGTGCTTGGTGAAGAAACCCTAAATAAGGACCCCTCCACGTGGCCCTGCCCCCCCTCTCCTCCCTGCTCTCAGCCCCAAACCCCAGCCCCCCGCTGCCGGCAGCTCCCATTTTCGGTGGATGGAAGAGGCCGAGGGGAGGCAGCTTTGTGGCCCCTGAAGCCTCCAGCCCGGTCGAGGAGAAAGGCTTTTGGCAGAGGGAGCCCTGGCCGGGATCATCGTCCCTTTGGCACGGCGTGGATCGCCGCTCCCTTCATTTTGTGGAGGGGATTTGTTCCTGGAAACCTCGTCAAGGCAGGGCCCAGCACGTCACCGGCACGAAGGGCTCAGGCTTGTGAAATCCCCGAAATCCTGCTGCCGAGGGGGAGAGCGGCTTTGGCAGCACCGGGACGGGCTGCGGCTGCCTCCGGGCTCGTCCCCTCCGTCACCTCCGAGGCAGCCAAGGAACAAACCCCGCTCTCGTGGAGGGTCCCAAGCCCGGCCCCGACTCCGTCCCCCGCGAATACGGGGTGAGGCTGGAAGGTGCCACTTGTTGGGGACGTGGCCGGGAGCCGTGAAAAGCCCGGTGCGGGGTCCCTGCGGCCCCCGGGGCACCATCCCCTTTGTGGCGGAGGAGTGGGAGGCACTTCCCTCAGAAGGAAGAAGCAGGAATGTTCGTTAGTGTGGTGAAATGCTAATTGGGCAGTTCAATACATTCGATGGCATTCAAGGAAGTTTAGCAGTGGTTTGCCGAGGCTCAGGAAGTTGGGTGGCAAGGTTCACCTTATTAATTACTGTGTGGGAGGAACAGGGAGAGGAAAGTGGAGTTAGAATCGAGTTAGATCAGCTCAGACCAAGGGGGAGACCAGAAGGTGGGTGAGGGAGACCCTCACGCTGCGCCCCGAGGTCGGAGTTGGACCCCCCTTTGCTTTCGAAACTCCCGACGGAGCCGAGCTGTGGCCAGGTCCCGACTTGGAGTCAGGCTGGGACAACGGTTTATGTCTAATGGAATTATCTCTGCGATGTTTGTAATTAGTATTGGGTACCGCACAGCTCAGCAGCGTTTGATAGCGCTGATTCAGGCACCGGGGAGCTGTCGCGGGTCGGGGAGCTCCCGGCTGCGGGCAGGGAAGGATCTCTGAGTCCCAGGTGAGGGATCCCGAACCTCGCCAGCTGTCCCCACTCGAGGTGTCCCCGCTGGAGGTGTCCCCACTCGAGCTGTCCCCCCACCGTGCCGTCCCGCTGCAGCTGGGGGGAGCCTTCCTGATGGCAACGATTGGGGGGTGAAGTACACGCAGGAGAGGAGCCGTTGTTTTAGCTCTGGTTTCTTGTTCTCTGCTTTGGTTACCCTGCATTTTTGGGCTTCGAAACCACCTTCCGAAATATTCTCCCCAGGCGCCTTCGCTCCGAGGCGGGAGGGCTCCGGCTCCAGCCCGAGCACGGCGCGGGGTCAAGTGCGTCCGTCACATCCGCAGGAAAATTCCCCTCCCCGACTGTTATACCAGCCGGTCACGGCGTGACAGGGACTTTGTTAATACGTCTTAACTCACGTCTTTCTCTGTAATACAAGGAGGTAATAAAATTTTAGTGGCAACTTTGGGATTTTTCGTGCTTAAACAAAACAAAGGAGAGCCCGGCCCTGGAAATACAGACTTTGCTTCTCAGAAGCTTCAAGCTGCCCGTGAAGGACGAAGATACCCCGGGGCAACCAAGGTAACACCGGGGCATCCTAAACCCCTCTGACACGTCCTCCGGACGCTCCCAGCGCCGTCTGGTGTCACAGCCCGGTGTCCCCGGCCCGACTGACCCCGGGGACACCGCCTCAGAGACGAGCAGCGAGGAAGCTGCAAAACTGGGGCTGCTCCCCGAAGTGTGACTCTCCTCAGTAATTGGCAGTGCGGGTGCTAATTATTAGAGACGTCGTCTCCTACCTGAAGGAACAGAGGGGATGAGACCCCCGTGTGAGGGCACACTGGGGTGCCCCGGCTGGGCTGGGGCACGGCCTGCGCAGGAATATTTGCTGTTGTAATTAAGGCCCTCGTGCCCCAGCCCCTCTCCTCAGTCGGCACGGGCCAGTCACGAATTTTCGGGGAGATCCTGCTGGCGTTCCCAAACCTCCTGGCTCCCATGGGGCCACTGGCGGGTGGGAAGAGGCCAAACTCCGCTCCCCTGGCCCCGACCCGACGCCTCCTGCTGCCTTTGCTGGAGAGGGGCAAAAAATGGGGCAAATAACGGCTTAATTTCCCTGGACACGCATCTTCCCCATCTGTCGGGAAAGCCTTGTGCAGAGATCCCCTTCATCCCAGCCCCCTCCTCCTCCTCAGCCCCCGGCCGCCCCAGCCGCTGTGGGGCTCAGTGCGGCTTCGCTTCCTAACGAGGACCCAGCTCTGCCGCTTTCCCCACCTGTTTCTCTAAATTGGGCTTAATTACAAGCTAATTAACCTTCCACATCCGTAAGGGAACTGAGCGCAGGGAAATGAAATCAGAGCACTGGTGCCCTCTAGTTTTCCCAGCTGTGAATGTATTCATTTTTTTTTTTTTTAATAACTGATTTCTCGCGTGTTTTTGTCCCAGCCCCGGGCTGCAGCGAGGAGGAGCTGCTGCCTCAACTTGTGGAGCGGGAAAGGAGAAAACACAATAATCCGATGTCTTTGTCACCGCGCTGCGGAGGGAAAAACCGGCCGGTGCAGGGGTGAAGTGAGTTGTGGCTGGTCTCAGCCTGGCTGAGCACAGGTGGCCCAAGGGTGCGGGGCTGTGGCCACGAGGAGCAGCGCTGGCCAGTGGCTCCTGCAGGGTGACGCGGCCTGTAACCCTCCGTCAGCGGGGCCTTGGTCACTGCTGGCATAATTAAGCCTTATTGTTAATTACCGTTAGGCTTTGCACAGGGTGAGCTACAGCCCTCGTGCTTCCAGACAGCCCTGCCTGCGGCCCCGGGGATCCCTGCTCCCGGCGAGGGGGATCCTGGGGACCCCAGCCCCCATGGGATCCCCGCAGGCAGTCGGGGGGGTTCCGGGGATCCCTGCTCCCGGGGAGGGGGATCCTGGGGACCCCAGCCCCCAGGGGACCCCTGCACCCAGCAAGCGGCATCCAGGGAACCCCCGCGTCCTTCCCCACGGGGACCCCGCACCCAGCGAGGGGGATCCTGGGGATCTCATCCCGCGGGGGATCCCCGCACCCGCTGTAGAGGGTCCCGGGGACCCCATCCCCCAACGCGTCCCCGCACCCGCAGAGGGGGGTCCCGGGGGTCCCTGTACCCGTCCCCAACGCGTCCCCGCACCCGCCGAGGGGGGTCCCGGGGGTCCCTGTACCCGTCCCCAACGTGTCCCCGCACCCGCCGAGGGGGGTCCCGGGGGTCCCTGTACCCGTACACCATGAATTTACACACCCACATTATGTTTTGTTCTCTTATTTTTCTAATAATTCCTAATATC
>JAOXJK010000012.1:1080593-1093887 GCA_025774025.1 Xenus cinereus
CCCCCCAACTCTCTCAGCCTGTCCTCCCAGCAGAGGGGCTCCAGCCCTCCCAGCATCTCTGTGGCCTCCTCTGGCCTCGCTCCAACAGCTCCATGTCCTTCTGGTGTTGGTGGCCCCTGAACTGGAGGCAGCACAGCAGGGGGGTCTCCTCAGAGCAGAGCAGAGGGGCAGAATCCCCCCCCTTGCCCTGCTGGCCACGCTGCTGGGGATGCAGCCCAGGATGAGGTTGGCTTTTTGGGTTGCCCTTCCACAGACTTATTCAGAAACAAGAGTAGCTGGTGCTCATGCAAGCAGCTTTGCAGATTGATGTGTATGAGGAGAAAGAGGACTTGGTGAAATGTCATCAGTAAATATTTTTTTCTGGGGAAATCTCAATGGTGCAACGAAAACAACTAACTTCTACAGGCTTTCATAGGGATTTGGGTCTTTAACTGCTTTGTGTTTTGAAATCTCCTCTATGGATTGAGCTTGATGTAAACAGAGAAATGCACTCAGCACAAAGAGAGATATACAGAGGGACCTGTTTAGAAAGATCTTTGGCTATACAGTGCATTAGAAATGATGACAAAGACTTTACTGCAGAGAGCAATCCCTTGACATCTGCTTAAATCTGGATGGTGAACAAGTGTCTTCTGGCCAGTGGAAGGCTAATGAGGCTGAAGATGTATGTAAATATATACTATTTACCAGGAAAGAGGATGTTAGTTGAGGAAATGAATAATTTCAGAAGGTATAAACTGATCAGAGATGTTTGGAGAAGGAAGATGCTCATATAATTGGATTTGAACCAAAGGGTAATGCAATCAAATGATAATGAAGGCCAGTTGTATATCACCTGTTGTAAAAGAGTTGTCTGGGCAGAGAATAAAGAAAGAAATAGTGTTATGTCTCTATAATAAGAACCTCCAAATAACCTCTTATAGATTTGTAGGGTTTAAAGGGAGATGGGATAATGAGATCTTCAAATCTGACCTCATGTTTGCCATTGTCCTTCCAGTTTCACAGTCGTCTCTGCGCTGACTCTGTTACATTGGCTTTGATGACAATAAATCTTCTGGAAGAATATTGAGTCTTATTAAAATCTGTGAGTCACTTCTGTAGCTGAAGTTCCCAGAATTGCACTGATTTAGAGTCACGGAGAGTTTGATGCCATACTTAAAGTAATAATAATAATAATAATAAAAATTGTTTCTCAGTTTTTTATAGTATTCTGTGAGATCATTAAAAATGAATCTCTGTTAGGAATCTTCCTGGCTTTTAACTAAGTGCACTCTCTGTGGTCAGTTTAGAGACTGGAAGAAACACAAGCCTTATTTTCTGATCAAATTGGTTTTGCAAACCACTGGGGCTTGCAGTGGCTGGCAGCTTTTTGTCTCTTGCCAAAAGCCCCCTCTTTTGTGACGATCCCTAAGATTTTGGTTGAGAAGCCACCTCCCAGCCAGCAGAACATGAAAGGGCTGGCATCTTCATCTGACTTTGATTAACCCCTGAACCCAAGCTGGATGCATTCAATAAAGCTCGGTGGTTTTTTTTGGTTTGTTTTTTTTTTTTTTTTGCCATGACACTGAGACCCGTTGAATTCTCTCTGTTGCTTGGACCTGGTGTCTCTAGTAGGTGAGTGGCATCATAAAATATGCTGTTAGTCCACAACGCTACACACCTCGGTGGCACTCAGAGTCTTCACATAGACTTAGCTCACAGGCAGGCTGTGGAGGGAATTACTGAATTACCCATGCATGCAGTTGCCTTGGCAGTAATCCCCATGGTTGTAGTTTTGAATCACAGAAGAAACAGCTCATCCTTCTGAGGTAAATTAAGTTCATTACTCTGTAAAGGTCATTTTGAAGGAACTTCAGAAAATGGAGGCCTGCTTTGTTGCTTTCCGTAAGAGATTAAGACCGATTTCTCTCCTACTTCTTGGCACCAATTAATCAGAGTTGGGATTCACCGGTTCTAAGTACCTGATAAAACATTTGGAGATGGTTCTTGCATCATTAGGCTCTTGCCTCTACCAAGCTTTGTTGTTCAAGACCCTCAATCACTGCTGAAGAGCCAAGGTGCAGGAGATGGGGGTCACCCACAGAGGCCATGGCAGGACTAAGAAGGTAATTCAGATCCTACAAACTTGCATCTGGACCTCTCAAATTTAATTTTTTTTCTTGACAATTTTACACAGTGAGTGACACACTGTTTATCACAGCCCACATGGCTGCGTCTGTATTGGAAGAACACAGCTTGTAAAGCACATTCAGATCATTCAGACAAGTCTGCTCAGAAGTACTTTTCCTTCTAATGATATAAAAGGGCTCAGGACTCTGGGCTGAATAATCCCAGTTCCCCAGGGTTCACCTTCCCACCCAGCAGCATCATATTCTCCAAAGCTGAGTAGTTCTCCTGAACTAACACAAGAAAGATATGAATTTCCTCATCTTGATGTTAATTCTCTTTACAGACACTATAAAATAAAAGCTGTTGAGGGACAAAAGAGGAAAAGCAATCCATGGAATATTTTAGTTTAGCTGAAGTAGTTCAACCATCAGCAGTGAAAGAGACTTTTTTTGGGGGTGTTAAACTGCTTAAGAAATACTTTTGAGATCTTCTGAAAAATGAACAAACAGGCTGTGCTGTCTCAAAGGGATGTTGAAATGTGTGAGGGCACAGAACTTCATTTTTCAGTGGCCAGACATTTCTCTTCCTATGAGGCAATAATCTTGAGATAGCTTTTTTGTTGGGGCTCTGAGATTTACCTGAAGCTGAAGAAACAAGATATTAATGTAGAAAAGCATGAAGTTTGAGGGACAAACAGAGAGGGGAAGGAACTTCATCTGGTTACTGCTTTAAAGGACAATAAAAAAAAGGTTCTATAAAGGCATTAACAGCCAAAGGAGGGCTAATGACCTGGGGTTGTTTGTCGACAGCTGGCTGAGTATGAGCCAGCAGTGTGCTTAGGTGGCCAAGAAGGCCAACAACATCCTGGCCTGTACCAGGAACAGTGTGGCCAGGAGGACTGGGGCAGTGATGGTCCCCCTGTACTCGGTGCTGGCGAGTTCCCACCTTGAGGGTTGTGTCCAGTTTTAGGCTTATCACAATAAGAAGACATTGAGGTGCTGGGGTGTGTCCAGAGAAGGACAATGGAGCTGGTGAGGGGTCTGGAGACCAAGTCTTATGAGGAGAGGCTGAGGGAGCTGGGGGTGTTCAGCCTGGAGAGAAGGAGGCTGAGGGGAGACCTTCTTGCTCTCTACAACTCCCTGAAAGGAGGGTGTAGCCAGGGGGGGTCAGCATCTTCTCCCAAGGAACAGGCAATGGGACAAGAGGAAATGGCCTCAAGTTGCACCAGAGGAGGTTTAGATTGGATATTAGGAAAAATTTCTTCACCAAAAGGGTTGTCAAGCATTGTAACAGGCTGCTCAGGGCAATGGTGTAGTCACCATCCCTGGAGGTATTGAAAAGACGGGTAGACGTGGTGCTGAGGGACGTGGTTTAGTGGTGGACTTGGCAGTGCTGTGTTAATGGTTGGACTTCATGATCTTAAATATCTTTTCCAACCCAAAACAATTCTATGATTCTCTGAATTGACGCAGAAAGTATGAAAGCATTCCAGAACCCAGGGCACTGAAGTATGTGCCCATGCAATGTGCATGACTGGTGGAAGAAACCGCTCCCAGATCTTCCTGTCCTCTACAGACAACATTTTTGAAGCTTCCTGGCATTTCCCACTTGCTCTGGTCTGTGAACCAGCAAATAAAATTATTATAGAATTATAAAATGGTTTAGGTTGGAAGGGGTCTTAAAGATCATTCCCTTTTCATCAGGGAAAAGGACAGATTTGGCTTTTCTTTCTTTTTTAAAAATACTTGTTTATATTTTTATTTTCATCGCCTCTTTGGGATTGTGCAATAAGCTTGTCACATAAGGACATGGGACATTAGATAAACGGAGTCATGTGGAGGAAGAACAGAGGCTGTGTTGGTATCAGACACAGGGAAGTGCAGAGTTGTATTTCACTGTGGTTTTCTGCAACTCTGTTACCTCCTGGTCCAGGACTATTAGAAGAATGGGGCAATCAATGGGGTAACTAATGGGATAATGGGGGTGTTTGGGCTGAACCCAAAGTGGGGCTGGAAGTCCAAGTTCCTGAGCTCCCCTTGAAACCCATAGGGTTGAGTTCCCAGTGAAGAGGGTCTCCCTGGATCCACCAGAGGCCAGTTTCAGTGCTGGTCCAAGTGGGCATGGCCTTGATGATGTATCATAGGTTACCATCTGCCTGTGCACATCTGAGTCTGCTCTGTGCAGGCAACAAAGTGTATCATCTAGATCTTGTGCTGCTGTAGACCACTTTCTGGGAGATAATTTGCACTTGTAGGAGACATGGAAAGTGTTACCGTGTCTCAGCTCTGCGTGGCTTGCGAAGTGCCAGCTGGGTGTGCCGGGTTTGGCACAGCCCTGCCGTGCTGTCTCAACAGGCATCGCGTGCCCACACAAGATTGTGCTGTATTTGCAAGTCACGAAACACCCACCCACAGGTTCACGCTATAAACACACTGCTCTGGGAAGTGGTGGGGCTGTATCAGCCCTCCCTGAACTGAAAAAAACCCCATGCACACGTGAATAAAAATGTCTCAGACCTACAGGGACACCACATGGGGTTGAGAAGAAATTGCTGTGTAGGTTTGCCATTCCAAAATAAAACTTTTCAGCTTTTGCTTTACAGAAGTGGAATGCTCCATTATAAAGTGGCTTTAAATTCAAAGTTGGAGTATCAACAGCAGGGCTGAATAACCCCAGGATTAAATTAAATACTGAGTTTTGTGTCAAACAAAATTTCTCAGGTTGACCCAAATTGGAAAGTTCAGAATTAAGCAATTGTCACAAAGCATTTTTATCTTGTCTGCTTAATTCTTTCCACCCTCCTCCTTCCCCCTTTTTCCTCAATTTTCAACTCGGCCACTGAACCAAAACCCCCATTATTCATCCAGCTCCGCGCCAGCAGTTGCAGAGGGCTTGCAACAGAGGCGTGGAGAGAGGCAGCTCACCCCATTCATCTCAGCAATGCATTAACGTAAATCTGGGATGATAATGCCCGTGTCAGCCTAACAAACTCTTTCTTCACCCTCTCAAAGGCAATGTGGAGATGAGGGGGATTATGTTCTCAAGGTCTGCGCTGTATATCTGGGGTGACAACACTCTTCGTTTCAATATCATGAGAGGCGTTTTTGGGAAACTCATCCCACACAGAATTGTGGGCAAAAAGCAGACCGTACGAAGAGCAAAACAATAACGTTAAGTCAAAGGGAGCTGAAAACCAGACTGAGCAGCGGCAAGGAAACCAATAACAACATAACTTAGATAAGAGCGTGTAACTGCAGAGATAGTACAGATACGAGCATGAGCTGTAACATCCTGTACAAGGGGATTTGGCCAGCCAGGAACAACCACAAGAGAGGTTTAGTGTGGTTTGAGTCAAAAGAAGTGATGGATACTGTCTGAAAAACTTGCCTGTGAAGAGAAATGGCCTTACTTGAGGGACAACATGCAGAAAAGCTGGCTGACATAAAATTGTTAACCCTGTGAGGGCAGCTGGGTCTCTCATTCACGCTTACATGAGAGGAACCAGAGACAGGATGGTCTATGTGGAATGAAGGTGGTTTTTGTAATCACACTGTGTTTCAAATGCAAACATTAGCAATGACTTGAGTCTCTAGGACTCTTGTCTGTTGCGGATACCCTCAGTACATTGAGGCACCAATTGTCCTAAGATAAGTCTCCCCACACGAAAAAAAACACTTGTAGAAGTCTAGCAAGATCCTTCAAGGCACCTGAGCTGGCAGAGGTAAAGGCCTGGAGCAGTGACAAACCCAAGGGGGTTTTCTGAGGGACTCATTTTTGAGTGGCATCTCTTCCTAATGACTGAGGCCCAGTGGGTATTTGTCAACGTGGAATGAATTTTGGGTCGATTTCTACTTTTAGGCTGAATGCGAGGAAGATCTCAGATGCACGTGAAGATTTCTGAAATTGCCTTTACCCTAAACTCATGACAAGGTGAGGGAAGATGTTGGGGGGGGTGTGAATGAACAAGGCAGGACTGAGCTAAATCGTAGAGAAGGCAAACCTCTGACCATTGCTGTAATTAGCTGGGGGACTGAGGGAAAGATATATTTTCAGCATGCCTTTTTGCAGCATTCCAGATGTTTAACTTTTGATTTCTTTGCAGAAACTTAAGACCCTGTTCCCCCAAACCCCCAGATACTTTTGTCTGGAGAAAGGATTCAGAATGCAACAAAGATGTGTTTTCCTCACTGTGCAGATTAGGACTCAGTGGCATCACGCCGGCAGATAGGAGCTGACCAGAAAAATGTGCATAATAATAAACAAGAATAATTGTGTTGGATTGGATGGATCCCTCTGGATTAGACTCATGTCTTCTTTTCCTTCAGCTTTTTCTTGCCAGACACTCCCCCAAATAACTCTCGCTCCCCTTCAGACAACATTGTTGGTTCTTGTGAGTTTATTGCAGGTTTCCCAAGAGCTGGCATTTTCCTCTCAGGACTCCACTCCGAAAGTCCTGCGGTTGCCAGAGAAGCCAGCTTTCTTTCAAACCCAAAATTAAATTTCCAGTCCTCATGGCTGTGGAGAAAAACTAAACATGGCTCAAGTCTAACCTGAAGTCAAATAAAATATGATCTTTCTCTTCCCAACAGCAAAATAGGAGATCATGTTTCATAGCCTAGACTCTGGATTGTTGATTCAAAGCAGTTATTAAGAGTGCAGGCAAGTTGGCTAATTTTTAAGCAGTGTTTGATGAGTTTGTGAGTGAATTTACACACCAGGGTCACTTACAGCCACCCTGAAGATCCTCTATATTCTGTGGTGCGGTATCCCCTTTCCCAGATTCCCCTTCTGCACTCCCAGGGTACAATTCACTGCAGTCACTACTGTTTCTCTGTAAGTAACCAGAAACAGCAGCACCTTCCATTTAGGAAAGTAAAGTTTTACAATGGAGATACAGATCAGGGAAGTACAGACAGCACCGGCTTCCAGATATGGCGTTATGTAATGTTGGACGAAGAAGAAGAAGAAAAATAATTTAATAATGAAATACCAGCTGCTGTTTTATTAGTATGAAAAGTAATGTGTTGCTTATTTCTCCAAACACTCCCCCACTTAGAGCAGGCAGTTGTCTGCTGTGTCACAGAATCACAGAATCACATGGGGTTGGAAGGGACCTCTGGAGATCATCTAGTTCAACCCCCCTGCCAAAGCAAGTCCACCCAGAGCAGGTTGTACAGGAACGTGTCCAGGTGGGTGTTGAATGTCTCCAGAGTTTGGTTCCTCAGGAGAGGGAGGAGGAGGCCTGGGACTTTGTAGGGGGGGGAACAATGTGGAGCATGTGGCAAAGACCATCAGCATGGAGGAGCACATGGGGGACCTGCACCTGCCTCTCCTAGTACTAAAGCTGTAGGAGCTCGAGCATCATTATGAAGGTGCAGGTTGAAATCAAAAGGTGGTGAAATTTCAGACCATGCCCAATCCAGCTGCACCTCTAGGAAGTGGGTCTAGAAAAATGAGTAGGGATAAACATAAAGGAAAATCCTTCTGAGGCCTATGAAACTCATTGAAACCCTTGAGCTCCAGCGACCAGGTGTACCTTCTGGGTGTGCCTTCGCTTGCTTAACCTCCAGGTATACCTGCCCCATTGCAACCTTCCTTTGGGGGTGGCAGAAGAGCTCTGGGGCAGAAAGGGACCTCTTCCACGTTGAAAAATGGGAGAAAGATCCCCAGAGTGCATCCAAGAGCTGCTGATGTGCTGACCACAGCAAAAGCAGGAGGGAAAAGTTTCATCAAGACTTCACTTTATCCTCTTTTGCCATGATTACATTCAGTAGCAAGGACCTTGTTTCATCTCACAGGCCTTTTCCACCCTGTGGCATCCTTTAAATCTTCTCCCTCTTTTCCTGCACCATATCCTGGCTGGTAGCCTAAGAATCTCCCCACCAACTGAAATTGTGATATGCCTGTGTAAATCAACATCATCCCTTGGAGCTCAGTGGTATTGTGTTGATTTACTTGCATGCAGGGTCTGTCCGTGCTGTTGTGTGTGATTTAAACAAGATGTTCCTCAGGCTTAGGCATAAGTGAATAAATGACGCTTGACTTTTTAGAGAAGCTCATGTTCGCTAAAAACATTTCTTGTTCCAGCAGACTCACTCTGGACATTTATTCACTTAGTTCCTCTGCATGCTTTCTCCTGCCCCCTTCATCTCACCTCGGTATTACAATGCTTCTTGTGTTCAGAGATTTTATTACATGTGTGGGCTCAGTCTTTCTTGGTCCCATCTTAGGTTCCTTCAGCGTTTGCAGATATTGTCTTCTAAGTGAGCTCTCAGTGTATCTGCATTTATCTGCTGTTAAGTAGGAAACCAATCCATGAGGAACAGCTGGGTTTGGTTGGTGGCATCTCTCCCATTCAGACATGACTCCCACTTTTCTATTCAGAAGACCGGTATCTCGTATGTTTTCAGGATCAGGGTTTCTTTCCTGTTCTGTGACCCCAGTGTGTCATGGAAATGGTTGATATTCAGTGCTTACTACTCAGATGTAGATTACAAGGTCATGATACGGAAGAGAAACCAGAGGACTGGCTTGGGCTTGTCTTGTCTGCAGCCGTCATAGATAAAAAGTAATTCCTACAGTTGGGCAGGAATCATTTCCCAGCTACAGCCTAACACCTGGGCTCTTTCCACAGTGAGGGACCACTGGAGGTTGTATTGCTTAAAAGCATGGCTTTATACCCAGAATGACACCATGGTTCTTCCAAAAAGGTTAATGAGGGCTGGTCTGTTCAAGTTCTGATGGGCTAAGATGTCCTCCAGGATTGCTTATTCCTTCAGGAGAGAGGAAGGACTGCAGCAATGTTGGGGGAGACTTGCACAGAAACCTTGCAAAATCAAGCTTGGATTTTAAGGTTGGAAGGAATCCCCTATTTAATTCTTTCTCAAACTACCAGGAACTGGGCATCAAGTAGGAACGATCAGCCTTTAAAAGTCAGAGTTACAGGTTCCTGCTTTACAATGGTGATTTGGCTACTTTGCTGTCTCCCAAGCAGGCCATAAAGAACATTCAACAGGTATTACATGAGCTATTTCGATGCTGGAACTGATAGATATACTCCAGAGAGACTCGCTGAGTAGCCCGGTTGGCTCACATCCTACTGCATAGGTGGCCGCTATTTACCACTCGATGGAGCCCTCTTCGCTCACTGCACACGCACAAACCAGCTTGAAATGTGGTTTTGCAATCCACCTGCTGCTTCAGATAAATCCTTCACCAGCGTTGCATCCAGTGTTCCTCCTACAGAAAATTTATACAGCCCTGCATATAAAAAACAGCTGTTAGCACTTTGGCAGATATCAATCCTTCTCTTCTCCAAAAGGGGATTGCTTCCAAACAGACATAGTTTGGATTTAATTTCTTTTTCTTGCTCAAAGTTTGGCTGCTTAGATGTCCTCTGTTTTCCATGGGCAGATGAAGGTACCTCAGTGGAGCTAATATTACTTGTTAATCTTTGTGGCATTCAGCAGAACACTGAGAAATGGAAAATTCTTACAACGTTTTTGTTCTTCGAGAGAACTGAGGAGATTTGGAACTGACAATTGCTCAGCCAGCAGCAAACCGAGACTTCTGCTTCTCATGGAGGAAAAAATATGCATGTTTCTATGTCAATCTACATCTGGCTATTTTATCTGTCTTTGATTCGGTATCACTACCTTCCTTCCCAGGTTCACCTAGGTTGCATCTAAGGGCATTTAGGTCTAATCTAACACTGGCCCAGGTTGCCCAGAGAGGTGGGAGATGCCCCATCCCTGGAAACATTCAAGGTTGGGTTGGATGGGGTTCTGAGCAACCTGATCTCGTTGAAGGTGTCCCTGTTTATGGCAGGGAGATTGGACTAGCTGGCTTTTAATGGTCCCTTCCAACCAAAACCATTCTAGGATTCTATGATTCCATAATAATCTGCCCCTGGTTGTGTTCAACTGTTGTCTCAAAGCACAGAAAAGAGTTGAAGGAGAGAAACCGTCTTAACAGTGACACTTCTGGCAGCATGGGTGGGAGCAGAATGGCTAAGTATCTAGAGCTATGCTTAGGTGCTCACTGGGAGAGGGTTACATTTGTGGTTCGGCCCAACTCCAGGCTGAATGCATCCAGCCCATCTTTGTTCTGACAGCTCTTTACACCAGAAGTCCATGGCAGGAGAACTGCTCACTGTGCTGGTCATCTTCTTTCCTGCTTCATGGCCAAAATGATTCTGTGTAATTTGACATCCTGCATGTGATCAACACAGGAGATGCCAACATCCCACGCTGCCCTTGCTTCACCTGTGCCCATAAACAGCCCAACGCAGTGAACCTGCTACTCAAGGTGCCTCAGAACGTGTTGGTGCATAAAGTCACATTTTCTCTGGCTTGTGGGACCTGGGAGGAAAGCAGCTGTGTGCTGTTGAACCAGCAATGAAGGACGGCGGCAGTTGGCATCAAGTGGTTTAATCCACAGTTTGTTTGTAGAGCACAGGAGGGCCCCAGTCTCACGTAGGGCTGCATGAAGCAAGAGTGGCCACTAACTTGGGCCTTGTGTATAACAAAAATTGAGTGCTTAGCTGTGGACTCTGAAACCATTTGGTTTTGGAACGGCTAAATGAGAGGGGAAAGGTTACAGGAGGAATGAATTCCAAAGAGTGCTTGAAAGTACCGAGCAGTTTAGCCAGTGGGGATGACATTCTGTAAAGGTCTCCACCAGTTAGGTTTTGCTGTGATTATATTTCAAACTCACAAGGAGCAGCATTTGCTCGTGCCCAGTTACAGCCTTTTCTCTCGGCGAGGGCAGCGCTCCAAGGAACCACCCCACATTGTTTGTGCCGTGCGGGATGAAGGCATCCCACAGCTGTGAATGCAACGAGGAGCACCCCCATGACACTGATATCGTGAGCGTATCAGGTGGCATGAGAGCATCCTTCAAAATAGCCACTGCTACCACAGTCAAACAATGGAGCCAGAAGGCACAGTGCTTTGGGACTAGGGAGAGACAAAAGGGTGATTTGTCCAGTTTGCCTTTTGCCTTTTGTTCTGCAATTTTCTGCTGTATTCTCCAGCTGACGTTTAGGGCCACGGCCAGAGAGATGCCATGCCCCCTTTTATTCCAGTGACAGTTAATGCCAATGATATGGGAAGCAGTCTTAATGTGAGATGAGGGGAAGACTCAAACTTACTGAGTTTGATCATCTAAGTAACTGTTACCCACATGGTCATTCATTTACCAGTTTGTACTGGGTCTGAAGTCATCCATGCTGTGCTTGGGAAGAATTGAGGCCAGGACACCTAGAGGTGCAGTGTGCTCTGTTCCTCTCCATTCAAATGAAAGAAAGCCTGGCTGAAAGCAAAGATTTGGATTATACCCAGCATATCTCTAGAAAGATCCAGAGTTCAGGTTAGAACCTGTGGGTGACATTTGCTTGTGAGTAAACAATGGGAATGGGATGGGAGTCAGACCTACTTGGGCATCACACTAAAGTGGTAGTGTAGACATCTCCCTGGGATGAGTGTGAGGAGCTCTGTAAGGGTGAACACCTTCTGCAAGGTGGTCATTCTCTCTCCTGGATGTTATCTGATGCTGATGTTGAAGATGTAGAGCAATCTGGTCTAGTGGGAGGTGTCCCTGCCCATGGCAGGAGAGTTGGAAGTCAATGATCTTTGAGGTCCCTTCCAACCCAAATAATTGTATGATTCTGTGATTCTAAGTCAGTGAATGGGATCAAGACACCCAATTTATACAGTGGCTCAATCTCAGCCAAGACCCCCAGAGCTCCATCTGGAGCAAGCCTTTGGGCAACTGCCTTTGGTCAGCAGTGTTCCCACTCCTTGCTGCTGGGACCTGAGTGTTTTTTGAACTCAGACCAATCATTCAAAGTTCATCTGTTTAAAAGAGCAGAAATTTTTTACTCCCTCTTCTCACCTGTAGTCATTGGCTGGCTTTCCTGAAGGTATTCAGGATGTAGAGGTTGATGAAATGTTCTATAAGCAGCTAGCAGAGGTCTCAAGATCACTTGCCCTTGTCCTGGTGGGAGACTTCAACCTACCAGGTATCAGCTGGGTACACAATACAGCTGAGAGGGAACAGTCTAGAAGGTTCCTGGAGTGTGTCAGGGATAACTTCCTGACACAGCTGGTGAGGGGCCGACTAGGGAAGGAGCACTGCTGGATCTGGTGTTTGTAAATAGAGGACTTGTGGGGGATGTGATGGTTGGAGGCCATCTAGGGCAAAGTGACTATGAAATGATAAAGTTTTCAATTCTTAGGGAGAAAAGATGGGGAGCCAGCAGGACTGCCATCATGGACTTCTGGAGGGCAGACTTTGGTCTTTTCAAGAGTCTGTTTGACAGAGTCCCTTGGGAGGCAGCCCTGAAGGGAAAAGGAGTCCAGGAAGGCTGGACGTTTTTCAAGGAGGAAGTATTAAAAGTGCAGGAGCAGGCCGTCCCTGTGCGCAGTAAAGTGAGCCATCCAGGGAAAAGACCGTCCTGGCTGAACAAAGAGATAAGATCACAGCTCAGGGAAAAAAGGAGAGTTTATGGCCTTTGGAAAAAGGGGCAGGACACTCAGGAAGATTATAAAGGTGTAATAAAGTTGTGCAGGGAAAAGATTAGAAAGGCCAAAGCCCAACTTGAACTGAACCTGGCCCTGGATGTTAAAAACAACAAAAAGAAATTCTATAAACATATTAGTAGCAAGAGGAGAACTCAGGACAGCCTCCATCTACTATTGGATATCGGAGGTAATGTAGTGACAAAGGATGAGGAGAAGGCTGAGGTACTGAATGCCTTCTTTGCCTCAGTCTTTAGTAGCGGAGTAGGGTGTCCCTCGAGTACCCAGACCCCTGAGCCAGCAGATAGGGGCAGGGAGCAGAATGAAGCCCGGGTAATCCAAAGGGAGGTGGTGAGGGACCTGCTCCAGCACCTAGACACAAACAAGTCTATGGGCCTAGATTGGATTCACCTGAGGGTACTGAGGGAGCTGGCGGAACTGCTTGCAGAGCCACTTTCCATCATTTACCAGCAGTCCTGGCAAACTGGGGAGGTCCCAACTGACTGGCACCTAGCAAATGTGACGCCCATCCACAAGGAGGGTCGGAAGGATGATCCTGGGAACAATAGGCCTGTCAGTCTGACCTCAGTGCCTGGGAAGGTCATGGAACAGATCATCCTGAGTGCCATTATGCAGCGCATGAAGGATGCCCAGGTGATCAGGCC
>JAOXJK010000012.1:1093987-1111014 GCA_025774025.1 Xenus cinereus
TTTTTTTTTATGGTTGGACTAGATGATCTTAAAGGTCCCTTCCAACCTAGGCGATTCTGTGATTCTGCATTGCTGGAATATGACTGCTGCTGGAGTGGTGGCAGAGGGCCCATAGAGTGTATGTGATGTGCTAAATGTCGGGGCAAGGAGAGCTTTTGGCCAATTCTTCTTCCTGTGTGAAGTAACTCTTGCAACAAAAAAAAATGCCATGACTAAACTCTGGGAGGAAAAGCCCTAAATTTCAGCTTCAGTAAATAATTTTTCTTATTTAGAAGCTGTTAGGGGTAAACCATGCATAAGGAGAAGGTTGAATTAACACGTGTCCAGAAGGTGCTGCCCAGCAGAAAGCATGGATGGCAGCTAACCAGGTTTGTTCCTAGTGCTTCTGAAAACCACAAGCTTAAGTGGGTATTTAAGCCACCCAGTGTGAGGTCTTTCCAAAGGGTTTCCAGAGATAGAACTCACTCTCATCTTTCCTTATCCTTAATGGACTGGAGGAGCTCATGGAACTCCTTCCTCAAGAACCCAGAAGAATATCTAACCCATGTCCATCTAAGGGTGCCCCTGAAGGGTTTTTAAAGGCTCTGAGTCCCATTTTGAGGAAAAGACACAGAAGAAACATTTAATGAGAATCAATAAAGGTTTCTTTTTATTTTCATTCCCTTTTACATACACCTGTGGTTTGTCATTTTCCGCTTGTTACTTTGGTCCATACAGAAAGCAGAAGTGGAGGAATGTAAACCAAATGCCTGCCTGACGACACACACAAGGCAATGTCCCCGCAACCCATAGAAAGAAATCACAGTTTCGTCCTTTAGTTTTTCAGTTTTGTCCCTTTTCTGAGGTAAAACAAGGCCTTAAAAACCACGTCTGTGAAAGCGCTCGTGTCAGAGGGGGAAGAACACACCCCAGCTCTTTTGCCTCCTCCTCAGACTAGAAAAAAGGAGCTAATATCTTGAAAACAGACTCCCTGGACAGAGCCTGGCAGACCTCTGGGAATGGCTAAGTCCTTTTGCTAATGCCCAGACCCCATCACTTCTGGAGACCACCGTGGCTGGGTCACCCTGAAGTTGCTGAGATGAAGCAATGAGTTTTAGCAGCAGATCTGCCTCTTCGTGCAGGCCCCAGCTCATGCAGATGGCAAGACATCAACGTAGCATTTCTGAACCCGGGGATGGGCCAAGGGGATGGGTTTGGGTGACGGTGCTTGGCTACTCCTGTCCTTCCTCTTCTGCCACCAGCTGGTTTCCCTCTCCCGCCAGCTCTACCTCATACAACCTGTCCTTTAAAACATTTCACCTCTAACAACAAATGGCTTCATGTTCATCCTTCCCTACAGCTCTCAAGGAAGAAGGATTAATTTAGACAGAGGAAAATAAAAAGGTGAAAGCTTGGCCTGGCAAGAAGCACCCAACTCTATATTTAGAAGGGCTCATGCCTGTCGTAATGCTCTGGTTTAAATAGATGCTGCTTCTCTGGTGAAGTCATTGTTTTGTCTTCTGTTTTAGGCACCTGAGGTCTGCCTATTTGGAGAACACTCTTTGTTTAAGCTTGTTTTTAGCATCTTTCAAGTGGATATTGTATCTCTATCTCAGAGGATGTAGGCCCAGGCATTTTGGAAACCCGGTGCACGCTCATCCCATCTATCTCAAACATTTTAATCCTGTGTCTTTTTCTAGCCAAATATCTACCACATCCTAAATCCCCACATGTAGAAGCTGACACCCATACAAAAGCCTGACGTTGTCACTTGGGAAGCATTTCAGGAGAGAAGACTGCCAATCTTTTACCTCTTGATCTCTGCTTTCTGGTTTTGTATTGCTCTAAAGCAAAAGGACACCCTAAAATATGGGTGGAAAGTAAGGTTTTGGGGATGGGGAGGTAATTTTCTATTTTTTTTTTCTAGTTCAGGATTTATGGGTGAAACCCACTCCATGGAAATCAACAGACATTTTGGTGTTGATTTTCATGGGGTCAGGATTTTAGCCCAAATTGATGCCAGCACATCTGTGCTGTTGCACGCTGCATTGCTAGCCCAGACTCATTAACCCTCAGTCTGAGGAAGATAATCAAACACCATCAAATTCCTTAGTTAATGTCCCAGGGAAACAATTGCTACGGTCACAGGGAGAAGTTATTTTGTGGGACCCAGGAGAAATGGGTCTGAATTCCAGGTTCTCATGTTGAGGTTGTCCTAATGTACCCCCTTTTTTTTCAGGTGAAAAAAGAGAAGGGCAAAGTGCCAGTGAGGATGAAGAAGAAGAGAAAGTTTTACCGACTTTGTTACGTGCCCCCTATTTGCTCTTTCAAGACATCCCTTGTTGAGGAGAAAGCGTAATTGTGCAATAGAGTCTACCTCTGTCAGATCTGTGCTGAATAGGGAGGTCTGCCTGAAAGAAAACCAGATTTATAAGACTTCTTAATTACTTATGATCATCTGGGTCAGCTCTTCCATTATTTTTTCTTTTGTTCCTGGCCCCTGCCAGATGCTGAGCTGATTTCCAGCCCTGCCCTGCCTCACTGGAGTCTTTGCAAATCCTTTCTGAATTAGGACCAAGTTTGTTGTACTCTGTTCTTGCAAACGCTGCCTTTGGCTCCCTTGCAAAGCAGCATCGTTGCCTGTTGGTACCGAATGCCACCACGTGATGCAGTCAGAGAGGGGATGGCCCCAGAAGGGTGCAGTAATTACAACATGCCACAGATGCAAAGGCAGTTCAAGGGACAGTTCTGCAAGTGTGCCCCGAAGTAACACTAACGCACCAACCTAGAAAAGGATGCAGAAACCATGTGAGCAGATCAGAATATTAAACTTATATTAAACAAGAATATTTAAATAACAGTGTGCCATCTCTAACCCCAAGTCCTCTGAAGCCAGTGGAAAGACGTTGTGTGAGCTTTGCTGATCATACAGAATGGCTAAAGATCTTCTATGAGCAAAACACGAGCGAGTTCAGTTGGAGGATGAAAGGCTGTGCCAAGGTTTGCAGAACTTTCCCTGCTCTGTGGGAAAGGTTTCAGAGGAACCTTAGTTGATATTTCTTTTAATGCTCCCCTGTGACATTCTTTTCCCCACTTGCCTCCCAAGTTGTGACAAAATGTTGACATTATCTTGAACTTTGTATACTGCGGGGCTAGCTTGAACCTGGAAGGCAGTGTGAAGACTTGGAGGATCTGAGTTCATATGCAAATAGAACAGAAAAGAAAAGAAAGAAGGGATGAAGAAAAAACCCTACCAATTGAAACAGCTGAGTGTGGCTCAGGAACTAAGAAACCTGGATTGTTTTATGTGACAGCTGATGCCTTGGGTGTCCTTTTATTTAATCCCAAACAGCAAGCATGGTCTTTAATTCTCAGCAGAGTATTTCTGTAGCTAGAGTTGCAAGCTTTATTTTAATTCCATTATGCAAATTGTACATGAGTCCTGAACTGTGGTCTAGATTCAGATCTGTTTTGCCTTGGCATTAGACCGAGTTAACTTGATTAACTTCAGTGGAGTAGCTCCTGCCTTCTGCCAATGAATATAAAGTCAACATCAGGTCTGTTTCTAACTGTTCTGCCCCAGATACAGGCTTCGACTGACTCTGTCCACTCTTTATAGCTCTTCTGTTCACCACAGAACTTTGTCGGCTCAGGAGAAGCCAGACACTGCACAGAACCCATCAGAACACTCAACAGAACCTGATGGAATAAAAAAAATGATAACTTATAAATACTATTTTATCATTTATAACCCTTTTTAAGTGTGGTGTAAAGACAGAGAGCCATTTTCTTGTTCTCTGTGCCTTTTCCTTATAAATTCATGTAGAATGAAAGACTGTTTTGGCAGAGCAACCTTCTACCTCTGCTGGTGGACCTGTGCTCTGAGCCCAGTGTGATGGGTGCAATGAGACTATAAGACCGTGCAGCTTATCTCAACAAATCATGTTTGCATGCTGATGCTCTGGATAGGTTTTGAAACAGAATTGAGATTGGCTTCTAGTTGTGAAAGAAAAGCCAGTTAAAATTGAAAATTAAATGCTTAACCAAGTTCATTAGATAAGCTTTTGGGGGTTGCTTTGTAGGACCAGTTTGGAAAAAAGGAATGAAGTGTGGAGGAGGACTCCAACACACCTGAATTTGGGATCAATATAGAGGGTAAGGTTGTCCATCCTCCTGGTGTCCTTTTTGTGGGCTTCTCTACCTGCTAGGGACAAGCAGCCTCAAAGATCTAAAGTGGTTGCTGGTCCACCACTCAGCCTTCACCTACAGGTGAAGTAGGTACATGGGAATCTTCTACCACAGCCAAAAGGTCATGTCTCAGTCTCAGCTTCAGCCCCTGGGCTCTCAGTAGAAGATACCTGCTCTAAAATCTCCTAAACCACCTACAGACCACAGAGCACCCAGTGAAGATGTCTATTAGCACTGAGTAAAGCAGCACCCTGATTAGGACACCCTTTGCCTCTTACAAGACTTGATATAGAGACAGCAAATTAAAATGGGGTTGACCACTAAATAAAGCAAGATTTCTGTTTCAGCACAAGATTGCTTTACATCTCTGAGCTTTAAAGGACCAGTATCTGCTCATAGGCTGAGGTGGATTCTGAGCTGCACGTCCATGTTTCTATCTCCATCCCAACTCATTCACAGTGGCCTGGGGGAGATTTCCTATGGAGAAGCCAAGGAGCACATGGAAACATCAAGGACACCAGATTTCTGGCTCAAACTTTCTGGCCAACTGAATGTTATTTGGGGAAAAAGAAAAAAAAAATGCCAACCTGGATTTTTTTTCCTGTTCTTTTCCCTTTCTTTTCCCTTTTTTCTTTTTCCTTAATACAACCAAATTCAATCTGCATTTCCTGGATGATTTTTTTAGAATCACAACAATGGAGTTATGTTTTAGTATTCTCCAGCTGATAATGTGTCTTTGCAACAACTCACCTCTGCTTTCTTTTCCTCTCCTACCTTTAGCTAAGAGCTGAGCTTGAGTTTTGATTTTATGAGAGACCACAAAAATACTTTGGGTGGAGCAGAATAAGCCCAATATTTTTTATGCAGATGGCAGGATTTGCTGCCACAAAACAAAATGTTCCTTTGGGCCAACTATATTGGCTGTCCAGCAGATTCAGCCTTTCACTTCCATGAGCAAAACCAGGAGAATTGCCTTCCAATGAATGTCCACAGAGATAGACATGCTCTTTATTTTAGTTTACAGCTTATGAACCATTATGTTTTCCAGGCAAATCCAGACAGCCATGGCCAATCATGATGGAAATTTATTTATAGGGTCTTTCACAAACTCATTTCCTGTACAATTTAATATTTTTTCTCATTTCAAGACACCCTAGAGGAATGAGATATTAAATCTGTCTGAAGAATCACACTGGATGCTTGAAAAGCTCTGTAGCTGGCCAGGGATATCATATATGTCTTCTGTTTACTCTGTGGAACATGGCAGCCCATCAGAAATAGCAGTAAAAAAAATAAAATAAAATAAAAACCCAAACCTGTTCCAGCATGAAGCTTGTTGAAAAAAGCCAATTCTCCTAGACCTGCCTGAGGGTGCAACGTGATCTTTTCTCTAGCAGGTGTTGTCAGCAAGGAAGTGACATGGTGAAGACATAGAATAACCTGCTCATGGCCTTAAAGCAAATCTTTCTCAGCTGCTGAGCAGTTTACAACCTGCAGTCATCAATGCAACACCAATTTGTGACACAGGATGTAGAGCCCCCAAGTTTGGAAAGTACTGCCCCAGATACTTTTTTTTTGGCTTCCTGTAACAGCTAAAATGTCATCAAATTCAGATTAGGTCATAAAGAGAGGATGTGAACCATGTTACTGCTGCATAACTTTCTGTGACAAGAGCACAGTTTACTCTTCAGCAAACTCATGGCCACCAACAGGTGGAAAAAACCATATGCACCAATAAGAAGCAATAATAAGACTTCACAGGTTCACACAACCTCTTGTAAAGGTCAACTCCTAAAGTGCTTTCTCTCATTTCATGCAGTCCTATCTCAGATGAAAAAGTCATTTACCACAGTGAGAGATTCAGTTGAGTTAAAGGATCACTAATCTCATCATCGGTAATTCTGCTTGAAGTTTTCAATGAATTCTAGGTGGAAAGTGTGCAGAAAAATCAGCCAGTGAAAAAGCAAAAGAACCCAACCTATAACTGAAGTTTCTTAAGTTATTGAAACATTGGAACCTGAAATTTAAAAGCTTTTAATCCAGCCCTTGAGTTTGTCAAAACAATAAACAGGAATAAAAATTGGAGATCTTCCCTCTTAATGTATTTTCAGTTTAAAAAATGGAAAATTCTTACCAGCACTGTGGATGTTCTACGACTTTCAGCCAGCAGATAAACGAGGCCAATTCTTGGCTGAAGAGTCCAATTTTGGGAGATCTTTGTGAACTGATTTGGCTCTAATACGTATCAGACAAGAAGAAGCAGAGTTGAGGAATGGTGAGGAATAGGACAAGACATGATCTCATCTGAACCAAGACCAAGCAGTATACGGAAGGTGTAAAAACACTCGTCTGCACATACCCAGACAAAGCAGAAATGACAAGGCTCCTGCCAAAAGTCATCCTTAAGAAACACAAGGCTGAGGAATACTTGAGAGCTCTGTGTCCATCCGGAAAAGAGGTAGATCAAGTAGGAAGGACTCAAGAGGAAAAGTAGACTGAGCTGCTGCGGCTGCGAATAGAAGAGGTGCTCGTCTAGTACCATGAGATGAAGCTGTCAGGGGGTGAGATTCCATGCCCAAGCCCAGCATCTCTATGGAACTGGAGAAGAGGACACCCATGCAAGAGGTGAGCAAGGAGATTCCTCCCCACGTGAGCCAGTCAGCTGGGATATTGCAGTGCCCATCTTGGCCCAGGCCAGCCCAGGAGGCTTAGAGAAGTGAGAGGGTCTATAGGACTCCTGAGTGTTACCAGCTGCTTTACAAGACAGGAAGAAAAGAGGCACAAAGCTGACACCATGGAGGAGGAAAAACTAGAAAAATACAGACAACCATCTCCTTTGGACCTTCGCCTCCTGCAAAAAGTGAACTTGAGAAGATCCCTCTTCCCATGTGTTTACTGCACAGCAGCTCCAAAGCAATCCGCCCTCTGCTCCACCATCCTGTGTTGGACCTGAACCAGGACGGGCACAAGCCCTGCAGGGTTTGCAGTGGTCTCTAGAAGAATTACAGACAAATGCATCCTCACCTCACCACATTTCTGTTTTCCATGGGCGTAGGGGTTATGTCTGCGCTAGTAAATCAGACAGGAGAGGAATTGTCACCCCAGGTGGACTCAGACTTTGGATGGGAGTAAACTGTCCTTGAGAAATGCCAGCATCTTCTGGTGATGGAGGAAGCGAAGAAGACCCCACTCTGAATCTAGAGGCTTTGACTAAGCCCAGCAGGACCACTGTGCTTGCCTTGGCTTTCCAGGGCAAATCACAACTGAAAATTGTGCTTTCTTCTCTGTTTTTAAACATCACAGCTCTGGTCACTTCCTCACTAAAATCAGCCATCCTTGGATCTCTAGCTAATAGATTGTGGCATCTACACGCAATCAAGAGTTTGTGATCAGCCCAGAAAAGACAGGAACAGGCTTTGATAAACGTAAAGTCTGCGTGCCCTAACGGCAGAGTTATTCCCCTGTTTTGGTATCAGCTTTTTCCCAATTTTTGCATGAATATTGTTCATACACATGAACACCCACAAAAAACCCCCCACTATTATGTATGATTTGTAGGATTAAGTATGTAGTATTATGTATTATGTATGATTTGAAAGGATTAAGAAAAGATTTTTTTCCCTGAAAATCTCTGGTGCATGCAATTTTTATCCATGTTTAACAACACATTTTAGGAATTTATTCTAATAATCCAGTGATGAATGCATTTCAGTGAGGGCTGCCTTTTATGAGGGGTGTTGTATTTGTTTATAAATAATTTCATGGCTTTTGCTAATTCCTTGAACTTTGCTAAGTGATTGTCAAACATGTTATTAATCTTGAGTTCTCAGTAATAAACACAAGCAAATAGTGAGTCACTCATGGGGGTTTTTTTTGTCTTTTTTTTTTCTGCTTTTTTCCAGCAGCGAAATGATACTAAGAAATTTTTTTTTGAGCAAGCAAATCAGGAGGGTCATCGCATCTACTTGGCAGGATTTAAGCAAAACGTACTTCTGGAAGGGTGGAAAGCCAGAGCCAGCATATTCAGTGCTCTTCTCTCTTATCGGCGGCTCAGCCACAAGAGATGCTAAATAAAGCAGAGCTGTACACGCTCTGACAGCCGACTGTTAGAAACTTCTGCCCCCTTTGATTGCCTCCAGAAGCCACACCAGCATCCGCGAGGAAAAGGCGAGCAGCGAGCGTAGCTGGGTTGACCCAGATTTCTGCAGAGCTGGGTATTTCTCCATGCCAAACTTTCACTAGAGTTGACTTCTCTTGCAAGATTACTTAAGTTCTCTGTAATACTATTGTTATTACTGTTATATGAATAACAACAACAACAATAATAAGAGACCATGAAAAAAAGAGTATTCTTTGAAAACCTGACATTTCAACAGCTGCCATTTGGTGGTAAATGGTTATGATGAGCTTTGCCTTATTCTAATGGGGCAAAACAAGAAAAGAACATCACAAATAAATTCTGGCTTTTGAAGAACTGCTCGTGTGTGTCTACCATTGGTGGAGAGGTGTTTCAGTCCTTGACAGAGGACTGTGTCTCAGACACCACATCCCCTGCCAGGTCTGAATCCAAAACTCAAAGAAGTCAAAGGGAGAAGGTTTTTTTCCTTGACTTCACTGGGCTTTGGATCAGGCTCTAACCTGAGAGGTTGTTTAAAGAAGACATGGGACGCAGAGTCCAGATCCCAACTGCTCTTCCTGACCTTCTTCAGAATTTTGGGGAAGTTAGCCCTTAATTTGCCCTCAACTGGATGCATCTCAGAAGTGTTGGTTGATGTGACTCAGCAGGTGTATCAGGAAAATCAGGATAGAGAGTAGATTATCCCATCAACCCCACCTAAATCTTAAAGGACTTCTGCAAACTTTACAGAATCACAGAAACTTCAAACTTCCCCAGTCTCTCTCTCCTGCTCCATTTGAGGAACAGCCAAGTGAGGTCAAAATTCTTCAGATGCTGGAAACTTGCCAAGAAGAAAAAAAGAAAAGAAAAAAAAAAGAAATAAGAAAAAAAGCACTATGAGGAGCTGACTCTTAGTCTGCAGCAAGGGACTAGTGATGTTATGACAGGGGCTGAAGAGAGGGTCCAGGCTCAGCCAGAGTCATTCCTTTGGGGAAACACGCGCTGCAATAGGAAGTTTGGTCGCTGTTCCTAATTTCCCACTTCTGGGCAATTCTGAATCACGTTTGGAACCTGGCAGAGACCCTTTGCTGGGTGCTCAGCTGGTGTGAGAGGACGCCAGCACAGTGCACAGCTGGCCAACAATGATGGTACCTCTTCGTTGACGTGAGATGCGTCAGAAAGTCACCTTTTAGCACACCGTGCGTAAAACCACCAGCAAGGGAAACTGCACAGTGACAAAATCTCCCTGGTATCTCTCTCCTGCAGGAAGGAGGCGCTTCCTTGTGCTCTTCTCTTTGGAAGCAACACAATAACATTTCTCTTTGGAAGCAACACAATAACATTTCCTCATCTGAACATCTCTGGGCAAACTCAATGACTTTGGTCAAAGTTACACTTGTTTACACCAGCTAAGAGTCTGACCCGGTGTGCGTGTGTGTGTGACCAAACCACACAGAACAGGAAAGTTCAGCAGATGTTTTGAGGGAAACCATCCACAAATGTTCCCTGTGCTTTTATCTTCCCTATTCCCTAAATAGCTTCCCTATTTATTTTTTTGCCTTCGGATCTCATGAAGGTAGGTTTGTCTGGCTGTACCCAGCAGCTTGTGCTTCTGCTTCTGGGTGATACAGTCAAGACTTTTGATGGAGTCTTTCTCCTCATGAGGGTTTGGATGAGTGAAAATCAGGAAATTCAGAGAGAATAAGGAGCAATTTAAAAGTTTAAAAAATGACTGAAACCTCTTTCCATGAGCATCCACAAAAAAGGAGGGCTCAGTTAACTACCCTCTGAACTGATTTTAGCCACACACATGCACAGGCACACGTATCCAAGATCTGCAAATCCCTCACCCTGCCCCAACCCACTTCGTGGGCCCCTCTCCACTGCTGCGTCTGGAAGAACAAAAATGTCACACGTTCTGATAACCACATTTTCCATCCTAAAATTGCACTGGTTTCTGGCTTGCTACTGGGACTCGGGTCAGAGAAAGGAGAATAGAGTTTTCTGCCTGCATCCAGCAGCCATGAGCTGTTAAACCCACCCACCCCAGAGATGCGTTTTGCCAAGGAGTGAGATGGCCCAAGGGAAGAACATGCAACTGGTTGTACCGAGCTGTCCACGTTGAGTGCTTGTCTGCAAGATCAGGCAAGCTATGACCTCCAAGGGGTCTTGATCAGTGTTGTGTGTGTTACCAGGCAGACTTTACAGGGAAAGAGCAAACCAAACTGAAGAGGCTGATGCCCAGGGTGGCTTGTACCCTCACAAGAAGGTGGCACTGTACACTCCCTGGGAGACTCTTGCTTTACTGAGTGAGACTCCTGTCCTCCTTGGCTTCCCACGCTCTCCAAGAGGTTCAAGGACCACGTGCTGCTTTGCAACCCTCCCTCGCGAACTCACAGTATCTCTGTTGTTCAGCAGGGAGCAAGGCCGGTGGGTCTGGATAACCCTGACTCCGTTAACACCAGAGAGACGTAGATCACTGAGTATATGTATGTGATCGACAGCTGGCCACATTGGTGGCTCGCTTTTTTTTTTTTTCCCATATAACTTAACCTCTCGTTCCACAGAACAGAGAAACTGTATGGAAACCCTCGGCATCCGATGTGTGGCCCGATATTCTTTTGCCCACTAAATGCTCTCCAGGAACCTTTCTCATCCTTTTGCTTCTTTTGTTCTCCTCCTCTCTTTACATCACCGTCTCTCTTTCTTCTTCAACAAGTACTGTGGGTCTGTCTCCATCGTAAAGCCCAGAGCCATTCAGGTACTCCTCGTCTTTGTTGTACTGCTCTGGTCCAGAAGAAGGCATGGAGTTTTCAGAAATGGAGCCATTTTTTACATAACCTGGCAAATTCCGGTGTCCATTGAGGGTCCCTGGTATAAGTCTCGTATTGAGATGGAGGGCAAGTGCCCCTCTTGTGGCTACATTTGTGATGCTGGTGTGGGAAACCATTGGTCCATAACTGTAGGTTGTGCTCCCACTTCGTGCTTTCCTTTTAAAGTCAAGTGCTAATGTCCACCTGCTCCATGACTTCTTTATTTCTGCTTGGACCTGAGAGAAAAGGGGGAAAAAAAGCATGAGTGGGAGGAGAAAGGAACAGAGAGTCATCAGAAGGCAGCAGCATCCACAGACAGAATGGGAGAGAAACTCTCTGGAGTGTGAAATTGGAAGGAACTGTACATTTACATTAAATCTGCCCTTTCCAAATGAAATATTTGATATTGGGAAGCTGGAATGCCTGAAAACATCTAACTGAAAATGTGGGTTAGCTCTTTCCCAGGGAGAAGTTGTGGAGGCCCTATCCCTGGAGGTGTTCAAGGCTGGATGGGCCTTTGAGAAACCTGGTCTAGTGGAAGGTGTCCCTGACCATGGCAGGGGGTTGGAACAGATGATCTTAAAGTCCCTTCCAACCCAAACCATTCTATGATTAAGGGAGACTGAGCAGAATGCTCAGGAGTGAGACATCTCAGTGTACCATGAGCTTCAAATAAAGTGGGATTAACCACCTTCAGAGGTGTCTGTGCTGACAACTGAGTGTCTCACTTTTACATGGCTGAAGTTAATATGAGATCAATTCCCCTTATGGTGTGGATTTCATCTTGGTTTTATTCTGTAGAACATAAGCAGCATATTTTTAGTTGCATTTTCCCCTAAAGTCCATAAACTTAGGCTGAACCAGTCTTATGAGAGTAGCTCTGTTCTTTCCTGGTGTGCATCCACTGACCATCTAGTTACTTAGTCTGCAGCCATAGAGGGAATTAATGGAAACAAATACATTAAATCATATCACTCTGGAAATAGAAACAAAGGTCAAAAAAAGTCTAGAAAATCAAAAGGGCTTGCTCGTTAGGCAGCTACTCTATCAGTCTACTTTTCTTCCTGCCACAGATCTGAAATTAAGCAGCACTAAACAGTGCTTGTGCTGGGAAAAGGAAAGAAAAAAAACATTTTTCTTCTCCATTAGCTACTTCCAGTAGCTCGTTTATTGGTGACATATTGACCTGCATGACTTACATGATCAAAACTAAGGGTATGAACTTTCTATGTGGACTGTGAGATCTTTCACGGGGTGCAAAAAAGGGTTGCATCTCTAGAATAAGTGAGGATATACTCATGTGCATCCAATTTCCCATCTGTGTGTGGAACTAACCTGACAAAGGCGGGAAATAATTAAGAAACCGGTGACCTACCTCTCCATTGCAAAAACAGTATATGATGGCAACAAAAAATCCCTAGAGGAAGAAGAAACAACATATTAACATTAATCTTGCTGCATGTGGGTATCTCTTTCCTGATGTTGCTGCCCAGTGTCCTGTGTTCCTCTGAAATCAATGATATTTATAATATGCTGTATGTAATATGCATAAGAAACCTTGCATTGTTGAGTAGTGCATGAGAGATGGATAAACACAGCTGTTTCCCTTGACAAAGGGAAAGACCATTGACAAAGTAGGTAGACTATATAAGCCCTCCGGGTCATGGTTTAGCTAAGAAGCCCGTTTTCACCCCCAGATCTTTTGCAAAGTTTCTGAGAAGGTGATGGGCGCATGGGAAGGTGGTGGGGTCTACCTCACTGGAGGTGTTTATGAACATATTGGATAAACATTTCCAGTGTTTCACATGTAGCTGATCCTGTTGCAGGAAGGGAGGGGTGAAAGATGGCCCTGATGGGTACCTTTCCAGCCCTGGTTGCAAGTGGGGCAACCCATGTGTGGAGCAGAATTGGCTGAGTGGGATCAGCAAAGGAATTCAGATGTGAGCAAAACACCCACATCTTTTAGTTGGCCAATAGTTTACTAAGATCTTGCTGACATCACCCACTATTTTGTCCCATCTGCACCCAAGAGGAATTGTGAAAGCACATGAACATGTACTTGGTCCCCTTCTCTGTTACAGTTTCCCTAAACTGTCATCTGGACAGACCCACTGTCCATTTTTCATCATCCACAGCCGTCAACCATGAGGATAGGTGGCAACATGTGAGCCAGAAGTTAATCTCTCAGGGGAGGGTGTGTGGTGATGATCAAACACTGCTCTGCTTGTAAAGAGTTGTGTATTTTTGCTGCTGCTGTGTCTTACAGAGGACCAGTCCCAGAACTGAACCTGCCTTTTGCCCAAACCTAGAACTGAGGAATCCATTCACAGGACTGAAAGACAACTTGGGACAAGCAAATTGGAAGCCAATGTGAAACAACATGTCTCTGTGGATCTCTACCAGTTTATGTCTAATCTGGATCTATAGGGATTTATTTTGTGGGGCAAGTTATCTTTCAACAGGAACATTTTTTGTTGGACACACTAAGCTTCTATATGCTGTGCTTTGCAAATATAAGACATACCTGATGCTAAAATACTGTCAAATCACCTTGTGAATGAAATCTGGTGTATTGTAAAAACAGCAGTGTTTCCAAAGACAACACCTTCCACTCTCATTTCCCTCCTGTCCTCATTGAAATTTTCATAGTTTGCCCCCATAGTTTAATGGTTACAATACCTGGAAAGAGTTGAACAGCATTTCATAGTGCATTTGAACTTGCCAAAGAATCCCTGACACATCTGTGTATGGCATAGCCATGAAAACAATATAGTGAACGCCGAACAGAGGCATAAGGACGAGGGTAGATTTCAGCAGCTTCCTGCAGCAAGAAGGAAAGAGAAAGACACAGAGGAAATTAGTGGATGGAATGAACCTTCCCGGCAGGCTTGTCCACCTCATACCTTGGACACAAGTCATACATAAGTCATGTTTCTTGCTCACATGCCCTCTTGGCTGGTTTTGGCTATCTTACGTTTACACAGGCACTGTGTCACCTGCAATTTCAAGCTGTTGCTTATGGCATATGACACAACCCAGTCCATCCTCCAGCATGGCTTGATGTGCCAGTCTAACCCTCTCCGCATGCATGCCCCCATGCACTGGAGACAAAGATGTTGAGATGTCTTTTTCAGCCTCAGACTATCGCCAGCCTTGGGTCAGGCTCATGGATAGAGGGTGGAAGGGTGACTGGAAAGAAAAGTGCACTGCTGCCTCTAGCCCTCAGCCTCTGACTGACATGAAATCCCCTCGTCCCTAAAGGATGGTTCTGCTTTGAATGACTTGATGTGGTCCTACACAACCTGCAGTAGCTGACGCTGCTTGATCAGGGAGGCCTGGACTAGATGACCTTCAGAAGTCCCTTTCAGTCTCAACCATTCTGTAATTCTGCAATTATGCCTGCTTTTTGAGGCAAGACATGAAGGCTCACGCTGGGTTAGTGCCTCCTGTGCAATGATCAGGGCTGGTGGAGAGAGAAGTGCATCTGGGAGCAGAATTGTTCTAGATATCGAGGGGAGGAGGACAGTGCGCTGTGGGGTAATCATTTAGGTTGCAAGGGACCTTAAAGACCATACAGTCCCACTCCCTGCCCTGGGCAGGGACACCTCCCACCAGACCAGGTTGCTCAAAGCCCCATCCAATCTGGACTTGAACATCTCCAGGAATGGGGCAGCCACAGCTTCTGGGCAACTTGGGCCAGTGTCTCACCAGCCTCTTAGTGAAAAATTTCTTCCTGAAATCTAATCTAAATCTGTGCTCTTCAAGCAGGAATTGAACAGTCTTAGGAGGTGCTTTGGACTGCAGTGTCACCTGGAAAGCTCCTATTTAAAGAAGAAGCTCCATCTCAGCATAAGATCAATGTTGGGGGCTGGGGGAAAGTATAATACAACCCCGAGTACTTGACTGGGTTTGCTCCTGAGGGAACCAGCCTTGCCTGGAAGTGATGCTAATTGAAGGATTAAAGCTTGTGCCAAGAGTTACAGCAAGTTACCAAGTGCAGGCAATTATTGAGAAGGGCCAGACATCATTACCAGAAAGACCCGGTACCTCCTCTGTCCAGCAACTGGAAACCACTGAGGGAATTTAACACATTAAAAGAAGAAGGCCCCATCCAAACCATAATTAATAGCAAGCTTCAGCCAGGGAGAAATAAACAAATAGATAAATCAGAACCCTGACAGGGCAGCGAAGAAAAATGGAGAGGTGTTTTCCTGCCAAATCTCATTCCTGTTTCAAATGAAACGTCGTGTGTTTGGAGAGTGAGATGGTAGCAATGAGCTCATGGTTTGCAACCCAAATGATTCTGCTCTCCCCCCTCTGCATGTGTCATGCTGGTCAGTCCAGCTCAGAAGATTATGAGAAGCCTCAGGAGCTCTCAAGCAGCTGAGGTGTCTCAGCAATCTGCTTTTTCCGTCCAGTTTTGACCATGCTACAAATATCCTAAATTATCAAGGGAGAGGAGCTGGCAGGACAAAGGAAAACAAAACAAACAAGGAAAGGCCAGATTTCCAGCAAAGAGTCAGGAAACTTTTTTCATTTCAGCACAAGCACTGAAACACCCGCTAAAGGGCAGATTGAACAAATAGACAGAGTTTTACAAAGCACAGGAGGGAAATAAATAGAAATAAATAAATTGGTACAAGTTTTAGAGGCTTCAACAGCATAAGCAGTGCTTTTATTTTTGGGGTCTTGGCTCAAGGCCAGCACAATCACTTCCAAACTGGCTGAAGAGACTGAATTCCTCTCTTTAACCTATGAGGCAGGTCCCCCAGGTTGGATTTGAAAGGTTTAGGAGATGTTTAAACTGTCATTGATTCATTCTGCGTTATCAGACTTGGAAGACGGCATTCTTCTCACCTTATTTTGGGGGTCTACAGTGTAGACACCATGAACTAGTCACCCTGGGCTCCCTCCGTGCTCAAGGAAGTGAAACAGGGACTTGGATATCTCCCCAAAAGTGGGGAGGGTATGTGGCTCACCTGTACTGTTGTCTTGAGTCACACCTCCCTGCATTCGTCTCTCGTAGCTTGGTTGCTAGGACTCTGATAATGTTGATAAAAAGAATAAAATTTACCTGGAAAAAAACAACAAAGAAAGGATAACTCTTAAAAAAAAGATTCAGACGATGATAATGTTGTTTAGTCAATGGTTTCCCCAAGATGAGTCAAGGGGTTGTGGCACAGAGTGACTTGGTGGTGCTGTGTATGAAGTTGCCCCTGGGAGAGCTCATCCTGTGGAAGGGGTGAGTTCCACAGGAAAGACCCAGAGTTTGGTGGGATCTAGTCAGCTGTGTTTAACCTCAATGGCTGAGAGAGAGGAGGGAATGACATTCTCTGACAAAGTGTGGACATCTCACATGGAAAGGCCTACATCTGAGCTAGCCAGCCCAGCAGACACCTGATGACTGGGCAGGATATCAACACATAAGGCAGTGCTTACCAGGCATTCTGAGGTATGGACCACAGACAATTCTCAGTATTTTTCACATCATCTTTTTTAAAAACTCCCTACAGTGATATGGGTCATTTTCATGGCCTCATAAACCTCTTAAACCTATTTTGAGGTCCAGGGAGCAGAGTGAAATTAGGTTATATTTGTGTCTTGCAGCCCACCCACGATGAAGATCTCCTCAGGCTGAGAGAAGCATTAGTAGGATGCCTTTCCATATTTCTACATTCAAAAGAGCAAGCAGACTGCACCATGATGAAGACGTAGAGTAGACCTAACTGGAGATGACAGGGAGGGACTCTTTTTCAGGGAGTGGAGTGATAGGATGAGGGGAATGGTTTCAAACTGGAAGAGGGGAGATTTAGATGAGATATTAGGAAGAAAATCTTTCCCGTGAGGGTGGTAAGAGCCTGGCCCAGGTTGGCCAGAGAAGCTGTGGCTGCCCCATCCCTGGAGGGGTTCAAGGCCAGGTTGGAGGGGGC
>JAOXJK010000012.1:1116633-1131444 GCA_025774025.1 Xenus cinereus
GGGGGCTTGGAGCAACCTGATCTGGTGGGAGGTGTCCCTGCCCAGGGCAGGGGGTTGGAACTGAATGGTCTTTAATGTCCCTTCCAACCTGAACCATTCTATGGTTCTATGATTCTTTGATTCTATGATTTTATGGAATCAGGCTGAGATCATTTCTCCCAGCACAGGGCTGGAATGATTAGGAATTCTGTTTAACGTGAGAGACTCACTGCACAAAGCAGACAAATGCTAGAATTTAAGGCAATGCTTGCAAAATGCTCTGGCCAAAGGTTTTCTCCCAAATGAACCATCCATATTTCAGCACAGTTACACTGGGCATCATCTTTTCCCTGTGAAAAGTAAAAGAATCACCAGTATCCAAATGCAATCTTCTATTTATTTTTTTAGGGTCCAGTTCTGCTTTATTTGTACAACTGAGTCCCCTACTGGCTTCCCTTAAAAGGCAGGATCAAATCCACAGTAGCTTCCACAAATTCAGGAAGAATAGCCCCTTTCAGGTGAAAAAAAAATTTAAGAAATAAATAAAGGCGACATTTATCACCGATGACTGTAAATATGCTGTTCACAGCCTAAGCTCATTGGGGCTCGGCATGCATAAGCACACGCTTAACTTTCAGCATGCACTTAAGTCTCATTAGGGTGCTTAAAGGCTTTCCTGACCACGGACGCTTTCCTGAGCTGGGGTGTGGAGCGGGGACGCCTGTCTCATACACACGTGGACAACGGGGCCGTTATCTTGCTTGGAACCTTTAAATGCCACGGTAATATAAGAAAGCATAAATAATTAAACACAGAGCCTCACTCAGGACCAGGGCAGCAGCGCTGCCGACAAAGATACATTTATAAGGAATGCACCCTGCTTTACAATCCCCTGCGATGGTGTTGGAAAGAAAATACTTAACCTATTGCTCTAGGAACCCATGAGCACATTGAAGCTTGGGGAAGGTGGTGATTTATTGTAACAGGCACCATCTATTTCCTCCTCACTGTTAATCACCTATCTATGAAAAATACGTGCATGTTCCAAACTACTGGCTGAGCTACCAAAGGCTTAAATGCATCTAATTTCCCTGATATCTTTGGTGATATTCCAATTTATATCAACCAAGAAAATGGCCGTGTTGCAAAGTTCAGATGCCTGCTGCCTGCCTGCGAGGTGGTGGGTGTTCACTCACTATTGTGCAGGTCTAAGCTTGGAAGGTGGATTGTTTCAGAGCTTTAGATGCATTTGACATGTACTTGTTCCTCCCTGGCATGTCCCGTACTTCAGAAAAGACACTGTTCCCATTCATACTAATCCCATGCTGTGTTGAAGGTTCCTAGCAACAATAAAATACACAAGGGAAAATAATTATACCTAAAAATTTCCCTATGTGTGGATTTATTGTGCCCTGCGCGCCGCTGCCTTGCTCCATTCAGGCAAGCTTAGGAAAAGGATTTTTGACACGTTCTGCAAAACACACAAAGCAAATTCCTGGCACCAGTTTTATTGCTACATTTGTCTTTCTGCGTCTCCGACATCGTTCAGTTTTTTGCAAAGTGAACAATCATAAATGTTCTGAAATTTTCAGAAAGTGGTATGAGTGCTCCCCCTCCCTTTTCTCTGCCTCGTTTTTAGATTCTACATCAATGTAACAAGGAATGTTTTTGGCCATTTCTAGAGTTCATTCTTTTCCTCCCACTCCAGTAAGTTATTCTTTCGATGTGAAGAGTCAGAAGTCTTAGCTCTGCCTCCAGCATCTCTTTTACTTTCTGAGGGTGATGACTGACTTTTTGGTGTCTCCACTTCAAAGTCCTGGTCTGTGATGCCCCGAGATTGACAATCCCTCCTGCTGAGTACCATCAGTGCCCATCAATGGGAGAACCATCAGCCCGAAAATCAGCACTGAGGTCCTCAAAGTTAGACATCCAAAGATCTCCACCAACAGCAAGACACCCAAGAGGATGCAGCTCTGTGAGCAGGAAGGTCATATGTGATTAAATACGTCTGGACAACCCATCAGAGAAAGGGAAATGAGCCTCCAAAAAGCCTGTGATCTCCTGGGTGGCTTTGAACACAGACAGATGGATGCACGTGTGTCCTCCCCCTTGCACGTATGTACCCCACGTGCACGACCGGTGTGACGCAGGACAGAACCCCACCGGGCGGCGATGCCGTGAGTGACTTCTACAGAATCCACATTGTATGCGCTGTGCATTTCCAGTCCATACACACAGTGTGTACAATGCAGGTGCTATAAAGTCAGGTATCTCCCCCAGCAGCTGGCAAATGGGCAAACCTCAAGCTGGGCAAAGTCTGGTGGCCACCTCATCCCAACTCCCTGCTCTCCTCTGTGGCTTTTCTTGTGTATGTGTCTCCCAGCAGTTGGAAAAGGGGCTTTCGGGCATGTGTCGAAGCTGTGAGTAAGAGAGGTGGCAACTGAGCAAGGCGATTGCTAGAAGAAAACTCATGAATAAAGACCTTATGTAGGTCTGGAGAAGTCCTGTGGGGTCTTGGGTCCCTGCTCTTTGAAAACCTCTCTGAGGAACAATATCTGTGTTTTTTCAGTCCCTCTGGGTCATAGTTTCCTAGTGTTATATGGGGTTAATGCCTCCTGTCCTGTTAGACATGAATTCTTTCAAGAAAGGATGATTTCTGCTTAGATAAACATACAGTGATCACCATCATGGTTTTTTGGACCTGAGCACCTCTAACAGTAACACATCGATCTATTTGGCCTTTTCCAGGTCTCCCCACAATCCTCATTTGCACCGTAGCTGAAAGCCAGTGCAGTCCAGCCGGGGGGGAGGAAATTAACGTGGTGTGAAGGAAAAATGCCAGTGGAATCAGCTCGGGTTTTCTAGCTATTGGTCATGCTTCTTAGACTTCCTTCATAAAACAGCTGCAGGGAACTTGAAGTCTGCTGGGGAATTTATTGTTGCCCATAATATCATTATTTATTTATTTTTGTTGGGTGCTGGCAAGGAACAAGTTCCTTTCTGTCATCAGTGTCTCCCTTGCAAGAAGGGTGCCATGGATTTTCACGGAGCTGTGCTCCCTAGTGCCAGTGAGGATGAGGTTTGTCTGAGGTAGTCTGAAAATATGATGTTATAGGGTGATTTTTTGCTCCCTATCCCCACCGTGGAAATTTCCAGACAGGATAAATTCACTGTTATTTGTTGGTTTTTAGTCCACAAGCAAATAAAAAAAAAAAAGAAATCTCAGCTTTTGGGGCGAACTTGTCTTTTCTCTACCTATGTGAAATGTCATAATTATTTATCGCTGATTCCCTGTCATTCATTGCTGTGGTATGGGCAGGATCCAGTGCCCACTGCAGGGAACTGGAGTTTTTCCACTGACTCCAGTGGGTCTTGGATTGGGTTGCCCTTTCCAGTGCCCAAAAGCTATCAAAGCAATACGTCTGTGCGGGTGTGTGTGTGTACATTATCATGCTAATCAAAACAAAGCAAAAACAAATGCAACTGGAGGGATCCTGTGTTCTCATTCCAGAGGAATTTAAATTGAGCAGCCTCAAACTCTTGGAAGCACATAGATGATTGGTGTTGTGACAGGTGTGACTTCAGCTTTGTGGTTGCTCTGATAAAATGATTATATTCTGGCAGCGGTTGGAAGAATTAATGAGAGGAACCCATGCCTGTTAGACTGTTTTCCTTTGGCCGCATTACGAGCAGCATCAAGTTGGTTTTTCTTGTTAAACATATGGCATTATTTTTCAACTGCTTCCCGCTCTTTCCCGAATTTGCTCCGGGGAATTGCTCCTCTAAGTCTGCTCTGTACAGTTTAATGCCATTTTCTGAGAACCAAATTTTACGTAGCTTGAAGGTTTGGAAGAGGGTGGGGTTTGGGTTGCGTTTTCTTTTTGTTCATTTATTTTAAAAAGCAGGTGACACCCAAGGTCCTCTCTGACTCACAGCAGCTGAAGCAAGAAATGCCCTCTCTCCAAAGTATCCCTCCTCATTTATTTATTGTCCCCAAAACCTACCAGCTGGCTGGGACTAGACTTTGCCTGAGAGATGGATGCCCATTTTGGGACTCAAATTTACACCTCTCATCTTCATCAAGCTGGGGGTAGAAACTCAACGCCCTTTAAGGTCCCTTCCAACCCAAACCATTCTCTGACTCTACGTGGCAGCACCAGCATCAGTTGAATCCAGTGTTAGCAAGGAACTTGTGGGTCCCTCTTCTCCCATAACCACAGTGGGGAAGGAGAAAGGCTGAAAGAGTCTTGTGGGTTGGACTGCCTTGGACTAGTGAATCCCTTCCTTGCTCTCATGAAGCACAAAATCCCCATAGTCCTCCATAAACTCAGATCTGCACTATCTGGCTTGCTCAGAGCTCCACTGTTAGAGAGACTGTTTTCCTTGCAGAGGAAACCATGTGCTGGAATGGGGATGGTGTGATGCACCCATTGACCTTGTCCTAAAATGCAGTCAGGATGTAGCCAGGTGCATTTTGGACCTGGAAACTGGGAAGTGGTCCTGGGGCATACAGTTCTGAGGTGACCATAGACACCTCTGAACAGGTGTTTTCTGCTGTAAGCTCCTTTGTAGATGTACACCCCATTATTCTTAGTTATGTCCTCGAGGATCATCTAATACGTTTCCTGTTCTACCTTACAGTCCACAAGCTTCAAACAACTGAGCAGTTGTTTTATTGTCCTCAGCCTCCCAGCACCTCGTAAGTCCTTGCAAGCCAAAGCTAATGCCAGAATTGAACAGAAAGAATTCTCCTCTGAAATGGTGTGTGCCCACAACTCCTCCCAGTAATGAGCACCCTCCCTGCACCCACATCCCACCCCTTTCTCCTTCCTCCAGGAAAAAGATGCCCAAGTTAAAAGAAAAGGGGGGAAAAAAAAAGGCTTCCCCACAAATTGCAGGCTTCTACCACTGCTCCAACACTCATGAAACCTCAGGAGCTTTTTAAAGCAACTGAGATGTGAGGTAGGAAGGAAATGAGAGCTTAGGTCTGCAGTTAGGAGCAGATGTTCACAGCCTCGTGCAACTTTCCGCCTCTCCAGCCCAACGCCTGTTTCTCAGCAGGAGACACTTGGCAGAGATGGGGATAACTCAGAGGATGCACTGGAGTCAGCTGTCACATGCACACATCTGCTGTCCTGGAAGGATGGCAAGATGTCTTGTCTCTC
Organism: Xenus cinereus; assembly: GCA_025774025.1. Taxonomy (NCBI): domain Eukaryota; kingdom Metazoa; phylum Chordata; class Aves; order Charadriiformes; family Scolopacidae; genus Xenus; species Xenus cinereus. The sequence continues at coordinate 1,121,778 of JAOXJK010000012.1, forward strand.
CAAGCCTGGGCTGATCCTCCCAGAGATCCGGGAAGTGCCCCCGTGTAAATACCACAATTTAGAAATGATAAAGGCTTCAGGGTTACAAAAATGGTGAGGGGACTAGAACATCTCTCTGGTGAGGAAAGGCTGAGGGACTTGGGGCTTTTTAGTCTGGAGAAGAGAAGACTGAGGGGGGATCTGATCAATGTTTATCAATACTTAAAGGGTGGGTGTCAAGAGGATGAGGCCAGTCTTTTTTCAGTGGTGCTCAGTGACAGGACAAGAGGGAACGGGCACAAACTTGAACATAGAAAGTTCCATCTCAACATGAGGAGGAACTTGTTTGCTGTGAGGGTGGCAGAGCCCTGGAACAGCCTGCCCAGAGAGGGTATGGAGTCTCCATCTCTGGAAACATTCAAAACCCGCCTGGACATGTTCCTGTGCAACTTGCTCTTAGGTGACCCTGCTCTGGTAGGGGATTTGGACTAGATGATCTGCAGAGGTCCCTTCCAACCCCATATCATTCTGTGATATCATTCTGTGATTCACAAGAGAGCTAACCCATCCTTGCAAGAGTCACTGTGACTCTGATGCTCACCCTGTGTCTGTCCCCCCTCCTCTATTTACATAGATGCACTATCTGCTTCAAAGACCACCTCCAACAGGCTTCTTACAGATCAACTGTAGGAGCATCCATGACTTACCCCAGCCAAATAATGTGAATCCCCAAAGATACTTCTTCTCTGAGAAAAATGCCATGAAGATGAGGCTGTGGAGATAGAGCCCTTCCACCAGAATCCAGTAGTAATTGGTTGCCAGGAAGTAGAGGAAGAAGGTGACCGCTACTTTACAGCCCACCTGCAATGACCACAGAAAGACAGGGTTATGTGAGGAACACGATGTGAAACTCTTGTTCTACATAATGCCATAGTTTACCAAGATGGGCTGCAAAACAAGATGGAGAAAGGAAAAAAAAATCAGTATATTCTGTTGAAGGCTTTTACAAGAAAAATCAGTGCAAGAACAGAAGAGATGAGCAACTGAGAAGAACATCTCCCCTCAGCCTGACATAAGTGTATCAGAGATACACATTTATACCCATTTTCTTTTACAGACAAAGTGAGTTAGAGTAGAAGGAAGATCAATTAAAAAATCCCCATCCAGGTTTAATAATAATTTCTATATTTACAGAAAAACACCATCTACCCACACACAGGGAGCATCAGGCAATAATTGAAAAGCTCCCACTTCCCTAAGAAACAAAAGAAATACATTAATTTTCACCTTCATCACTTGTTTGCCTTTCAATTCAGCAGAATGGGAAATGCCATTAAATCACTAATATTGAAAGAGTGCAATATATTATCCCAATTATTCTTTATAATGAGTCGAGTCCAAGGAGAAACAGAAAACAAAGCAGTAACACATTCTGTTTTCTTTCCAAAAAAGGAGTGTTTTGAAGTGTGATGAGTGCTCCAGCCAGAGACTCAAAAATTAATGACAATTCTCTAAAAGGGGAAGAAAACATGATAGTAAATTTCCATTTGGGGGGAATTGAACGCACAGTGGGACACTTAATATCTGCTGATTTTGTGCAGGGCTGTTGGTGGCCAGGTCCCTGGTAGTAGCACAAGCTGTGGAAGACTTGAGAAGCTGAATGAATCCATGGGCGGAAAGTTTGTTGCCACATCATGAGAGCCACTCCACTGGGATGCTTGAGCTACCTCAGATTTTTTGTGTGCATTGAAGGTAACTCTTGATCTTAGATACCAAAATCTACCTGCTCTGTCTCTGCACCATGCAACAATTTGTGAATGATGAGCTACCATACCTAGGATCCACCACGGGAAATTTGATGAAAGGAGAGCTAAGAGCTTCAGGAGGTGGGAATGACTTCGAAAGTTGAGGATGGGCTTCATCCCTCCCACCCATATGGGCAATGTAGAAATTGCCATCTGAGCTTTCTGTGTAGTGAAAAGAAACATCTATTTCTGAAGTCAAGTTTACCCGACCTCACTTCAATTTTTATTTTAGGATATGGTTCATCATACCCTTGACTCGACTAGCTGTGTTGACCATACTGACTCAGCTGACCAGAGATGGAACCTGAGGTGATGAGATTGAATGAAACTGTCTCCCTTGTAGATATCTATTTTTTGCAGATGAACGTGACCCTTTCTTATGATAGGGCATAATCCCACCATTGTCCGTTGTAAAATGTCTTTTGTTCAGAGATGGGAGTGATAGGTCACAACAGGAGGAACCAGCTGTGGTTTGCTGCAAAATTACGGTGAGATGAGGTGTCTACTGCTGACCTTCCTGAGAAGCTACCTCTGCTCTGGCTCTGGTGTCAGGGCTGAGAGCTTCCCAAGACACTTTGAACTGTGGTTTTGTTACCTCTGGACTGTCAGTTTGATGGCACAGATGTTACAGCACAGTGATACCTCCATGGGTCACACAGAGAGAAAGTCCAAGCGGAAAAATCAGCCAGTTGCACGTTGTGGTGGCAGAAGTTACATGCAAACACTGATGTGTCTTGTGCTGGGAGGAGTTTCCAGAGCCATACGCTCCAGGGGCCGTCAGGAGAATGTTGAAAGTAGTAGTTGTAGATGGGAACCAAAAGATCAACCTTGACTTTAACTGCCCCGGGGAACAGCTCTTCCTTAGCTCTGGGGCCAGGAAGTCTCTCTGGGACAGTGGATGGAGAGGGAGTGGGAAGGAATGGGAAGAGGCTGTGAAGGGTGAGGAAAGGGAGGGGAGGTGGTGTCCCACAGTAGGGTGGAAAATCCCCCCTGAAAAATGTGTGGAATTGAAGAGAGAGGACAGAGACACGAAGCCTGGTGATACTCACAAACTGTGATTTATCTGCTGGAGGTGCTTCAGTAATGGATTTCAAGTCTTCCTCTGAGATCCGTTCCATCTCCTCCAAAGCTGACCCCGAGTACAAGACCGCGTCCTTCACAAAGATGCTCATGGCTCTCAGCATGAAGGAGACAAACAGGTGCATGTGGATGTAGTTTCTAGTGCAGTGCAAACGTCTGGAGGAGGAGACAGAGAAGAGTTGGAGTAGTTTAGCCCATCTGTTGGATGGACACAGGATCACCTCTGCTTCTGAAAAGTCCCAGCTCCTCTCATCAGCGCTGTGCCACCACGGAGTGCGTGCAGTGAGAGTGCATCCAGTGTGCAGTGTTTGTGTGTGCCAGGCGTGAGATCCCTGTGTGCAGTGTGTGTGTGTTGACCACGTCCATGGTGTTCAGCGCACATGCAACGGGTGTCCATCAGACACGCAGTTATTTTCCAAGGTGCACAGACAGAAGGCAGGATACATGCACTGATACTCAAGTGTGTACCCTGTGTGTGTCCCTTTCACTGGTAAATCCATCCCTCCAACAAATGTTGCCCATCTCAGAATAAAACCCTGCATTTATCTGCATTTACACAGAGGAAATGGACTACAAAGGCCCCGTGGCCACTAAAAACCTTACAGAGGTTCTTGTAAACTGCTAATCTTTGTCCTCACTCCAAATTTAGTAGCAACCATAGCAGTAACTATAGTCTGCTGGGCTGTTTTCTCTGCCGTTAGAGACACTGTCCTTTGCTTGGTCACGTTGAGCAGTTTCTGGGCTCCACCCCAGCAATGGCAGCAATGACCCCACAAATGCTGATTGTAAAGCGCTTTAAGATCCTTTTTTGGGGGAAAAGCTGGATGGTAAGAAGTGAATGGGTTAGACTCATATCCATGAGATGTGTTTTAGAAACAGTGATCATGCCTTTTGGGAGAAGAAGCAACTAACTGACTGTCGGAGTCCCTTTCTGTCCTCTACAGCTCTGTTGCCTGGCGAGCCATGCATGAATTTAGGGATGGATTTATACTCTCTTAAATACCCAGCTCCAATAATGGAAATAAAAAACATAAGCTGTGGGTTTTTTTCTCCTTTGGAGGAGATCGTGATAGTAATAACTGTAGTTTCCTGTGCTATTATAATACAAATTACGCCAAGTGGAACTGCTGAGGTATAAATTTAGATGGGCTTTGGTGCCTGCATTCAAAATGTAGTCAGTGAATCTCCGGATTATGTGTTATCTGGAATAAAATCTGGTTTGGTCCCCACTGCTGCTTCGATCCTTGGGGCAAAGACGCCCTACCATAGTTGCCCATGTTGTCTGGGCTGTAAGTGAAGTGTTCTGACTACATGAAGAAAGAGCACGTCTACTGAAACTAGGGGTCCTCTTGCATTGTTAAATATTTTAACAACCTTTCTGGTGTCCAGTGGGAAACGAAACAGGAGGGAAAGAGATGAGAGGACAGAGGAGTGGTGGCAGGGATGGGTTCTGGGACTACATCATGTGAAGTGCCTCCAGGAGGGGTCTGCCGTCCCCTTTGGCTTGTGTGTGTCACAGATTTGGGTGCTGGGTTGCTCTGTTATCCAGGCAAATCCCACTGACCTCCTTTTGCTCACTGGAGAGAGGTCTGAGCACTTTTAGAACCGAAGGACACACATTTTATTCCCAGTGGTCTGTGTCTGGGGTTTACCTCAAGCTTGCATGGTGGGAGATGCTAAATCCATCTCCAGACACCATGTGGCTATTTGCTGTGTAGAGAATTTCCTTCCACTATGAACCACCAAAGGGAAGAAAATCTGGGGCTCAGGGGATCAGGGCTCAGCACCCTGCTCTATCATCTGCACCTCACCAGGTATGGTTTCCCCAAGGACAAACTTCTAGCTGTGAGTGACACCTTCTATCCCTCCCCTCCCCTGGTCTCTACAGCAGCCATGTCTGAGGAATGGACGGCACGGGTTCAAAATGGCATTTAGGGGTCTATATCCCTCAGCCGGGGTGGTGGAAAGGGAAGGCAGACAACCCGATTTGGGAGGGCGACGGTCACTTTGGGACCCCTAGGCACAGCAGAAGCATGGGGAGATTGGAGAAGTCAGTACAACACTTTTACATGGTTTTGGTCCCCTTCAACTGGTCTATCCTTTATGAATATTTGAATTTAGACTGGAATTTCCTTGAGGAAACCTTAGCTATCTAAAAATTAGCCATCTAAATCTAAGCCAATGATCTGAAGGGGTAAGTAATAGGGACAGAAAACCCTAGATAGTCTTCCAAGGGAGGCAAACCTCTTCCTGGAGGTGTCCCTCTTCCAATTTGCTACAAAGAGGGTCTAGAAAACTCCGTTGCAGGCAAGCGGAAGAAGTTCAAACATCCCACCCGCCATCCCCCAAGAAGTTTGACCTAAGTGTCACTAACACAGCCCAAAGCACAGATGTAACATCTCGTGGCTTGCTGAAGAAGCACATGCCACCCCAAGTTTTATCCTTTAGGAAAGCCCGAGGCTTTTCCAGTCTAGTGACAACTCGCTTAGGTAGAAACAGAGCCGCCTACCTGAAGTATCCCAGGATAAGGACAGCAACTGTGAGGGATCCCAGAGAGATGGAGTATCCAACAGTATAAATCAAATAGAGGCGATCAAAGACCTCCTGCAGTACAAATGATGGAAAAAATAGCGTCACATTAGAACGCATCCTACTGTAACACAACCGTGGTAGCAGCACAGAGATTCAGGCCGTCATATCTGCTGGGGGTGTACAGCTCTGGGCCTGGGAAACCTTTGGCAGTCACACTTGTTGTCCCATTTTTGCTTGGAAAGAGGTATTCATCCTTCCTAACGAATGGGGGGAGTTGGGATTTTTGCAAGGGACTGGTGATGGAGTTGGGTTATTCCCATACTTGGGAGTTTTGCAGCATTTTCATCCCAAAGGAACCCAAAGCGCTTTACAAACTCTCAGCCAAATCCAGAGATCACTTGGCAACTTTTGCTTCAACAAAATGCCCGCTGACCTGGGATTTTTGCTGGAACGGTAAAATTTAACCATAAGGCTATGCCATACCATTGCTGAATGACTGATGTCCAGGTTGATGGAGCATCAACCCACCACAGAAAACATGGGGAGGATATACTTTGGCTGCAGGATATGAGAAGAAATCATCTGCATTTATTTTTCATTGTTAAAATAAAAATCAGCCTATGACTGTGGTTATGCAACCCAGACACAACTTTAGCTTGCCAAAGTCCCATTGGAAAAGGTCCTGTCACAGGAGAGCTCATAGTAATTAGGTTTTAGTTCTCTTGGACCTCTATGTTTTAGAGTTGGGCTTAGAAACCCTGAGCTTTCCATTAAATAATGAGATGCTTTTCTTCATCCTGTACTGGGGCATACAGCTTAACTCAGGGATCACTGAATACCTGCCTGGAAAGGGTTAAAATGCCTGCCACCATCCTAGCTTCTACTGCCTTTCAACGTCTGAAATTAGAAATAAACCCTGAAGAAACCAACCGATTCAGCATCTTTCTCCTGGCTCCCTCCTCCCCTGCCTCCCGCCTTTCCCTCACCCCACCCGCTGGGTTGCAATAACATTAGTAACGCTGGGCTCTGAATGACAGCTCTGATTTTGATTTGAGGCTAGAAATGCTGTCCTGGAATGTGAAACCTCAGCCCTATTACATCAGAATCCCCAGATATGTGAATGTTTCTTTGCGGTTTCCATTGGCCGAGTGGCGCGCTTGCCAATATTAATGTAGCGTGTGTGTATGTGCGTATTTATATATATCTCTCTGTGTATCTGTGGAGGCAGCAGGCACTAAAAAGCCAATGTGAGCAGATTTGAGAGGTTTTTAGGGAAAAAAAAGGCTCCTTCCCTTCAAAGCTTGGTGTGCTTTTCCCACTGCCAAGCTGGAATCGTCTTTGAACACGAAAACATTTGCCTCCACGGTAAAAATGAAAAAAAAAGAATTAAAAATTCTACTCCAAGTTTAGGATTCATGGTAATTCGGCAGTTGTGAGGCGTTACTATGCTCAGCTGAACAAAAGCCTCCCTGAGCCCCATTCAGAAATTTAACCGGAAAGATCCATGTTCCTATCGGACAACGACACCGTTGTAGTAGCAATGGCCTTGGGAAGGGCCTGCTCATTGGCTGGCAGGACATTTTCGGAGGCTGTGGTTAATTCCTCTGATTAACCACAGGGCCTCTTTTTGAAAGGATGTTGAGTCAGAACTGCCAAGACATACACATGCATGCATGCATGCACGCTGGTGTGCTCGTTTGCAGACAGAGGTGCCACAAATCTTACCCAGTGTCACCATGGGATTGAGGGAAGGTAATTTTTTTTTTTTTTTGTATGGGGTGCTTAGGTCCTTTGGGGAAAGCCTCAGGAACAAAAGGTTGAGATTCTCTAACAGGCTGCACAGGGCAGCCCTTGGAAAGGCAGCTCATTCTCGCTAGTTCCCAGGAGTGTTTGTCCTCAGGAATGGTGAGACCTGGATTTACCCAGGAGGAAAGGAAAAAAAAAAAAAAAAAAACGCTCAAAAGGCAATTCCAGGTCTCACTCATCTCCTAGCACAAGGGAGGTCCCAGCTCAGTGGAAACCGCAATGCTGAATCAGGAAAGGTCCTGCAGGTAACAAAATATTGAGTCATCTGCCAGCTGAAACAACCATCTCTGTGGTCTGAGAATCCTCTTTTTGGAGCTGAGATGGATGGGAGTTTAAATAATTCACAGAAGACCACAAAGGTCATGCGTGGCCAAGCCATGGACACAACCTGGATGTCCACAGTCTCAATACAGTGCACTACTCACTAGACCATCCTTCCACAGCAGGAGCTCTCCCTAATATCTCTTACAAATCCACCCTGAAGATGGACTGACCATCACTTGTCATTCACTGACCTGCTGGAAGAGGCAAACCACCCTGTAAAAATCTGGCCTCGCCACACCATGAGATCCTGGTTTAAAAGGTGTGATATTTCAACCAGTGTAAATTAATTTGAATCCTACAGTAATTCTTCAGAGTTTCAACTGTTGACACGTGCACTGAAAAAAAGAAAATCTGAAAAAAAGCTAAAGGACAACTAGAAGGACGAAACCTCATTATCTAAGATTCCAGGGGCTGGGATTATCAGCAAAATATTGTAAAAGTCACAATACAGCGCCAAGATTAGGGAACATCGGTTTCAAAACTGGCATCCTTGCATGTTGCCCTCTGGCCACTCCATCTCATGTCCTGCTAGGATGAGATAATGATGGGGAAGGTGTGGGATGGATCTGATCCCCATCTCTTAGAGCTTTCCTGTGCCTCTTACATCTGCCATCTGCCTAAGGAGGACCCAATTTATCCCCTTCCCCTGCTTACAGGGCAGGCAGAAGAAAGTTCTGGAGGCCTTCCTTTCACTTGGTTGAGCCGGTCATAGTTGCTCCTGGAGGGTTCTGGGCAGGCTGAGGCCCCCCTGATGTGGCTGGGCTGGCTTGTAGGCTGGTGAAATGACTTCCCATCAAGTCATGCACTGTGCATCCTCTCCAGGTCATGCTCCATGGTGCTCTCAGGCACTGCAGAGCCCCACTTTCCCTCCTCTTCTCTGGTTCACACATTGCAAACCTCCCACCAAACCACAGGAATCTATCTTGTATAACCAGGTGAAGTGATCTTTCTGCAGTGAGCTAGTCCACCTGATCCTGCCTTCCCGACCTCACTCCAGCCATAACTCAGAGACTGACAATACATCGAACCATGAAAAATGTAAGTACTATTTCAGCTGTGTTGCATGCTGAACCCGTAACAAGATCTCCCTTTCCCCCTCCCTCTTGGTTTGGTGGGAGAACTTCCTCTCTGCTCCCCTTTGCATCTCAGCTTTCCACCAGCCCGACCTCTGGGTAGAAACTTCACAGCAGCCCGGTGGCTTTGGGAGAAGGGGAAACCAAAACAGAGCTGGAGGTGGCTTCTGCATGAACTCAGAGAGTGCGTGTTAAAAACAAAATAAACACAACCCAGCCACCATGGGTATCCACTGGCTGGATGTGCCCCCCTCCCACGAGGGTCCCCACATTCCCCACTCCCTGTGGTTTGGATGTCTTCCAGGTGTGTGACCCTCAGGGGAGTTGGCTGTTACATTTTCATACTGTGCTTAGGGCTTAACCGGACTCCTAATTTGTCCACTTCCACCAATGGGGAGATAATTTGCATTGAGGTGGATCCAGAAGAAAACTCCTTTTCCCTGCAGAACAGCTCAGAGCTACATCAGAGCATCAGATGAGGGGTTTTGAGGCCCCATCCCTTGCGAAACCACAGCCGTGCTTTTATTCTTGCATTGCAGCCAGCTGTAGGACAGTGTGTGTGAAGAGTATTTCTGCTCCCCCAAATTCTAGTGTGTGTACATGGAGTTTGCCATAGTGGAGGTGTGGCAATCTAATTTAGATGTCTATGGTGTGGATAGCTCCATCAGAGCTGGCCACCTGAGATCCCAGCAGCAGTAAGAAAGAGGTGCTTTGGGCTGCAATTCATGGAATCACAGAATCATAGAATTGTCTGGGTTGGAAGGGACGTTTCAGATCATCTAATCCAATCATCAGCCCAACACTGACAAAACCACCACTGACCCGTGTCCCTCAGCATGAAGTCTACCTGTTTTTTAAACACCTTCAGGGACGGTGACTCCACCACTGCCCTGGGCAGCCTCTTCCAATGCTTAAAAACCCTTTCAGTGCAGAAATGTTTCCTAATCTCCATCCTAAACCTCCCCTGGCACAACTTGAGGTCATTTCCTCTCATCACCTGTTCCCTGGGAGAAGAGACCGACCCCCCCTGGCTACACCCTCCTTTCAGGGAGTTGTAGAGAGCGAGAA